>NC_051175.1:106951534-107409034 GCF_013339725.1 Rhipicephalus microplus | reverse complement strand
TCTTTCTTTTCCTTTGCTTCTCCTTCTTCTCTTCCTCCTCTTCCTCCCCTACTTCTTCTTCTTCTTCTTCTTCTTCTTCTTCTTCTTCTTCTTCTTCTTCTTCTTCTTCTTCTTCTTCTTCTTCTTCTTCTTCTTCTTCTTCTTCTTCTTCTTCTTCTTCTTCTTCTTCTTCTTCTTCTTCTTCTTCTTCTTCTTCTTCTTCTTCTTCTTCTTCTTCTTCTTCTCCTCCTCCTCCTCCTCCTCCTCCTCCTCCTCCTCCTCCTCCTCTAGATGCTCGTTTTCATTTCCCCACAACATGCAGGGAACTGTGTTTCAGCTTCACAAATTTCGGCTGCTATTTGTTGGCGCATGTCTGTTGCCCTCTTCATTTTTCGTGGAGCAGCCGCAACAAGTGAGATTTGTCCCATTTCTGTAGCGAATACCCGCTTGTGACCAACTGTGACTGCGCGACATACCATGACGACATTAGACGCCGACAAGCCGAGACCGTAAGGTTCTCCGCGCCTAATAAAATCAAACGTCGGATGCACTAACTCAACTGTTTTCATGTGCGTGCTCCGTGGCACCCTTCATTTATTTGTTCAAGTAGTAATACTAATAATAATTGAAATTTAACGTCCCAAAACGACAATAAGATTACGACAGACACCGTAATGAATGGATATGGAAATTTCCCCACCAGTAAGTCCTTCAACGCGCACCTTAATACGGCAGCCACAGCTGGGATTCTATCCCGTGACCTGCGGGTCAGCAGTGGAACACGATAACCACTGCCTAAACCACCATGGCCGGTTTAATTTCTTGGAGATACATTGCGGCACCAAAACAGATGCGTGAAATAGTCCATAGAAGGCGTTGTATCTGTGAGCTCGTCCTTCTTAAGATCCTTTGACACCATACATATCCTCTATCCTGTTTGAAGAATAAATAAGCGTTGACAAAGAAGTGAGAAAAAAAAAACTCTAAGCGCGTACCGTCTCTGGCAGACTGAGAAATAACTTGCAACCAAAACAAGCACGAAAGAAAAAAAAAAAGGAAGCTTTCAGAATCGAACATACAGTTCTCGGAGCAAGGCGGCGATTGCAGTCGCCGCGGAGCGCGTTTGTCACCTGCGGTTAACGCGTGAAAAATCACGTGGTTCACCTTCGAAGGCGCGGCGTGGTTTCATGATTAGAAAAACAAAAAAGAACTTGCTCCGAGAAATAGTGTAGTTATATAGCAAAGTGCCCGTTTCCAAGCCACGCATCATTTCACAACCACAACACTCGGCAGTAATATTTTTTAGCGCCAATATGACGTAATCTTTCTTGCTCTCTTTCTCTCTTTCTTTCTTTCTTTCTTTCTTTCTTTTTTCCTTCTCTCTTTCTTTCTTTCTTTCTTTCTTTCTTCTCTAAGGCAGTTGGTGCAGTTCGTTCTTTCTCATTGACAAAATCAACAGCAATGGGTCACATCCAACACAAACAGGGCGCCCTGTAAGCCCTTAGAAGCCACTAAATCGGCACGTCCGTTTATTTAGAGTACGCACGCAATATAAGTTACACATAAGGTAACCTTTCCTTTTTTTTTTTTAAGCGCCGCAGTTGGGACACACGCAAAATTATTTTCTTCACTTCGAACCGTAAGAAGCTGAGCGCGTTTCTTATGACTTGTGCAAGGCACCGCCGAAGTTTATGACACCGCTCAGGATCATGAATTTAAGCATCAGGTGACGAAAAAAAAGTTCAACGCAGACGACGAAATGGTCTCTAACGGAATTCATGCAACTGACACTAACTTCATCGCACTTAAAACGTTACTCGTAACGTAACTTCTCACAGTCTTTTAACTATGTACTCACAGTAAATGGCCCTCAGCTTGAGTGTTTGCAAAAACTTGTGGATGCATTATTACCATATGTTAATACTGTCTCTTCTGAAATACACTGTTCCTTTAACGTATGTATTGCTTCCACGCCTTTTCATATATTGATTCATGTCTATGTGATAAATTGTTACTAGGACCTCCCCCCCCCCCCTCCTATATTTTTTAATTTTTTCTTTGGTCGAGTCCGAAGGGAAAAAATTCTCAGTGGATGCAACAATTGAAAAGGAATCGATGACGGGCTAGCCCAAGTAAATGTGGAACCCAGTACTTTGTCAATTAATGAGAAGACAGCTCTGATTAAGTAAAGCCCTTGAGAGGTTTATGATAGTGACTGCACCATGGCCCCTACCACCGTCCCCCATATGCGGCGCGACTACGATTTTGTGTGGGCACTTAAAAAGAGCAGGGGGGGGGGATAAACATATATATCAGTCCTCTCTACAAATAAGGTTTATTATTATACAATATCTGTTAATATTATTGCTAGAAATTACTCTCGATCGCGTTCTAACACTGCCGAATTGTTATCATGACAATCACTTCATCGCTGATGAAATCTCACTGGCTTGTTATTACTTTTACAAACTAGTTTGATATGATATCCTGCCCTTTACTTCTCAGTTGTGTAAATTTTCGGATTCCGCGTAAGCTAAGCAGAGAGAATCGACCATTCCATATGCCTGCCAGCTTTTTTCAACACTCTACAGTTCACAGAATACAAAATCGCTATAATAGTAACTTTCATTATCTTGATGTTCTTCCCCGTCCACTGTCATTGCTTTTATCTCAGCTCTGTACTGCCTTGACATAGTTTTTCACGATGTACCCATTCTTCTCCCTTTCGTCTCTGAAGAAGGTTTCTACATAGTTGTGTATATTCTCATTTATTGTTCGCTCTTATACCGTGATTCTCGTCTTGTCTTTTTGTTCTTCCCATTTTGCACTGATTACTTTTTGTCTGGGTGTTTTCGCTTTTTTTATTTGATTTTTCTCAAGGTTATCTGTGTTATATTGTTTATTCATATTGTTTAATTTTTGCGCGTGCCTGCATTAGGACCTCATGGTTGTTGTTCCATGGCACGTTCAATAAATGATACATTGATTACTTTATTATTATTATTATTATATTATTATTATTATTATTATTATTATTATTATATTATATTATTATTATTATTATTATTATTATTATTATTATTATTATTATTATTATTATTATTATTATTATTATTATTATTATTATTATTTGTAGCAGTATTAGTAGTGAGTAGTAGTACTTGCATTACTACCGTCCATGTGCTTCGAGCTGTCGATCAACTCACCCTCGCGCTGCCAATCGCTAGCTTCCTGGTTAGCTCAATTGGTAGAGCGACCAAGCCCCGTAAAAGGCATTGGTTCTGGGTTCGAACCCGGACCAGGACGCATTTTTTTGTAAACTAAAGGGTTTTTCTTTCTAAAAAGTCCGCATGAATTTTCTTGTAGCTTCGTGTCACCATAGCGGGTGGTTGTCTATTTTCTCTTTCTTAGTAGTAGTAGTAGTAGTAGTAGTAGTAGTAGTAGTAGTAGTAGTAGTAGTAGTAGTAGTAGTAATAGTAGTAGTAGTAGTAGTAGTAGTAGTAGTAGTAGTCGTAGTAGTAGTAGTAGAAATATTTCTACTACTACTACTACTAGTTGATCGACGAACGTCGAATGATGTCACATAAGTGACACCTGCCTACCGAACACACAGTGATGTTCCGAAATCCCGTGCGCAGCTTCAAAGCTGAGCAGCGAGTCTATACAGCTCCCAAGAGAAAGCGATTGTCCCTTCATACGCCGACAGCAGACGAAAAGAAACAGAAGAAAAGACACTTTTGCAACTATGAGGCACTTCGAAGATGAGCCAAAAATTACGGTTTACGCCCCGTGAATAGTCGCTCAAGGAGCCAGCGTTGACACGTATAGACACATCCGCATGAGGCATGCGATCCGGTCATTCAAAACAGTAAGAGAGCAGTGCACCCTCTTTAACCCTTGCACATGCAACTTACGGCTGGAGAAACGATCAGTTATAGGAGACCACGGAAAGGCTACATTTTATCCACGGCATTTATGCCGTAGCCCTCCCCGCGCCAACTATCTCTCCCCGTAAAAACTACCCTCCATGCATCAGCGCGTTCGCAGTGCAGAGCTTTATCGTGCACAACGATCCACCCACAAGTGCTGCGGTATGCAATGCGCCCCATCTAGTGGAATCGGACGCAGTTTAGCTCGAACTGATCACTCCACTAGGCTGCGCAGCCATCGCTATCGTAAAAGGGCATCGCCACGGCTAAACGTAAAGGAGGCTCTTGGCTGATCGGAATCAACCACCGCATTACGGCTGTCGTCAAAAGTCACGGCGCGTTCCTTCCGTTTTATTTTGTTTCTACGTGTTTCATCTTCGACGTTTCTCCATCCCCGGCTGTGTGTGTGTAATTTGCCCCAACTCCTTCTTTCCTGATCACCAGGTGAAGGCCTTCGGCGGGAGATCGTGAGCGAAGGGGCTCACCGCGTGGTGGTGCGCGTTTAAGTGTTTACTTTTCCTGGGTGTCCGCAAGCTTCATTGCTTCTTCACGTACACTGAGAATCGAGCGCTATCATAACGGTGTTTACTGGGGGAACGATACATTTCCCGTCGTCGTCTTGGCCTATCAGCGATGAGCTTGCCACTTTTCCAAACTTTACCCGCATGCTTGGTGGTCTCTTTTTTCTGGTAGGAAACCACTGTCCATTTTTCGTTGCGAATCGAGCGATATGAATGTGAGAGCTACACATCGATGCTTCGAAATCCAAGCGGAGGGTTCTTATACACATTTCTACGGGAGGGAAAAAAACACCACCAGGATGGGCTGCGCTTGGGAGTACAAAGGCGAAAGGCGCAGCCTTGTCAGTGCATTTTCGAGGGGTCACGCCAATTCGCGCAGCCCAAAGAGGACTGTGGCGGCGCCCAGGGACGCGTTTTTTAAAAGCGCTATAGTCAAACAAGCAAATTTAGCCGTCGGGAAAAAAAAAGATATGGATGCACTAAGCAGCGCAGTCCTTCCAATAGTGAAACTGGACGATTAGGAAGACTAATCTGCTTGCTTCCAGGTCGTTGCTATACTTTTAGCTATGCTGCAGCGTAGGTGATGCTATGTAGGTGATGCTACTACGTAGGTTATACTATACGTAGGTGATGCTACGTAGATTTTCAGCGCAGAGAGGTCGGCGTTCAACCACACACAGTCACAGACACTACACGGATGTCCAGACTTCAGCGACAGAAGCTCGCGCTGAAACCAGGCGTTCAAACCTCATGGATACGGACACGTTGTAGTAGGTCTTCTATCGCTTCGGGATCCTCTCGCAGTCGCCGTTGTATTTCCCGCTTCCGATACTGTCTGTCTAACCATTGCCATTTTTTTTTTTAGTGGACCAGTAGTTAGTACAGTGGGATTAACTTTATATGTATGTCACATACGTGACAAGCGACGCGGGATAGGCCGCACGGGATATATTGCGCAAATTACGGCTGCTTTAAACAGCGTCCCTGTTGAAACTAACGCAGCGTAAGCGTAGCTTGCGTAAGGAACCACTGGACTTCCTCATTCGGCACCAATCGAGTGAAGATGATTAAATCCCGGATACAGTCAATCAGTAAGTAACTCCGATGGAGCGTATTCCCTTCTTACATAGAATCTGTTGACGTCGAATGTTCTTTACAACTGGCCACATTTGCAATTTCGTAATCCATTTGTTTGTTTGTTTTCAAAAATGGTTATTTTTTATATTTAATTTCAGAGGGAAATACACGCAGAGGCATCGTACCTACAATGTGACCGTCGTGTACCGCTACGGAATTGACAATTCGGGAAAATATGTTGTGCAGAGTTCTCGTTTACATAAACTACATCACAGAAGCTGCAAATTCGCTTGCAAACTTGTCCAGCTGAAATGCCATGGCTGACGCAGTTTTGACTCTCATCACCTTCATTATTTTCCCATTGTATTTGCAATTACTAACAAGTAATTCAGTCATTCAAAGGGGACAATGTACGTACGCTCGAACAGCAACTCTTGAGTCGTATTTATGCATTACGCTGCTGGCGCCCTCCTTTGAGTGTTGTTCAAGTTATTGCCTACACACCAGCAGCTAGGCTGCTGCACCAAAATACTTGGTATGGCCGAACCTAACAAAAGGTATGAACAGTGAATGTCTTGTGCTTTTTTTTCACGTGTGGTTCATGGGTGATTTGCCACAGCGTTTCATTCCTAACTGAAGATCAATAAGCAAGGCGGTTGCTAAACAAAAACTGTCGAGGAGAGCCAGGTGATGCAAATCACGTCATAAGCAATCCTGTGAGTACTTTGGCACATCATTGTCAGAAAATGCTATCAATATGCAATGATGGCAGCTTGGTAAGGTGATATGCCACTCAGAAGAAAAGCGCACGTATCTGTAAGATCTTGTTCAAAAGATTCCATGCCACAACGCGGGATGCTTAATCGCGGGTCACGGAGAAAGGTTCAAGGATGAGGAGGAAAGTTTAGGTGGAAGGACAGGGAGTTTAGCCACTTCTTAGACCGGCTGGCTACCCTGTGCTGGGTAAAGGGGTGATGGGAATAAAAGATGGTAAAAAGAAATGTTGCGAAGGGAGAAAGAGAGAAATTAAAAAAACAATAGCGACAAAGGAAAGGCAACATCAAAGAGTATAGGACACTAAAGTTTGTCTCTGAGGACTAGTTGTCCGCAAAAAGCGTAGTAAAGCTTTCAAAGCCTTCTGGGCTGAGGATGGGCTCGGCCAATGACCCAGAATCCTTTGTTCCGACAAAGGCCAATCGTCCAGTCTATTCAGAGCTGTAGTCAGTTTTTGTCTTTGCGCGTTGAAATGGGTGCACTCACATAGAATGTGCGCTATGGTTTCTTCACAGCTGCAGTAAGTGCATGCAGAAGAGCTGGCCATTGCAATGAGATAGGAGCATGCATTCGTGAAGGCCACTCCAAGCCACAGGCGGAATAGAAGAGTCTCCTCAGCTCGAGATATCCTTGGTGGAAGAGGCTGCAGATCGGGATCCAAGTTATGCAGGCACGCGTTTGTGAATTCTGTCGGGTTCTACTGTACCAGCGTGAGGTCACGTGCAAGCGAACGAAGTCTTGTAGCTGCGTCGGTTCTTGAGAACGCTTCGTGAGTACGTGTATAGGCTAGAAATACTGTCACGTAGCACCATAAGAACTATGCGGTACTTAGAACACAGTTGCACAATCTCCGCTGCAGGTATACGTGCGCGCAGGCGCTTGGGAAAGTCTGACCTGATACTATACAGCTACAAACGGGAAAAGGAGAAGAAGGAGAAGAGAGACGTGGAGAGATGACCAAAAGCGATTAAAGAACGCATTGCTGCCCAGAGCCCACAAGGTCGATTGCAACCCATAGAGATACCGCTTCGCCATACGTCTACCACGGAGCCACGCTGCGGTTTTGAGAAAGAACACCCACAGCAAGACAAAGGAGGAACTCATCTTCCAACCACAATTTTCGTTCCACTTCCGCCTGTCTTGCGATAGAGCGCGGGTCGCCCACTCCCCATTGTCCAGGCGGGCAACATACCACGCGGGCCAAAACGAACGAGTCCCAATACGTCGAACGTCAAGCCTGGCCGAATCGGAAAGAAAGAAGACCCGGCGAAGAAGACTCGGCGGCGGTAGACTTCGTCTTCTTAACTGCGCGCGTACGCCGGAGAGCCGCTTCCCAGAATGGACCTGCCGGTGCCCTTCCCCCAAGTTCGAGTACGAGTCTCTGCTTTCCTTCTCCGGAACGTAACTACACCCACCCTCACAATCGGTCCAGTGCATTATAGGTTGATGGCCGGCCGGCCGGCCGGGAAGGAAGAGACCCCCCGCTGAAACTGGACCGCGTGGAGGGAGATCGTGATAGATTCGCGCGGTCGCGTCCCTCGCAGAGCTTCACCGCTGCCGCCGAGTGTGAAGCGGCAACGACGACGCGACGTTCGCGGCCCACGCAACTCGGACGCTTCCCGCGATGCCGCACCCCCGCTGCGAACAAATTTACGGCTCGAAGAAAGCGCTCTTGTAAACCTCCCTCTCTCTTTCTCGCAGCGACGCTCTAGAAAGGGCCAAGTGCAAATTGAAAAGTGGGGAGTTATTGGCGCCGGCGGTAGTAGACCGCGCCGGTTTCGCCCGCTCTCTACAAGCGCCATTCTGAGAGACGAAAAAGTCGCCGGAAAATTAAGCGCCGGGAATGAAGCGCACCATTTATTGTACTTCTCGGTGGTGGTGCGTCAGTGGCACACGGTTCGTCACCGCATCGATTTGTTGCAACATGATTGCACACGGTGGCTTCGCGTAATTACTTTCTTATCAACCACACGCAGAGAGCCGCGTTAACGCAAGAACAGTGCTACGTGAAAGGATTAACAAAGAGCACTAGTCCTTTTCTGTTGCACTGCTCTTCCACGTATTGTCTCTTACCAACATGTCAAACCTTTCAGCCGTCCCGCCGCGGTGGTCTAGTGACTAAGTTACTCGGCTGCTGACCCGCAAGTTGCGGGATCGAATCCCGGCAGCGGCGGCTGCATTTCCGATGGAGGCGGAAATGTTGTAGGCCCGTGTGCTCAGATTTGGGTGCACATTAAAGAAGCCCAGGTGGTCGAAATTTGTGGAGGCCTCCACTACGGCGTCTCTCATAATCATATGGTGGTTGGTTTTGGGACGTTAAACCCCACATATCAATCAGTCACAGCTTTCAGCCTTCAGAGCCGTATTCATATGTCTATGTCAGCGTGATCGTTCCATAGTCGATAAGTAGCCGAACAATCATCAATTTTTTTTTGTAATTCCTGCGAGGAAGATATTTTTTCTAACAGCTCCATTTTATTCGCGTGTTCACCGGTGGTGAGTCGAAGAGCGGGAAAGTATTCGCGCCGCGCTCTAACTTTCGTAAACCGAAGCCTGCGCGCGCTCGGAAATCACTGGCACATACTTCCGTGGTTGGCCGGGAAACAACACATTTAGTATATAGTTAAGCTATTTTTTGCGGACCGAAACTTAGCGACAGTTCAACCGATTGACATTTCAACTGGTCTTCAACTGATTGAGCTCGAGGTGGACAGGGCGAACACGGTTGGACGCACGGCCTCCGTGCTTCACTATTGTGCTAACTTAATGTTCGGCAATTAGACATCAAACACCACGACGATTCCTACGCTTATTCGGCTCTCCATTTAGTAAGATAAAGCTAACATGCATGAAGCCTGTCGACAAGAGTGCTCATTTTTTCATCCTCCCATAAGCACACTTCAGTAAAAAAAAATAATGATAAAGAGAGGGTGAGATACCTGCCGCGGTACGGATACAGTACTCCCGGATTGAATCAAATTTTTTTTAAACTTTTAACAAAGATTATGAGCGATTTCTGGGTATAACCATGTCACGTTGCTGCAAACCAGGGCACTCTGACGTAAATGTCCGACTGTGAATTACGCCCATGTGACACCACCTGTTGACGCTGGAGACGGAAGTACGTCCATTACTAACCGCTAACTCTAAACGTTTCGACCCACGAGTACGGCCCACGAGCCGAAACACTACATGATGGAGCGTTTGCCCATTCGCCACCGCCACGCTTAAGCACGGGAGACATTTTAATTTGATTGATTTGCTGATTGATTGATATGTGGGGTCTAACGTCCGAAAACCAAGATATGAGTATGATAGACGCCATAGTGGAGGGTTTCGGAAATCTCGACCACATGGGGTTCTTTAACGTGCACCCAAATGAGCGCACGGGCCTACAGCATTTTCGCCTCCATCGAAAACCATACCTTAGCCACTACAGTGACTAAGGTACTCCGCCCCACCGCCACCCCACCGCAGTGGTCTATAGACCACCGCGGTGGGGCGATATGCTTGAAACTTCTGCTTCATGTACAGCAGTGCGAAGCCGCAACCAATTAGCAATTCTGTTCTTTATGGTAATTATACTTCAAAGCGAAATAACACCTTCGAAAAACGCGAGGAGATGCGCAATCTAGTGAGCATTTTCCCACTTGCAAGGCAACACATCAGCAAACCACCCCGAGTACGAACTTCTTCTTTAAACGTTCCGATCAGACAAACATGACAACTGTTTGACGTGAACAAAGTACCGGAATAGATTTATGAGAACAAGTTGAATTTCCTCCAAACTGGTATTCCGCCTTAGCATCGTATAGATCGTTACTTCAATGGTATTCACGCGAGGCTGCCACGGTGAATCTGTCTCTGATCTCCCTCCGGCATCAATCTGCATCTATCGTTGTTAGACTTATAGCCATTCGGGTCAAATGCGAAGAACGTTTCAACCCATTCACGCGACAAGGCACTGAGCCGCGCCGCCGCGGACCACCTGTGAGTTGTGCGTGTCACCGTCCCGCAACGCAGCAACCGAAACGAACGACTTTTTTACGGATATCCAAGCAACTTCCGCATGTTCTTCAACGTGAGAAGAGTTGTAATGTTGCGAGCCATCATTCTTTATCCCTCCGTTGTTTTGTTCGTTCTCGAAGAATAATTGGGCAGGGCTCACGAGGTGAAGCGCTGACCATCTTCTGAACCCCCTTATGCACCGTTAACGTACCACGCTCTACAATTGCTTTGTACAAGTGCTTTTTTTTGTTGTTGTTATATTTGTCCCGTGCAGAACACAAAGCCAGACTTCTATAGTGTCGTTCGTCAAGTGGTTCTTCCCCCCTCCACCCCCCCTTGACTCAGCGGGGGTTCCCCGGTAAACAGCCGGTCCTTGCGGTGCCACTTTGCTTCAAGGGGTCCCGAGCCCATGGCTAGGTGTGATGTGTATGGCATCAATATTTTAGGCAACGTGCAGCTACGGCTTGATCGCAGCGTGTTGTCTGTGCATGCCCGTTGCGACCACATCTTAAGTCCTCCGAGGCGTCGATATTTATTTCGCTTCTCTATTTTTTGTGCGTGTACAGAACGGCTCTCTCAATTCGATTCGACCTATTTGGATCTTGTCAAATGATCTCCCCTCCCGAGACCACTCCCAGCATGGCTATACCATACGGAGCAAACTTTGTGCTGTCTAAGAGAACGTGAATATTATTTTTGGCTGAACCTTTTTTTTTTTTTTAGAATGAAGTTGCTGTGATTTTTTCTGGAGACCAGAGCTGCGCCAAGTGGCCTGACACCGATGTATGCGATCTCTGTTGCGCCAGGTTTAGCGGTAACTGAACGTAACCAGTGTGGCAGT
The DNA here is from genome assembly GCF_013339725.1 of Rhipicephalus microplus. Classification (NCBI taxonomy): domain Eukaryota; kingdom Metazoa; phylum Arthropoda; class Arachnida; order Ixodida; family Ixodidae; genus Rhipicephalus; species Rhipicephalus microplus. The sequence continues at coordinate 107,397,905 of NC_051175.1, read as the reverse complement.
AACCGTGGAATCACTAGAACAGGAACCACGCAGAGTATAGTGCGAGGCGGGGTGTTTGGAAAATGTCACGCGCAGTCGCGCAAAACTTATAGCTTTAAATACCATCCCGAAAGAGCCGGTCCTTCTTGCGTAACGTGTCAACAGAAATAAATTATCATTCGTTTCTTTCACCATGTTAAGATCTGAAGTGAAGGAAACAACAAGAGGGAACGCAAAGGCGCGGATGTTAACGAGTCTAGAAGGACTACTATGCTGCTCTATACGCAGGAAAAAATGGGTGGGGGAGTTTTAAAGATGGAGGTATACCAACATATGCAGCACAGTTCTAGAGTGCGCGTTATGAAAATACCCAGCTTCAAGAGCCACCATGTCGTTTACAAAAGAGGAATGTTTTCCGTGCGGCTTTTTTTTTTCTTATGGAGAAATTGTGAGAGAAACAGAGAGGCAGAGGGGGGTACGTTCAGTTTGCTACCGTACGGCTGGGAAAAAAGTCAAAGTATAAGAAGAGACAAAAAATGGAAGATAGTCTATAAACCTCATATCGAGTTACATCAGTTGTAAAAGAGATCTCGGAACTCTGTGGAAATCGAAGATGCACTGAATATGTTTGGGTTAGTGACACTGGATGAACTGCAGCAGTTGCGACAATCAAAATTGGTGAAAGTCCCACGGCATGCGGAATGAAAGTACCACTGAATAAATATAATACTGGCACGTATCCTTGAAGGAAAAAAAACAACATTTTTTTATGCATTCACCTGGAAGGACTTGAAGGTGACGGCCAACGATCTTCTTTTTTCTTCTCACTTTATGCATTGATCAATCTCCGCCTCCGTTCGAAAGCTTTCTGCACATATAAGGTGGTTTTTGAATGCCTTCGTGTTAACGTTGACAGCTACGACCCCTTCATGATAACGCTTCATGCTAACGGACACCGTTAAGGCTTCATGAGCGGGACACCGTTGACCAAGCTACGATGTTATGTGACGAAGTTAATCGTGTGGCGTCGAGTGCAATGACGCCCGTCTGTTCGTCATGACTACGTCGCAATTTTCGCATTGTTTCGCCATACGGCGCGTTTTATTAGAGAGTTTTAGTACTGCGGAATGGTGCTACGTACGCATCACGCAAGCGCCTTGCGTTACGTGGCGTCGTTTGTCGCTAATCGGCTTTTAGTACGCCGTAGTACCCGCGTACGTAACGAGCGTGTAGCGTGTTGCGCCATCTGGCAGATCAAAATAGAAGCACGTGTTCTTGACAGCCAATGTGAGCCAATCCAAGTGTTATAGCCAGAATATGGCCATATTTTAAGCCACAGAGCCGGTCGGTGCTTGCCTTCCATGCCGCCATTTTGCAACACGAAGTCTCGCGCTGTCGCGAACTTGTTCTAGAGTGGCGCGATCACCTCATGTACGCACGCACGCATCTCATGCGTGCGTACGTAGCGGCTGCGTACGTAATGCGATACGTGCGCGTTGCGGTCTGCGCATGCGCACTACGCAGAACGTGGCGTCCTTACGTTCGCAACGCCGCCTCGTACGCAGCGTACGCAGTACTAAAACTCTCTATTGCGAAGACATCTCGTAATGATGATTTTGTGCACCACTCACTCATACGGATGCCGCCTACGTGGGAGGCCAGTATAGAATTTCGCGTTTGGTGCGACATCTGTGGTTTTCGCCTTAATAACTTTTGGGCTAGGTTTGACCGGCGGCAAACGGGGCACCATTACGTCCATTTGTCTCCAGCTCTCGACCTTCCCAAGATCTATATGACAGCCTAGAGTGCCATAATACCCTTTATATAACCGCGAACATTATAGTTAGACATCTGTGGTTTTCGCCTTAATAACTTTTGGGCTAGGTTTGACCGGCGGCAAACGGGGCACCATTACGTCCATTTGTCTCCAGCTCTCGACCTTCCCAAGATCTATATGACAGCCTAGAGTGCCATAATACCCTTTATATAACCGCGAACATTATAGTTAGAGAAGTAGAGAAAATACATGATAAACATGGGATATTGCTAATTAAGCTTTGTAAAGTCGGTTATTCTACACGTGGGAAGGAGAACAATCAGAAAAAAATGAGAGCATCAGTGCAGATGACAGTCACAACTCGGGCGCAGTGCAACGTAGATATATATACAGAGAATCGCTTTAGTGAATTAGCGTCTTGTCATGGCTTTGGTGAGTTGCCTAAAAAGAATCGCGAAAAGACTCGCTCGACTTTATCAGGTGATAAAATGTGAGGCCATGCTAGACAATATTTTTTAGAGCGTACCGATGACAAAATGCGTTCGTTTTCCGGTAAATCCGCTAATATACCGTAACCCTGCGCTCTCAACACTCGAAAAAGAACGAGAAAAGTGCGACGATCGATAAAAATAATAATAAAAAGAAGTACTTTCTCACAATATTTTGGGAATGGGTTTCGGAGCCGCCATGTTGGACTGTCAACCTTGCCGTTGGATATACCTGACTAAACAAACAGTGCAATGGTGGACGCACACGCATTAAAAAGGTTTGGGTAGGTGCATTCGACATTCTCTATCGTCTTATCAAACTTTACGCAACGAGATACAAAAGCAACAAAACATTCGTTCAACAGCGCAAAATGCTGACGTCCACTTGCCTTACATCAAGTCGTCTACACGTAAATCGCGGGAATTCCGTGGCTACACGCGCAATCACTGGCGTCCGAGTCAGCCATTCACGAAAATGACGCGGAGCAAGCTTCCGAGACGGACGCGATGCAATCAAGAAAAACGACGTAACAATGACATCAAACAAGTGTTTTCTTGAGCAACACTTCTTTTGAAGAAATGAACCCACATCGCTACGCCTGGCCTGCGTAATATGGCGATTGCACGTATATACATACGGTTGTCACGCGACATGACGATTCGTCGTCTACCAATTTGGCTTGCGTGTCGAATCCATTGAGAAGTGCTGGACTCAAACATTGACGCAAGCGTATCTCTCCTCTCGCTGAAACAACCTTGAACGTGTGCAGTCCGCGTCAAAAGTATATATGGACCACGACAAAGAATAAAAATTATGGCAGTATCACAATGGTGGTGCCGAGCCTCAAGGATGAGCGTGGCTGGGTGGTCATTTTTGTTGGTTGTTCCTCAGAGTCTTGGCGCAACCGACCATGGGGGATCGGCCATGAAACGGACGGTGCCTCATTTGTGAGATCGAATTGTTTTACCAGCCGGGTTATTTAATAGTGATGTTTAAACAAAGAAGTGCCAACTGAGAAGTCGCATCCAATGAAGTGCCAACTGAGGAGCGACTATTGCTAGTTGAAAACTTTTTTTTAAACAAAGAACCAATTGGTAAACGATAGATTAGAATTGAAATAAATAGAGGTAATAAAAGATACGAGCAAACTAATGTGGTTTGAAATAAAGTGAATTCGCATACAAAACGAAAATCTCAACAAAACGAAAATCGCATACGGCCTAGCAAACATTCCTGTGGCTAAATCCCTTTTCAGTTGCTTCAAGGGAAATGACCACCGGAAGGGATAAATTAGAGCCAATCTACGGAGAGGTTCTTCTAACAGTCTTTTCCTTTGGTTTGTATATAACCTGCATGTTAAGAGGAAATGGTGAAGGGATTCACTCTCGTTGCAGTGGAGACATAGGGGAGACTGTGCCAGACCAGACCTGTGTAGATAAAAATTCGAGGAGGGGGGGGGGGGGGGCTTGGCATCGTAGTCTCATAGTTGATATCTGCACCATTCTAGAGGATCACCATCAATTTTTCCAGGGGTACTTCTATCTTTTATCTGGCTCTTTCTCTTTCTCCTTGTTCAATGTATCTCTATTAACGCGATAGCATTGAAAAGTTCATTTCGAAGAAATTCTGGTGTCGTTGGTTGTGAGCGATAAAATGAGCATCTTTGCGTAACCGGGAAACGAAGAAAGACGCCAAATAAGTTAAATAATAAAAAATTGTGTCTGAGTAAGGATCGAAACTGGGACTTTTGCTTGGCATGCAGAAGAAGCGGGTGTTCTGCAACACAGCCGTTCCTCTTTATTTTTTCTTTATTGACCACACAGCCATTCATCTGCTTGTGAATGTAGTGAAAATAACTTGTTCTACATGTGTTAGCGTCCTCTATCCCGCTTTTTGTAAAAATTAGGGTGTCGCCGGTATGGCCGTAAAAAGGTGAAAATTGATAGAAGACACAACACACGACTCACGCACTGTTAAGAAAATGAAAACAAAATAAGGCTGTATTTAATTAAAAAAAACTAGGTTACAATGATTACTCGCGCAACCGTTCAATTCCGCACATCGCACAACGCACAACCGCTCTAGTCGCTCGCAATTCGCAGACTCTCGTTCGTTCGCCGTTCTCGCTGCGTCTCTGGCTCTTCCCGCGCTTTCTCGCTCTCCTCTGTCGACCACAGATCCGAGTACACATACGCGCACGCTGACACAAACGCGCACGCACCACACACACACACACACACACGCACGTGCACAAATTGTTCCACGAAGTCACTGGTAGAGGTCCGTCGCTTAGCCATTCGGGGAAACAGAGTCTAACGTCCCACAGGCCACGGATGCACAAAGGGACATGTTTCTCTCTTCTTGCACCCGAACTGGCAAGGTGCATTAAAGCGGGCCGCCGCCTTTGTGCCGACCCGGCGCCCGCAGGTCTGGGAGGCTCGCCGATCGCTGCTGCCCGTAAACAAGGCGGACGGCCCCGTCGAGTGACCAAAGGACACTCGCACGGGACAACACACGCAAAAAGAAAGAAATAAAACAAAACTCGGAAGATTTGAGGCAGTCGCGTACACATGGAAGTGTAAGTAAAGCAGCTTTCATGCTTTATAGCCCCGCCGCGGTAATCTAGTGACTAAGGTACTCGGCTGCTGACCCGCAGGTCGCGGGATCGAAACCCGGCTGCGGCGGCTGCATTTCCGACGGAGGCGGAAATGCTGCAGGCCCGTGTGCTCAGATTTGGGCGCACGTTAAGGAACCCCAGGTGGTCGAAATTTCCGGAGCCCTCAACTATGGTGTCTCTCATAATCATATGATGGTTTTGAGACTTAAAACCTCCATATCAATCAAAATCTTTCTCGAAATACTCCTGATCGCCTCAAGCCTCTCCGTTCATTTCAACTTCAGTCACGTTTGGTAATCAAGTTCTGTAAGAAAACTATGTGCCTCATCATAACGAATGTGACATGTCCTACTCGCGATTGTTAATTTTCGCATTGGTCCGAATATTCTGGGTTCAATGTTTGCTCATTATGTCCGCATGTCAGTTGTAAGTGACAGCTGCGTTTATATATTGACATTTCCACACTACGTGTTTGTATATTTCTTTATACAAAATGCAATAAAAAAGTTCATTTTATTTGTGCCGATCGAGTTTCCTCTTACTAAGAAATCAGTCTGCTTAACTTTCGCCTCTTCAGATATTACAAACAAAATTAAAAAAAAAGGTTAACAAAATTTTATGAATGGCCGTATCGCCCAAGTGACCGGTGGACCCGAAAGAAGGCACGAGCGTTTTTCGCTTGCATGCGAAGTTGGAAGGAAGGCTTCCGCGGCAACCCTCCTCCTCTCAGTTTTCTTCCCTTTCCCTCTATTTTAGGACGTCACTAGTGACGTCATGACAGAATTTTCCGCTCGTGATTTATTTCTAGTGGTATACCGCGCAACCGCCTGTGGTAGAAGCGGTGCTACCGCTGCTCCCCTGTGCTTAGCGTTGACCACGTGGTGCTGACATTGTTCACGCGCTTCTAAGAGTTAAGTGGCGACGAGGGAACCACTCCCTCGTCTTTGAAAGCGGGTTGGTGAAAAGCTCCTTAAAGCTTCTTTTCACAGCACGTGGGTTACGCCGTCACGGGTCTATTACATCTTTGCTAAACCACGCTATCAGTACCATAGATGCTACATCGCTGAGAAGCAAATGCGTACAGCGAAATGACACGCCGCCGAATCCGGCGCGATGTGATAGTGATGATAGCGCAAGAAAGCGCGTCATTCCGAGCGAAGCTGGCTAGTGGCGCTGCAGGTACACGAGCAGACCATCTGCACGCAAGCTCGTCCATCTGGCGTACCCGGTTGCGTGGATCCGTTGAACAGGCGACGACGACGACGCTGTGCTGGCTACGTCCCTCGTCGCCCACGTGTCTCGAGACTTCCAAGACAACTTTGTGCGCTCGCCGATCGTGTTCCATATGTGGCCGTATTCAAACTGTCCGCCCATCTACTTCAAGAGGCAACCGTTCTACGATCTCCAGGCCACACTGCTGCCGGCGACGCCCCTGAAGAGCGAAACCCATCAAGAGCGGTGCTACAGGTGTCTCGAGTTCCAGTTCCTGCCGGTTCACGCGAGGCAAATCTTCACGTTGCTGTCGCGTGACACGTGGACGCATTCGGAGTTGGCTGTGCAAGTGCACCTCCGTTTATGCTCAAACAACGGGCGCGACGAACTGGAGGACAGCTACCCGGCCAATTTGAAGGTGACTGTGAACGATCGGGCTTGCTTATTGCCGGCGCCTGTTTCTGTACAGGCGCCCGGTGGTACGACAGTGCGCGCATGTTTGCCCGTCGACATCCTCCGTTTCTGCTTTCTGTGTCCTGGCGTAAGAAACAAGATTTCGCTGAGCTGGCAGCACGAGAACGACCGCGAGTACTTCGTCGGCGTGTTCCTCGTTCGGAGACAATCGGTGGCCACGATTCTTCGCGAACTGCAACTAAAAAGAATTGCGCCGGGCATGACCCAGACCAAACAGCTGATCAATGCGAAGGAGCGAGCAAGCGGTGGCGACGACATCGAGGTGACGAGCGTTCACGCTTCTCTCACGTGCCCCTTGAGCAAGAAACGAATGAGCTACCCGTGTCGCGCGCTGAGGTGCAAGCACATTCAGTGCTTCGACGCGCTGAGCTACTTGCTGAGCAACGAGATGCGGCCCACGTGGATGTGTCCCGTGTGCGGCGAGCGGGCTGCGTTCTCGTCGCTGGTCATAGACCGCCTTTTCATGTGGATTCTCGTGAACGCGCCCGCTGACTGCGACACCGTCGTTATCTACAATGACGGCTCCTGGGCCCCATCGGCGTGCCGAAAAGATGACGACCAAGCTGGCAATGCTTCATCGACTGGGAACCTGCTGGAGCCTTCATCGTCCTCGCCAAATTGGGGCTGGATGGGGCCTCCATCGTCATCGTCTAACTGGGGCTGGCCGGGGCCTCCATCGTCATCGTCTAACTGGGGCTGGCCGGGGCCTTCATCGTCCTCGTCTAACTGGGGCTGGCGGGGGCCTTCATCGTCTTCGTCCGATTGGGGCTGGCTGGGGCCTTCATCGTCGTCGTATAATGGGAGTTGGCTGGGCCCATCATCTTCCTCGTCTAATGGGGGCTGGCTGGGGCCTTCATCGTCCTCGTCTAACTGGGGCTGGCTGGGGCCTCCATCGTCCTCGTCTAACTGGGGCTGGCTGGGGCCTCCATCGTCCTCGTCTAATTGGGGCTGGCTGGGGCCTTCATCGTCCTCGCCTAATGGGGGCTGGCTGGAGCCTTCACCGTCATCGCCTAATGGGAGCTTGCAAGAGCCTTCATCGTCCTCGCCTAACGAGCAGAACGGGTGGTTTGAGTGCTACGACGATATTTATTGGTTTACCGATGGAAGCCATAGCCGTACCGAAGACAGCGTTAACGAGCCGAAGGGTGGCGATGCTGAAGTCGGTCTTCCGTTGGAGCCAGCAAGTACTGGTCAGTGACTCTGTTGCAAGTATTTGTCCATATTTGCCTATAGTCGACTCCATTGATGTATAACCAGGGCCGAAATGGGTTGAAGTCGAGAACACGGATGAATTTAACTTGCGCGGAATTGTGTCCAGAATGGTATTGCCTGCTCGCCTTGTTTCAAGCTCTTCAGCAGTCCTTTAGAGGGCCCTTTCTAATCGCGTGCGCTTGCAACAAGCGCATTGTGAATTGTCTGGAAGCACTCACTGACTTTCATTTGTTATATAAATGTTTTTGTCCTACCGCAAGGTTCTAAGGCGCGGTGCATCGTTTTCTCAATAATTGGGATCATTTTCGAAAACCTCATTATCGTCAGTAAAATTGGTCGAAAGATGACGGCAAGCTGAATGTGTGTCACTTTCTTCTGGTACACACCGCAGCAAGATATGTAATCGTACGCTTTTTCGTTTAACCTTTCTTTGAAAGACTACAACCAACTTTTTTTACAGCGCAATGGCGATGTGTGACAAAATACATGCGTTTGTATCGTGAATTGTCGAAGAATAAAGGATTTTTTTTTTACTCTTCTGAGTCATGTCATAACCTATAGCCTTAAAGCACGGGTCAATAGAATCGTGTTTTAAAGCTGCTGGAATACGAATGCTGCTTGCCGCACAAATGGGTCCGCTTCTTATCTGCGGCCACATGCCTACTGATTATGAGAGACGTTGTAGTGAACGGCTCACGGAAATTTTGACCATCTGGTGTTCCTTACCGTGCGCCGACATCACACAGTACAAGGAACTTCTATCACTTCGCCTCCCTCGGAATCCGACCTCCGCTGCCGGGATCGAACCAGCCACCTTCGGTTAAGCAGCCGAGCATTCTATAGCCACCGATCCACCGAGGTGGACGATATTGCGTATCTCAAAAAGCGAAGAATTCGCGCTTGCCTCGAAGAAAATTAAGAGAAGGCATCATACGTTGCTGAAAGGGTGGGGGCTCAATAGTTCTTAGCACTCGATGAAACTTTGTTGTCAGCAAGAATCGACATTATTGTCGACGATGTAATGTTTTCCGCGGTTGTTGCAGCAGGAGGCTTTAGAATGCGCGAAATAAAAGTTCGTCTTGCTCCGCCCACACTAGCTTGCCGAAAGTGTCGTCGTGGAAACTACGTCATCTTCGGTTCCTTTGGCGCAGCCGAGCTGCACTCCGCCGCAAGCTTTCCGCCGCTCAGTGATCCGAAATGCGAGAGCGCTGTTTATATGACGAAGGCTCAATTGTATCGAAGCTGGTAGTTCGGCAGCTGTATTACGATATCTGGAATGACGACCAACAGCAGAGTGCTTCGTGAACGAGCGTCTCTCTTGTCTTCAACCGCGTACCCAGTGATAACTCGTGACGTGCCAATGCTGAAGCTAATCGAGGAAGTCGCGCTTCGGCACTGCTGTAGTTGCAGGTAAAGTTATAGATAAAAGGAAACTTGCTTATGAGAGGAAACTTCCATACAGCTACGCGGCTGAATTAGAGTGCAAGAAATTCGAAGAGAGGGTTTTCCCCTCTCCTGAAATGCGTTGGGACACCAATCAGTCGCTTACATGATAGTTCGCAGGTTTCGGTTCCATGCTCGCATTGTTTAAAATGTGTTCAAAGCCTCTCCCTCCCCCTTTTTTTTTCGCTACAGCCAGTCTCTATAAGCAACATTTCCGAATGGCCACGGAGAGATTTTATTTATCATAACTGAACAGGAGATGGCGACAATTATTCACGAAACCATCATTGCAGCTGCCTTCTAGGCGATGCGCAATCATGGCAAATGGGCAGAAAAAGAAAGCGAGGTAAGAACAAGACAGCCAATATTTTTTGGAAATCAGCGAGCCCCATTGTATTGTAGCCACACCAAAGTATAGAGCGGTTGTCACGTGAAGCTCCGCTGGTCTGTGTCATCTGAAAAAAAAAATGGAATAAATCTGTCATCTCAACATCTGGGTCGTATAGGATAAGACACAGTCATGTACCGCGTAGAATTAGAAACAGTCACACTTTCCTTTTACGAATATCGCATTGTGAGGATTTCTCTACGCTGTATTAATATAAAGTGCTACATTACGTGACCTTATATTATGTGCCTTCAAACCCTAGAGCACGCATATCAAAGTTACGGGACCCGCGATAGAATGCCACGTACAGTCACAACTGGCACATTATAGAGAGCAATAGCTAACGGAATATTGCCCGAGTGAATGCTCCGCTTCCTGCTGCGGGCACAGCGCAGCGCGTTGCTGCGCTACGCTGTTTAATACAGTCGAAGCTACACTGTCGATCGAGCCGTGGCTTTACCTGGAGAACGCTCTCACGTTGGTCCGCTGCGCACGCAACGCTGAAGTTGCAGAATGAGCGGCAGTGATGCCAACCCAAGGAGGGGTGTTGTCCCTAGATTGACCATCAGAAATTCCCTAGATTGTAATAAAACATAGTATTAAGACAGTGTGCTCTGTTGCCATGTTCTTCTGAATCTTGTTAAAAGTAAAATCACCATTAACCATTTTAAGGTTTCTTTTTTTTTTTACACATTCGATGGAATTGTTATAAAGTGCTTGCAAATGGCACCTATGGCCACCGAGAAAGGTTTGCATGTCAAAATTTACTTTGCACACGCATTGAAGAAATGATGGTATCAACCGGGTGCGCGGCAATTCTGTAGCGCCTTTCTTGTGCCTGCAGCTTGGCAGCCGGTGCTCTATTCTTAGTTTCCCACATTTGCAATCACTGTTGCGCCATCTTCAGTAGATGTAAGTGGGTACCTTATTACTTGCTGATAGCTGTGCCTTTCCCCTGTGCTTTCGATCATCTCCCGGTTAGGCCAAATCTACTCGTCACTTTTTCGCTCTCATGCAAAAGGCATCGACGGAAAGACTGAAACAACCTAACAGTGTTCTTGTTTGTTTGTTTTTTCATTACACCGTTTTCACAATATTGAACCCGTTCGCTCCCTATCACCTCACCAAGTCTTGAGTCCTATTTTCGCTCTGTTCTATATTATTTCTGCTTATAGAGGCATTGCTAGGCGAAGGCACGCAGTGGTATACAATTTTGACACGTGTTTATGTGCTCTACAAGACAAAATTTATCTTTCTTTCACAGTGCAGTAATCTCTTATGGAGCTCATAATATGCGCGTGCTTACCTCTTACGACTAACAGTTTAATTTTCCCTAGTATATATATAATAATTTCCTGTTACAAAAACTGCTATTCTCTTCACACAGTTTCTAAGAAAACCAAGATTATCTTAATCATTTTTCACATCCCTTCTAGTGGAAAGAGCGTGATCACTTAGTAACGCCATTAGTTAGGCCGCGTGATGTCACATTTCCAGACCTTCAAAAAATACTTAATTTCAACAAAAAGACAACAAATCCCCAAAGAAGGCTGGAAATCCATACATCTTGGGATAAATCTCTAGAGTTGGTATCACTGTTTTCGCGACACTGTCGCGAAAACAGGACGTTCCAGCTGGCAAAGCTTCGTCTGCTAGGAGATGCAGGGGGCTTCGTCGTCTTCGTCTAACGAGCAGGATAGGCGGTCCAACATGCGCAAAATAATTGGGCCTACCATGGATGTTATTGACCTTACCGAAGACTGCGGTGACGAGGCGAAGGACTACGGAGCTTGTGCTGTTCTTCGGCCGGAGCCGGCGACCATCGTGGATGTTCTTGACATTACCGAAGTGCGGTGATGAGGCGAAGAACTGTGTACCGGGTGCTGGTCTTCGGCCAGAGGCAACAAATGGTGCGCAGTGGTCCTGTCGCAAGTATTGAACCATCTTCTCCTCTTGTCACTTCCACTGATGTATAACCAGTGCCGGAATGTGTCGAAGTCATGAACACAGACGAATTTGACCTGCGCGAAATTACGTTCTGAATGGAACCGGCTTCTTTCGTTGTTTCCAACTTTTCCGCGGTCTTCTAGCGTGTCCCTTTTAATCGCATGTGCTTGCAGTAAGCTCGTTGTTAATTGCGGGGAAGTACCCATCGACATTGATTTCTTAGATAACTGGTGTTTTTGTCAAGACTCCAGAACGTGGTGCATTGTTTTCCTTACCATTACGATCATTAACGATAACCACATTTTCTTCGATAAAACTGGCCAAACGATTGTAGCAGGCTGCATGGCTGTCACTTTCTTTTGGTATACACTGCAGCAAGGGAAGGTGCGATCGTACGCTTTTTCATTCAACGTTTACTTAATAGGCTGCAACTTTTTAGTTTGTACAATGGCATGTGAGATAGTAGCCATGCTGTTGCTTCTTAAATTATCTAACAATAAAGGGCCATTTTTGTTCCCTCTCCTGAGACATGTCACACAGGCCGCTTGCGTCGTGTTTTAAAGGTACTTGAATACGGATGCCACTTGCCGCACAAATGGATTGGCTGCTTACTTATGGTCACATGCCAGTGGCATAGCCAGGTGGTGGCCCGTGGCCCCCTCCTCCATCTTTCTGGATCATTTAGATGCGAAACAGCTCTTTGACTCACGTCACGGAGGAAGAAATAATTAGGAGGTGGAACTATCATTCGTACGACCGTCCGCAGGCGTCCATATAACATTGCATAAAACAAACAAACAAAGATAACATGCTCTGACAGAGAGATTTCAGTCGCTGGCGCCTTCTGGCGCAAAGTCGCAACCACAAAAAAAAAAAAACAGGAGGTGGGGGGGCAACCAACCGCCCGAGCGCATCCAAACGGTCTCCGCTCCACGACTGCGGCAGAACGCGAGCAACGCGCGACCGGTTCGCTCGGAAATTTAAACAGCGGCAATTTCCTTTTGTACCGCAGGACACCGCCAGCATGACTTTGCCTTCCGGCAATGTGACGTTGTCTGGTCGCCTCAAGGAGTGGAGTTGCACCTCCAGAATACTGCTTCTTCCATGACTGACGTGTGTAACGCCGTACATACGTGCGTCTGTTCGAACGCACCGCAGCGCGTTCTTTTCGCCACAGGTGTTGGAACAGTGCCAAGTAGGTCACGTCGCAGCTGCGCATTGACGTCACGCTACCCTCACAGGTGCACGGTGCACTTTAGCCCTCACCCGCAGCACGCTAGCTGCAGCGCCCGTAGTTGCCAGCCCCTCCACCCGCTCGAAGCCGTGACACACCTCTCTCGCTTCACCTTCTCCAACGACCACAACGCTTGACCAAACGTCGAATGGAAGCGTTCTTTCGGCTCGTTTATTTGCGATGAAACTTGCACGGCACCCAACCCCCCTTCCCGTGTCTTTGCGTCTCAAACAAATGTTCACTCGAATAAACGCTACACCGAGTTTCGCTTCAAAAAGTTTTTCCAGCACCCGCGTCGACGCCCGTTTCAACCGGGTCAACGCCGTACGCACCACTGCTGCTTCGCATACCATCAGGGTTCTCTTCGGGGAGATTGTCCATATTTAGGAGCTTGCTCCTTTTGCTGGTGAGTTGTCTCTCGTCGTTGCGCCTGTGCACGTGTACGCTAGTGCTCATTGCTCCCGCTAGAGGCACAGCTGTGCTCCTCATTTCAAGAGCGGTCACTAGACGGCGCGGAGCCGCTCAGGCGACGCTCACTGGCTCCACGCAGCGGGCGGAGATCACGATGAATGCGCGTTGCTATGAGCAGCGAGCAAGAAAGAGACGCGCGTTCGAAATACTTGGTGGTGGAAGTGGTGTGAACGCCATGGTAGACGCCCCTCCAGGCGTCGCGCTTTGAAGCTTCCTGAGTGTCGACAGTGACGCGTCTGCTGACAGCCTAATGTATGTTCTACACAGACGCACGCGCTGTGCATATAACTGGTACAGCCCACCATCAAATGGCGACAAGACCATGGATGCGTAGGATAATGGCTAAGTAGCGGATGGTATCATGCTTGTGGGCTGGCACCAGGGTGTGTGGCGTGGCTCTTCAAAAAAAAAAAAAAAAACTACCTTTTGTATATAGCGTGTGTATGCAATCACACCACAACTACTCTCGTGTCACGTCTTTATATGATGACGATAGAGCATATGTACAGATGATTCAGGGTTTACCGATCTTAGCCTCTGGAGCAAGCTTCTTCATTATCATTGACTGCGTGGATACACGTAAATTTTCGTTGTTTTGTTTTAATACACTGCAAACTTTCTCGGTTCAAGCAGGAGCGGTAGTACATAAAATAGAACTGTGACGAAAAGGACGAACACATTTCAATTAGACAATGCAATGCTGGATGGCATGTTAACAACAGTTTCAAAGATATACTTTATATATCACAAGTGAGCGCGATATAATCCATTTTATAGAGGGAAAAAAATACCCCTAGTTTGCTCAGCAGAACATTCTACCATTTCACTGTTCACCGCGGGTGATGGTAGACTATTGGAGTATGCTGTTGATGAAGAAAAAAAAAACAGCTTTGATTAATGTTGTTGTGACTTTTCGGCAGCCGTATTATCTTGTGGCTAGTTCTTGAGGAATGTCCTATGTGTTCTGTTCTAGATATTTTATAATGCTCGTGATACAAATGATACAAAAATTTGAGTTTGGAAATTTATCTACGTTCACCAGAACAACGCACTTTGGCTGTGGTCAGTATATCCCCAGCTTTATTGCACTCACTCTAAAATGACGAATAAGCACCGCTTATTTTAAACAACCGCCAGAAGCGTAGGTCCATCATCATCTTAGCCAGTACAGCAGGGTTTGTCTAAGTCCTCTTGTAGTTGCTGGTTCACAGAAGCTCTGGCTGTTGGTTGTCTTGAAAGGGCTTCCTCGGCCATAGGGCTGTTGCTGTTTAGTACAGAACAGCGTCATAGCCTAACTCTGCGGAAGTAGGCGGGTTTTTACGGTTGTGATATTTCCACCTGCTTTCTAGAAAACGCCATATAACAATGAAGGCCCCACAAAGAAACCCTGAGAGGAAGAAACAGAAACTTCGTTATTAGACGATAGAAAAACTGGTAGAAGTACCGATTGCGCATTCACGTGCACCATCTTTCTCGGACAACGCAACTGCCTGAACAGTGAGAGCCCTCCGGAAGGGCACGCCAAAGGTCAGTGCAGCCCACACCTAAGCACATCGGAAAGCTGCACTGAGGAAGAACCGCCCGTCCGCCCACATTCATTGAGTTATGGGCAGCTGCCTTTGTTTGTCCGCGCCCTCTAGCTGCCTGAAGGGACCTCTCCGAGCACGACCCAAGAAAGAGAGCGGGTGAGGGGGGGGGGGTCTAACAAAGCAGGCGATAGCAAGGGCTTCCAGGCGGACAAGGTCTGTCTCCATCTCAAACGCACTCACGCGTGCAGCAAATAGTAAAAATCGTTCGACGGACGTCGAGGCGGGGACCTCTCTGTTTTGTCGGCCACTCGGGCACAACGCAACTGGAGATATCACACGGTGGATTTAAGCCGACAGGCGATAAGGATTAAGGGATGTGTCTGACACGACCTCGACGGGGGACATTCGATGGCGGCTCGCTTCGTGGGAGGTCCGCTTCCAGCGCCATCTGGTTAAAATCACCTCCAGCACCCCTTCGTATATATGTGTTCCGGCGAACCTAGAGGAAAATAGAGGAGGCGCTGACCTACTATATAGACTGTGAAAGAAGTGGTCAGTAGTATACTTCGCTTTTATGGGGAAAGGTATCAATCATACCCACACCCTCGCTTGAGCACAAATGAAAATATAGCTGAACTGCTCTACCAATGTAGTTTGACCCTGCAAGAGCTATAACCTGTTTCATTCAACCATTCTATTTATTGTGCCACTGCATATATTTTTCGATTACGTGTTATTAAAATAATTCAGAGTCAACGCCTGTCCTGTCTATTTTTCAACGAGTCTTTTGTCTTGTGTAGTTCAACATCATGTAGCCATTCTGACTCTAATGACTTTTTACTAAAAGGACGTTTGTGGACGTCTGAATGGCTCAGCTATTCTGTGGCAAAAGAACAACGGGATTGACAAAAAAGAAAGTTTAAAGAGAAGAGGAAGAGAACACGCAGTGAGTGCCCGAATTTGTGGGGAAGGTGCCACGCAACTAATGACGTTTCGCGTGATTAAGTCGTTCCCAAGGAGATATAGCCTGATCAGACCCCTTGTACCTCTACAGGGACGTTGGTGTGGTGCCTTTGATGAAAGGCAGTTTCATCTGTAATGTACTGTGTAATCCTCTGTGAATAACACGTAACGATTGCCATACGTTTCTTCAGAAGGCATCAAGCCGACGATTCGCACGAGTAGATCCTACGCGAGACATTGCCTTCGGGCACGAGGTGGAATGTGTGCTTCCATTGCCTCGCGGGTCTTTTAGTGGCTGTTCCAGTAACACAGCACGGGCGGTGCACGATGAATACGCCGAATAAAGTGGCCACTCAGCACAACGGCTCCGCGTGATTTTCGTTCATTGTGAGCTGACGGCTTGTCAAACACTTGCGCATGCACCGGCCACTGGAACCAATTTCTGTAAACAGTGATTATGCAACCATGCACTTGGAGCGCTACCGCTTTCTGTGTACAAGCAGGCTTGCAGAGATACAACTGTCGTGGCAGCTATGGCAGCTGCAAAGACGAAGCGAAAGACGCGGCGTGGCCTTGCGAAAAGACTACGGGGGTGGGGGGGGGGGGTGTCAGCGTCAGGTCGAACTGCTCGGCGGCGCGGAATACCGCCCACCGAGCTTGCTCCAATCAAACTGCAAAGGGCCAATTAGGCGAGCCAGGCCTTCCGAACAGTGGCTGCTGCTTATACCCGGCTATCCTTCGCGCTCTTTTTTTCTTTTTTTTTTTTTTACTGCTAGGACGACAAGCGCTGCGCCAACCTTTAACGCCGCTGGCGCGACAGATAAGACGCGACTGCGAAACGAAAGGGTCGACGGAGGGAAGAGAAAATGCCAAGGTGGTCAGCCAGACGACTAGGCCTGGAGAGTGCGTGGCGCTGTGGGCCTGTGGAACTTGCCTTTAGGGGCACTTCGGCGCCTTATATTTGTTTGTTTGAGTAACTCCACTCTTTCCGCCACACGCGTTTCACAATTATTTTAGTTCATCGGCGAAGGTCCGTCGTTTGGTTCTTTTGGTTGCTTCGCCAAGCCGTGCGCCACAACTGGAGGCGGGAGGGAGGGAGCGATTGACATCGTGCACCAGCACGACAGCCACCCCCCCCCCCCTACCCGTCCCACTTTTCCAACCCACGATTTCGCATCGACCTCTGCGCTTTCCCGCTAAACCAGCCCCCTTCCCTCTGTCACCGCTGCGTGACTTCTTTCGTCGCTCTCGGAGTAGGCGGCGCTGTCAGTGAGATAGAAACCACGCGGCCGCTTGCGGACCTGCGTGCGTCGCCGCGGGTTCCGAGAAAACCCGAGAGCTGTCATGCAGGGTCGGCCCCGGCAACGGACGCTCGGCTGTCGTCGTATTCGTAACACAAAAGGTCGTCGCTGTGGCATCATTGTGGTGCTGCCTTTCTCTCGCTCATTGTTTCATACACACTTGAGCGCGCGCGGCAGTGCGAAGGAAGGAAAGGCGACCACGATGTGACAGGTGCTTAATTAGTCTAACATTCTGTTCAAGAGTTTAAGAGATTTATCTTTTAGTCAGTCAGATACATTGTAGTATTCATTGATCATACATGCAGGGTAAGTTGGCAGGGTTCTCAAAAAGACAATTTAATGAAGGGAAAACTTCAGAGAAGTTAGAAAATGAAACGGGAGTGATATTACAAGCGAACAGTTTCTCTTCGTTTTCCTTATCCGTCACAGCGCCTTGGAGATCGAGTGCCCAGATTTGGGTGCACGTTAAAGAACCGCAGGTGGTCGAAATTTCTGAAGCCCTCCACTACGGCGTCTCTCATAATAATATGGTGGTTTTGGGACGCTAAACCCCACAAACTAATCAATCACCTTAGGCTGAGCCAAGACGTGAACACTCGAGATTATTCCAGAGCTCGCGCGATGACCAGTGATGGCCGGAACATTCAATGGCACATCCATAAATGCTGACGCACTTCGCTGCTGTTCAGTCGATCGGTGGCTGACGCTCAGTTCACCGCTATCAGCACCAGTATGTACCGCTGTATTCTGTCTTTCTGTTCACCGGCCACACGTTCCGCCAGATAAACAGTTTCATCTTGGACCTGCAGTCTGTTCCCTCCGTCGATGGCACGACACGGTGACAATATCTTCTCATGTTGTCGCCACTCTTTAGGAGAATTTAACGCTCGGTGAGTTAAAAAAAATGGCAGCTTATCCACGGGTTGAATGATGGAGAGTGAGGCGAAGCATCCGTCCGTTCATTCGTTCTTGCTTCCGTCCGTCCATGCGTCCGTCTGTGTGACCGTCCGTGCGCCCATCCGCCCGTCCATGCGTGCGTATGTTCGTGCATCCGCACGTCAATCCGTGCGTCCGTCCCTGCATTCGCCCATGCGCCCATCCGTCCGTGCAGCCATCCATGCGTCCGTCCATGCATCTGTCTGTGTCCGTTCGTCCATCTAGTCAACACTCGAAGTACCACCATCTCGCATCTTTTCATCATATATTCCTCATATATAAGCACCGCCATCCAGCGGACATTCCAAGGACTGAACGAGAGGAGGCACACGCACACTTTCTTAAGGCTTGCGCCTCGTATCTACTTCCCACCTTTAAACACCTCGAGTTCATGGTATATACTAGTTCACTGTATTCATGGCACTGCGGCCAAACGCTCGCTAAACCTTTCTAAAACCAAGGAGGTTACACTCAGCGAGTATAGCGTAGCAACCCTTTCTTGTCAGATAGGGCTCAATGTACATGCGAATGGCTGCTAATTGGGAAGAAGAGACAGGGGAATTGGGCTTTTAGTTAACGCGCACGCTGCAAATTTTTTTATTGTTCAACAACGCACAAGAGAATTCTCCCACCGGCACCGCCTTGCAGGTCAAAGCGTAAGACATGTTACGCAGTACTACGAGGGACGAACGGGTGCCGCCACCTGGTAGGTGTTCCGCAACCTGGTAGGTGTTCTGTGGTGCCGCTTCAAGGAGCTTCGCCCCCCAAAAATGTCGGGGGTTTTACGTCCCAAAACCCCGATATGAATATAAGGAACGCCCTAGCGTAAAATCTCTGGAAATTTGGATCAGCTGCAGTTCTTTGACATGCACCTAAATCAAAGTACTCGGGCCTCTAACAATTCACCTCCATCGAAATGCTACGGCCGGCACTCGATCACGCGACCTTCGGGTCGGCAGCCGAGTGCCATAACCATCAACCCACCGAGGCTGGTAGATGAGAGTCGGCCACAGGATGGCCAAAAAATCTGTGGTGCAAATTGAAAACTAGGCGAAAAACGAGAGAATACAGGATAGTGCGCCAGTCTTCAAACTACAGTTTACTCTCCGGACACCAGTCAAGTGAATATATTTCCACAATTACGCACGTAAAGGGGGCGCAGCGTATGCTTTCTATAACATGTGTCACTAGTGAAGGAAACTATCTAACAGCGGTACCTAAAAATGCTCGTTCACTCTTGTGAAGAAAAGCCGAAGCCGCAGGGATGCAACCAACAGCCTTGCGAGTGTGATGCGCTTCAAGTATACTTAACGCGCTTACGCTTCCCTGTTAGTTCTTATCACATGCGTGTGTTAATGCATTCGTTTATGTTTGGTGGAATTGAGCCTTACACTTCTTAGGTGGTTGGTTAGACGACTTAGCTTCTTGAAGATATAAACTCACTGATAGTGGGACGGCTTTCTGCTCTCCCATAGTACTGTAATTCGTTTAACACTTTTTCTAAACACACATTGTTCTCATAGGCGCAACCAGATCTAGATGTGCGGAAGAAAGTTTCAACGTCCCCCCCCCCCCCCTAAAACATCATTTCCTGAATCCCGAATTTTATCGCGTGACATAATTAAGGCTAGACAGGTATTCTATCACTCGTAGTTCCATACAAGTATAGGCTAAACCAAAACTTGTCCATGCACCCTTTAGCGAAAAAAAAAAGAAAACTCCTTACGCGTAAACACCACAAAATCGGGCAAATGCCATTCCTCGCCATTAAGAAAGAATCAAGAGGTCACGCCAGTTGCTAACACAAATTTTAGGTTTCTGGACAGACGTAACCAATCATTGAGAAAGTATTCAATGAAGTGCTGTGATAAACCCAGTGATAAACACCGAGACTGGATGTTTCGTTATCGCTGGCTAACTAACAATTAATTATGGAGTGCTTGAGCAGTGATTTCTTTTTTCTGCTCATTAACAATTATCTCTATTTCATTGCGTAGAAACTTTCTACACGTTTTTTTTTTTTTTTTGCACCGCCATCATTTTGTTGCTTACCCAAGCGGTATTGCCCCGCCGTGGTGGTCTAGTAGCTAAGGTATACTCGGCTGCTGACCCGCAGGTTGCGGGTTCAAATCCTGGCTGCGGCGGCTGCGTTTCCGATGGAGGCGGAAATGTTGTAGGCCCGTGTGCTCAGATTTGGGTGCACGTTAAAGAACCCCAGGTGGTCGAAATTTCCGGAGCCCTCCACTACGGCGTCTCTCATAATCATATAGTGGTTTTGGGACGTTAAACCCCACATATCAATCAATCAATACCCAAGCGGTATACATCGAAGTTAGGCCGGAGTCATTTTGGCATGAAAAAAAAAAAGATAACTAACCGGACACCACCACCGAGGAAAACATCCTTAAGCAACCATATCGTATGCTCAAAACACGAGATCACATCTTATCGGTTTCGGAGTAAGCATTGGTTAATTGATAGACATGTGAGGTTTAACGTCCAAAAACCACCATATGATTATGAGAGACGCCGTAGTGGAGGGCTCTGGAAATTTGGACCAACTGGGGTTCTTTAACGTGCACCCAAATCTGAGGACACGGGCCTACAACATTTCCGCCTCCATGGGAAATCCAGCCGCCGCGGCCGGGATTCGATCCCGTGACCTGCGGACAGTAAGCATCGATCTTCGGCCATCGAAGTGGTGTACGTCACCTATAAGCAATCTTCCCGACTTGCGAAGGGCCCGTCTCCAATTGTACAGGACGTCTAAAATGGCAAAATAATCACCGCCACTTTCAAAGACCGTGTATATATGACGTGGCCGCCATTATACACCCTCGCCATCGGCACTGCGATCACTCAGTTTATAAGGTGCCCGTCACGGCTTCCCGTTCCCCTTGGGTAATCGGATCCGCATCTCAATCAGGCCCCTCCACACCAGGAGAGCTAGAAGCATAACAAGCCTATAGTTGAAGAATTTTCTTCATATCGGCACTACACAGCGCTCGGATGTCTATTTTTCTTCTTTCTTTTTTTTATTGGTATGATATATAAGGAGATGTTCACGCATGAGGAAGGCATTGGCTAGTCCTTAACCTTTGAGTCGTTCCATCCCTGTGTCGTCTGCTGTGCGGTTTACTATAGAATATCAATCATAACCAACCCGTTGAACTTTCAACGCTCGTTAGCACTATATATACAGCAGATCAGACAGTGCTACACGACAGGCACCTAAAAGAAAGAAATATAAAATGCCCTGGCCACATAAAAGTCAACGTAGACCAATCTGATGAATACATCCGGCCACGAGATATTTGGTTGGTGGTCGGGGCATTGTATTTACACCATACGGCCATAGGGGTACAATTAAGTCCCACTTAAACTGTATCACATCAGTGCCTTCACATTCGCGTGCTGAATCGTTTCTCTGTTTCCCTCTTTTAATTATTTATTTTTTGTTCACCGGAGTTTCTACGCTTAGCTTCGCTACTTGTGAAGTCTCTATTCGCCACTCGATCGTTCAACGATTTATAACGATCGACGCTATCTGAAAGCTCTATATCCGTCGAAAGCTCCACTGTGCGGGATCCCCACTTAAGAATAATGAGCTGTGAATTGAGGAAAGTCTCGGTATAACGTCGGGGGTGGACTGCATACACAATGTGAGAATCGAACTGCGAATTGAGGAACGTCTCCATATACGGTCGTGGGTGTACTGCATACACAGTGCGAGAAACGAGCTGTGAATTCAGGAACGTCTCGGTACAAGGTCGGAGGTGGACTGCATACACAATGTGAGAGAAGGCGAGAAGATTAACGGGGAGAAAAAAAAGGGGGGGGGGGGGAAGGTGTAGTTGCATCCGAATGAAGGTTATACCATGAGGCCTTACGCACCAATACTTCGAAGAATGCAAATAAGTAAACTATAGGGAGTATAAAATATACAGGTCTGGACGCAGGGTGCAAAGTTGTTTTTCGCGAAGAGCATCGCAATTGTGTTGATCGATGTGAAATGAAATTTCTGAAGCAGCAACAGATACGTTAGCAAAGAAAGAAAGAAAGAAAGAAAGAAAGAAAGAAAGAAAGAAAGAAAGAAAGAAAGAAAGAAAGAAAGAAAGAAAGAAAGAAAGAAAGAAAGAAAGAAAGAAAGAAAGAAAGAAAGAAAGAAAGAAAGAAAGAAAGAAAGTGATTACCAGTTCAGAATTAACAGCCAACGTACGTGACCTGGAAATCAGTGCAGCTGACGTTTCGTTCAAGGTGAAGGGCGAGAAATTGAAGGGACCGCCGCCGAGCGCTTTGTCGGGAAGTCCCTGAAATAGGCTCTTCCGAAAAAAGCTGGTCGCACATACATCGTAATCATAATACGATGTCCGTGGCCCGGACGCTTGCACAACGCCTTTAGCCTTCCCGACATCCAATCACGTCCGGAGCCAGTCGCTGTCAGCGCAACATAGGGATCGTACAATAGGATATATTGCTGGTCGAGTCGCTTCGTCCTTCAAAGGTAAGTTGGTATGCCCACGCTGTATAGACAAGACACCATGTAACCGCGGACATGCGCAACATGTACGTCTTTTATCTTATACTGTGCCCCTGTGTTGCATACAATTTGATGATTTCAAATCACCTTTGAAGCAAGTATTGCTGTCGAAGTTACGGAAAGACGTCAAAGTAAGCATCGCATGCATGCTTTTAGCTTCGCGATGCAGTCCTTAATGAGCCAGTTGAAAAAAATAAGAAAAAAAAAACATGCGGCATGTTTGTTTGCCACCCTGTAATTGCATGCGAGGAGGACGCCCTATATTGTTAAATGATGCTCCACGTGCGTGTATGGTTTAGACGTACTGCACAAATCTAATGCTGCAAGACGATAGTTTTAGCGCGAGAACAGAACGACGACAAAGAGACAAGAAGGACATTCTGTTCTCGCGCTATATATATAGCTATCGTCACGTCCTACCAACGAGCCCAAACACTCCTAATACTGCAAGCTTGCCCCGCCGCGGTGTGGCTAAGTTAAACTTGGCTGCTGACCTGCAGGTCATGGGATGGAATCTCGGCTGCGGCGGCTGCATTTCCGATATGGAGTCGGAATTGTTGTAGGCCTGTGTGCTCAGATTTGGGTGCACGTTAAAGAACCCCAGGTGGTCGAAATTTCCGGAGCCCTCCCCTATGGCGTCTCTCATAATCATATGGTGGTTTTGGAACTCCACATATCAATGAATAGTGCAAGCTTGTTTTTATGGTTGCTTGCTTTTTTTTTTTTGTCCCTATACCACGATATGACTATGACGCAGGCCGTGGTGGGTGGCTCCGGAAATTTCAACCGCCTGAGGTTCTTTTACGTGCACTGCACACAATGGAGCACATGCAAAGGCCTCTCCCATGTGCCACCAATCAATCCAGTGCTTTGTCTTGCCGCTGGTGCACGTTATACCCGCAAACTTCTAAACCTAATATCTGGCCCCACCTAACTTTCTGTCTCCCGGCCCCTCGCGAGTTTGACTTCTCTCGGAATTCAGTTGGTTACCGTTAATGGCGAATGGTTATCTTACTTCGCATCCAGTTCAACGCGGCGGAGCAAGGTGCTCGGCTTTCGACACAAAGGTGGCGGGTTCGATCCCGGCCGCGGCTGTCGCGTTTCGATGGAGGCGAAACGGTGGAGACCCCGCGCGCTTTGTGATGTCAGGCCACGTTAATCTATCGTAGACACCAAATCGTCGACATTCCCGCAAGCCTTTCTCAAACCCTGCGGTGTCTCTCATAACAACAGCGTGGTTTTGGGACGTAGAACTCCAGATATTATTATTATTATTATTATTATTATTATTATTATTATTATTATTATTATTATTATTATTATTATTATTATTATTATTATTAGTTACTACTACTACTTCACCTCCAAGTTTGGCATCCAAGAGTTTGAGAATGGAAACCGTGCTAAATGGGCGCGAGTGCATTGATGTCGAAGCGTTAGCACGCATATATCAAAAGACAATTCGAGTTGCTCCTGCGAGCACGACGACATTGTCTTAGACTCGAGACACGGGCAGGGCCCATTCTTTTTTTTTTTTCTTATTATTCTCTTTTACCTCTCGTTGGCGTTATTGATAAGCACTCTATTTCTCGAGTGACGTAGCGTAACACGTTCGAAGGGCGTGTACCACTCCACTGAAGCTTTCCGTATACCTGTTATCATAGGCGTACGCGGGGCGTCCCTTCAGGGGGAGGCGAAGGTGCGTCGCAGGACCCCCCCCCCCCCCTGCCTGGTTACGCCAGTGTGTGGGGCTGTCTTTGCTTCCCCCCTCCTTCTCTTAGGTGACAAGAAAAGACGCCCCCTCGCCCCCCCCCCCCCCCCCCATAGGCACGCCTATGCCTGTTACACTACCTCCGGTATCGGTGCACCTTTGGCTAACCGATGACGTTGTTTGATGACGTCATCACGCATTCTCATGCCATCATACGATGCCATGACGACGTTACACAAGGGAGCCGATGGAAGATGTAAAATATAAAGGGTAGGATTCGGGGTGCTGTGAGAAAGAGAGACAGAGAGAAAGGCAAAGGAACGGCAGGGAGGTTAACCAGGTTACAGCCGATTTGCTACCCTACGCGGGGCGATGAGGAAGCGGAGGAGAAAAATATAGAAGAGTAGGACAGTATAGGTGGCTGTATGGGTATATACGCTCTTGAAAGAATTTAGGGTGGACGGAACTCAAACACAGAAGTGTTTAAAAAAAAACACAGCATATCCACGGAATGAATGATGACGAGTGGGGCAAAGCGTTCGTCAGCCCGTCCGTGCTTCCGTCCGTCCGTTCGTTCTTGCTGCCGTCCATCTCGGCACCCATCCGTGCGACCATCCATCCATGCGTCCATCCGTCTGTTCGTGCGTCCATAGCGAGTCCGTTCATCCATCTGTCTGCCTGTCTGTTCGTGCGTTCGTTCATCCGTCCGTACGTCCACGCGTCTATCCATCTGTCCGTCCGTCTGCGCGTCCATCTAGTGAATACTTCATGTACCGCCATCTCCCATCTGGCATACCCTGTGGCACATACCCGCTCTAGAGCGGGTAAGTGCCACCGGTGAATTGTTATGGGCGATCATTGAGAAACACAAGGAAGTTTGTTGCACACTAGTGACTACATGCACTGGGCAAGAAGATAACTTCAGGTAGACGTGAAAACAAGAGCTTTTAGAAAATTGGTGGACGATTTCGAGCACTGTGTAGTCCACTATAGGAGAGAGTAAAGCTCTCCCTGAACGTGAAACGTTAAACTAGAGAAACGTGTTCTAGAATAAATTGTGAATGCTTTAGAGTGCCGTGCACACTCCACTCTGGGACAGCTATAAGCTGTCCCGGTACTAGTACAGTCTTGTCCCAGCAAAACAAGAAAAACACCTAATGTGTTTGGCAACAATGTTTAATGATTTAGAGTACTTGGTATACTCTACTATGAAAGAACAGATAGCTGTCACAGTCCAATACTTCTTAAAACAAAATGTATGTTTAGAAACGATGTTTAACGATGCAGAGTACTTGGTATTTTACTATGGGAGAGTAGAAAGCCGTCTCACTCCGAGTTTTGTGTTTAGAAAGCGGGTTTAAACGACTTCGAGTACTGCGTACTCAACTATGAGAGATCAATGAGTCATGTCGATAACTACGACACGAAGTGTCCTCCCCTTGTTCTATAGCGAAAGTGGTTAACGATTTTGAGTACTTGGTGCTCTACTATGGGAGTGCATAACACCGTCCTGAGGGCTGCACACTTGATGAAGCGCAGGGTTTAGAAAAAGTGAGTAACGATTTAGAGTACTAGGTACTCTACTGTAGGAGAGCATATAACCGTCCCGTGGGTGTACAATACATGGTTAGTCCGCACCCTTAACGAGAAGCGTGAAGCAACCGCAGGTGGTACGGCCAATGGAGCCCTGTTGATAGGGGAGGGGGGGGTAGAAAAAGTGATTGATTGATTTCTGGGGTTTAACGTGGTTTAGAAAAAGTGGGTAACAATTTAGAGTACTGGGTATTCTACTGTGGGAGAGCATATAACCGTCCCGTGGGTGTACAATACATGGTTAGTCCGCACCCTTAACGAGAAGCGTGAAGCAACCGCAGGTGGTACGGCCAATGGAGCCCTGTTGATAGGGGAGGGGGGTAGAAAAAGTGATTGATTGATTTGTGGGGCTTAACGTGGTTTAGAAAAAGTGGGTAACGATTTAGAGTACTGGGTACTCTACTGTGTGAGAGCATATAACCGTCCCGTGGGTGTACAATACATGGTTAGTCCGCACCCTTAACGAGAAGCGTGAAGCAACCGCAGGTGGCACGGCCAATGGAGCCCTGTTGATAAGGGAGGGGGGGTAGAAAAAGTGATTGATTGATTTGTGGGGTTTAACGTGGTTTAGAAAAAGTGGGTAACGATTTAGAGTACTGGGTACTCTACTGTGGGAGAGCATATAACCATCCCGTGGGTGTACAATACACGGTTAGTCCGCACCCTTAACGAGAAGCGTGAAGCAACCGCAGGTGGTATGGCCAATGGAGCCCTGTTGATAGGGGAGGGAAGGTAGAAAAAGTGATTGATTGATTTCTGGGGTTTAACGTGGTTTAGAAAAAGTGGGTAACGATTTAGAGTACTGGGTACTCTACTGTGGGAGAGCATATAACCGTCCCGTGTGCCTCAATGCCACACACGAAGTGCCCTGTTGACGCACAACAGAATGGGAGTTTTGAAAAAAAACGGCTAACGAACATGCCCCCGGGCCATGTTATGCCAGCGAGTCCTCGTCAAACGACCGTGCCTCTGAAAAAGGCAATCTGGGTCAAGGCCAGCCCGCAGTCTGCCTGGCGCGATCACCTCGACGGCGTGAACACGCGCGGCGCTCCTCTGGCCCACGTGCAGTGAGTCAGTTGCGCACGTGACAGCGAGCCGGCGTCCTCGTGTCAGGTGGTCTGACGCATGGCGCGGCAACCCCATTGGAAGAATCTGCGCTGACGACCAGCGGCGCTTCTGATTGGACATGTTGGTTGGACCCGGTGTAAATAAAAGAAGCCCTGCGGCGCGTCGCGATCGGCGGTCCTATGTGAGAGGCGTCCCCGTGTCGGAGTGCCGACATGTGTGTGAGTCAGCGGTTTTAGGCGAAAGGCTGACCTATGTGTTAGAGAGAGGAGCTCGGCTCTTCGAGTCTCTGCCGGCCCCAGTGCCGAAATTGTAACGCCTCTGTATATATGCTGTACATAAACCTTGTTTAACTCACCGTCGTCTCGTCCGCTCGTCTCCTCAGCTCTGCGCAGAAGCAGTCGCGAGCTGAGAAACATACGCTACCAAACGGCTGGTGACCTTCCCGGCGGGGTCGAAAGCAGTGGCGCCTCCGGGACCGCGTCGGCGTCGCCGTCTTTCGCAACAGTGGTGGCTTCGGCGGGATCGGTCCGTCGTTCGCAACAGTGGTGGCTTCGGTGGGATCGGTCCGGTTCGCAACAGTGGTTGGCAGCTGCGGGATCGGCCGGCGTCAGCGACATCGATGCGGTGAGTGCCTGATGTTTTCCCCTCAGTTCACCAGACTACTCTAGCTCAGGTTGTAGTAGTTTAGAGAAGGGCTGTGTGAAGCATTGAAGTGAGCTTTGATCGTTTCAAGCCAAGTCGAAGCGCTTTGAAACCAAAGTTAATGCGGAGGGGGTAAACACGGGAGTGTGAAAAATTGCTTGCGCGTCTTGCTAGTAGGCTTATAGTGGGTACGGCAAGTAGATTCTTAACAGGGGAAACAGCAAGAGGCTAGTGTGAACGATGGAAAACCTTAAAGTGAAGGAACTCATCGAAATTTGTGAGGAACTCGGCATTACTTTAGGCCGTGCGAAACGAAAGCAAGCGATCCTTGAGATCATGAAGGATGAGGGAGTGTCGGCTGAGGAAGTCGATGAGGCCTGGGTGGATATCAAAGCACGCCGTGAGGAGGCTGAAAGGCGAGAAGTAGAAGCTCGCGAACGTGAGGAGGCTGAAAGGCGCGAAGCTCGCGAACGTGAAGAAAGGCGCGAAGCTCGCGAACGTGAAGAAGTTGAAAGGCGCGAACGTCGTGAGCGCGAGGAGGCCGAGAGACAAGAGCGCCTAGAGTTGAAACGACTAGAATTGGCAATCCTACAGTGTTCGCAGGCGCCTAGCGTAGCTTCTCCGACGATTCAGGTCAGCGGTTTTAGAATTCGGGACCAACTGCCACCGTTCGTAGTAGGCGAGGACATGGCGAAGTATCTCGTCAAGTTCGAACACGTCTGTGAGCGAAACGCTTTGGAGCGGTCTCTTTGGGCGCGGAACCTGCTAGCTCTTCTTCCCGGCGAAGTGTCCGACGCGATAACTTGCTTGTCGAGGGAGGCGTTTGAGAGCTATGACGAGGTTAAGGAAGTGCTCTTAAGCCGTTATAAATTGTCACCCGAGGCTTTCAGGCAAAGGTTCCGGTATGCTAAAAAGGGGAATGAGTCACACGTTGACTTCGCGTTTCGTCTTAAAGCCGATTTGATTGAATGGCTCAAGGGCGAAGGTGTTTATGACGACCGCGATAAAGTGGTGGAATGCGTTGCATTGGAGCAATTCTACCGCTGCATCGAGGAGGATGTCAAACTTTGGCTGCAGGACAAACTTGGTGAAGTACAGCTAAACAAGGCAGCAGAGTTAGCTGAGGAGTATTATACTCGCCGAAAGTTGCATAGCAGGGCAGTGCGCGTTGAAAAGGATGAAAGGAAAGAGGGCTTTTCAAGGAAACCTGATCAACGGAAACCCGCTCCGCACCGTAATTTCAAGAAGGACCCGTCTCTTACGAAGGACAGTGTAGGGGAAGGGCAAACAGAAGCGGAGAAATCGAGTGAGGTTTCTAACACACAGGCATTAGAACCGGAAAACAAACGGAAGCCGCTAATCTGCTACAACTGTAAAAAGGAAGGGCACATCGCGAGAAACTGTCAGGAAAAGTTTGCCTTCGCAACGATCCGAGAATCAGAAAAAAACATGCGGTTGTTGGAGCCGTATCTCCAAGAAATTAGGGTCAATGAGAAAACGTGCCGAGCACTTAGAGACTCAGCGGCAACCATGGACGTTGTCCATCCTTCATTGGTGTCTCCGGATGACTTCACAGGAGAATGCGCGTGGATCAGGCAAGTCGCCGAGGAGCAGAGTGTTCGCTTACCAATCGCCACCGTTGTCATTGAAGGCCCGTTCGGTAAGCTTTGCACCGAAGCGGCTGTGTCTGCCGCGCTGAATGGTCGTTTTTCTTATCTTTTCTCCAACAACTCGGAGCAGCTTCTCAAAGAGCAGGGCAAATCGTTCTTCCCCAACTTAGCGTGCATGGCTCCCACGCGATCGCAAGCGCGAAAGCTTTCGCGGAAGCTTGACTTGGTTCCATGCGGTGAACTCTCAAGTGACCTTGTCGGCGGGTCGACGGAACCCCAGAAAGGAAATTTTCCGCATGAGTCATGTGAGCAGTCACGCGAGCGGCCCATCGCGGGAGCGGCCGGCGCGGTATGCGCTGGGGGAGACGACGTGGCGCCATTGAGTCAGAGCGAGAGGGTTGCAACGCTCTCGCCTGTAGCGGAAAGTTGGAGCGAGCTGCCGAGAGTTGATCGAGAGACGCTCATTCGAGGGCAGCGTGAGGATCTCTCGATTGAAGCGCTAGTGGAAAGCCAAATTGAAGCGCGAGTGGAAAGCCAGAAAAACGCGGCAAAAGTGCTGTCGAAGGAGCACTACGAGAAATCGGGGAAGAAGCGCGCTTTTGAAGTTGATAATCAGGTAATGCGGCTGCAGCCACCAAAAAGGAACAAGCTTGAGGTTGATTGGGAAGGGCCCGCCAAAGTATTATCGAAGCCTTGCGATACAACTTATGAAGTGAAATTAGGAAGGCGGCCGGACAAAATTTACAACTTCATGAAACCATACGTTCAACATCAAGCGGTCGTAAATCAGCTGTTGAAGGCTTCAGAGGAAGAGGAAGCAGAAAATTTGAGTTCTAGTGAGGTGATCGAAGGGGGATCGAAAGTAATCCGGGAGCAGATAAACCTAGAGCCTATCTTAAGTGAAGGAGGACCTGAGAAAGAGGACCTGAGAAAGATTGTTTCCGAGTTTGGGTATGTGTTGTCGGACCGTCCCGGAGACACGACGGTGATCGAACACGATATCGAGCTAAGCGGTGAGGAGTCAATCAGTAGCAAGTCGTATCGTTGTTCCCCTGTGCAACGTCGCAAGTGTGAGCCGCTCTTGGTGCCGCATAGGTATCGTCGCCTAAAAGTGGCCGGTTACTGAGGTGGAGCATGTTGCTCCACAGCGCAACTTTGACGTTCGCTAAAGAAAAAAAAAAGGGAAAGGTAAACGCTAAGGCAGGTGCATTGAGCAGTGCGTTCCAGCTAGTAACTTCTCAACCTTTCGGTTTCTCGCTGGCGATTCGGGGCAAAATTTTGACCTCATCACGACCTGGGCTGAGCGCTCTCGTTCAGAGTGATCTCAAGGGGCCAACTTTATGTGGTATTCTAATTCGTTGCGGGGTTGTAATTGTGAAAAATTCAAGTTCTTACTTTAGGAGTCTTTTGTCCCACATGTGCCTCTTGATGTAGGGGGAACGAAATTCCGATAGACACGTAGATAGGTATATGTTGTACTATACTTTGTCTGGTGTTCTGTCGGGTGACCGAGGGCACTTGCTTGTGTCGTGTGTTGTCTGTTGTCGAACCGTTCTTAGCAAGTTGCAGAACCATCGACAAGTGCTGAAACCGAAAATGGTCAGAAGAGACGAGCGAAGTTGGCCAGCAAGTTGTGGCGACAAGCCAGTGGAGCGGGGATCCGTCGTCAATGATGGGATGTGTTCCCGGAACAGTCTGGAGCTGTAGTCTCCCCATGGCCCTGGAGGCGAACCTGGAGGGACCTGGCGAACGAGCGCACCTGACATCCGAGCCCCGTGGAAGCAGCTCGTCTTTCCGGTGCATTGTCTGGCGGCGGGGGTGCTGTTATGCCAGCGAGTCCTCGTCAAACGACCGTGCCTCTGAAAAAGGCAATCTGGGTCAAGGCCAGCCCGCTGTCTGCCTGGCGCGATCACCTCGACGGCGTGAACACGCGCGGCGCTCCTCTGGCCCACGTGCAGTGAGTCAGTTGCGCACGTGACAGCGAGCCGGCGTCCTCGTGTCAGGTGGTCTGACGCATGGCGCGGCAACCCCATTGGAAGAATCTGCGCTGACGACCAGCGGCGCTTCTGATTGGACATGTTGGTTGGACCCGGTGTAAATAAAAGAAGCCCTGCGGCGCGTCGCGATCGGCGGTCCTATGTGAGAGGCGTCCCCGTGTCGGAGTGCCGACATGTGTGTGAGTCAGCGGTTTTAGGCGAAAGGCTGACCTATGTGTTAGAGAGAGGAGCTCGGCTCTTCGAGTCTCTGCCGGCCCCAGTGCCGAAATTGTAACGCCTCTGTATATATGCTGTACATAAACCTTGTTTAACTCACCGTCGTCTCGTCCGCTCGTCTCCTCAGCTCTGCGCAGAAGCAGTCGCGAGCTGAGAAACATACGCTACCAAACGGCTGGTGACCTTCCCGGCGGGGTCGAAAGCAGTGGCGCCTCCGGGACCGCGTCGGCGTCGCCGTCTTTCGCAACAGTGGTGGCTTCGGCGGGATCGGTCCGTCGTTCGCAACAGCCACTATATATGCCTCATTCCGCAACCTCCGCAATGGCGCACACCTAATTTACATCTCATTTCTTCTTTTTTTTTCCTTGGAAAATAATGGTGAAAACAAGTAATGCATTGCAATTCAACAAAAAGTTTTGAACACCGAACAGCACAGAAAAATATGACAAGGCCGAGGCGGCATTTCTACAACCAAGATTCGACAGATGATACGCAATGTTCTTCGACAGATGCACAATTATTGCGAATAGGTTTTTTGTTATTCTTTCACAGGAACACTCTCGAACTCCTGAGCTGCAGGGGTCGAGGGTATGCTCTCAGTGTTGCCGTCGTGCCTTGGGCTGCGCATGCCGTATACCTACCTGCACGCGTGATCCGCTTGGGCGTATATAGTATGTGTAATGGGCGCCTCCCTCCGATGAAAAGTTACTCGCGGCAGGAAACTGCGCATTCGATCGAAGAACATACAATCTGGCCGTGAATGTGTCGTGTTCGGGTGCCCGTATCCAATCAGCGCAAAAGGCACAATTTTATTGAAATCGTTTCTGCAGTAAAGTACGCCACGCGATGAGTGCAGGTGGGATATGTTCGCGCTTCATCGCTTTCCGTCGTCGTCTGAAGCAGTGGGTGTCGTCAGTAGCTCGACGAAGATTTGGGTGCACGTTAAAGAACCCCAGGTGGTCGAAAATTCTGGAGCCCTCCATTACGGCGTCTCTCATAATCATATGGTGGTTTTGGGACGTTAAACCCTACATAACAATCAATCGATCAATCAATCAATCAGTCATGAATCGTAGCTCGAAAAAACGCCCCGCCTCGGTTCACGATGATTCATTGGCGGCAAGAAAACCGATGACAACAGCGTTCTGTGCTGCATCTTGGATACCTAAAAAAGGCACAGACAGAGTTTCACTTATCTTGAGTGCAGCCAGCCGCTTTGATTGTCGTTTTCTGCAAAAAATATGCAAATAGTGATGCCGAAATAATACGTAACATAGTTACACCACATGCACTCTTTTGCTATAGGTCAAACATGATCGGAATTCTCGTAGCTAGTGTGAAGTAGCAGCTGCGGACAACGCCGTACTATAGCCACGCACATCGCTGCTATAGACAAGTGTGATCTCGTCTGTACGCAAATCGCTGAAGGTACTGCGCTTGTTGCTGCTATAGCACCGACGACGAAGCACCGCCGTTCGAGGACGCGGAGCTCGTTATTGCGTCCCGACTTCGACGCATCGGTCAGTGGCAGCGACGATATCACACAAAACAGTCTAAGCAAGCGAAAAATTGGCGAATACAAACTTTAGCTGGGATATCACATCAACAAATAACCCACCGGGCGCGCGCAGCCCTAGATGGTGAGTTTGTCAAGCTTGCACGTTAGACGGCGCGCATTTCTATATGGCAGCGCCACCTGTCGTGAAAATTTGAAAATGTGTATAGTAGTGCAAGTACAGTGTACTATATTGCAACATAAGCTACACTGACCGATGTCTAGTGCTCGTGAGGAAGTTGCCGAATGAGGCATATATAGTGCATGGGCAGGCCAACCATTGATGGGGCTCCATGAAAACGCTTCCCACCTTTTCAGCGTACCTTCTTCGTTCTTTGAAGAATTTAAGCTCAATGGCTTCACCCATACACGGGGGCGGCTTCACGCTCTCCCATAGAAGAATACACCTTGCTTTAGATCATCAATCATTTTTTTTTCTAAACACATCTCGTCATCATCTCGAATGTGAAAGTACCATTGGAGTCAACGCTAGCGATGCGGAAAATCATCTCACGGGGTGACGTCACCTCATTATGTCACAGACAGGCAAAATTCGTAACGTCACGAGATGGCGTCATCACAATAGCATCGCCGCTTGGTAAAAGGTAGACCAATCATGTGGGCCCATCGAAACCAGGCGACATGCGCAATGCTGACCATGTCTGAAATCTTGGAGGCCGTGCAGAAACTAGGCTGGGTCCAGAGAGCTTTCGAGTGAGATTGACATTGCTTTAGCACAGCTGAGTTTGGGCGTGAAGATAATAATGCTACACAGTCAAGAATGAAAAAAAAAGAACGATAGTGTAAACACTGTCGTCTGTTTTTCCCCTTCTTCGCCGTATAGCATCTTTTCTTGACGATCAAACTGAGCTGCGCTAAGGCAATATCATTTTATCGTGCACCAGCTCGCCCAGTCAGCAGTACTTGTCGCTTTCGGAGAGGTCCAGGGAAGGACCATTAATTGCACTAATCGAGACGAAAAAATGAACGCATCTCCTTGAAGTGAATGATGATGAGTGGGCGAATGTCGTTGACAGATATAGAGGAGGACGAATATATGGATGAACGGACAGCTGAATGGACGTACGTGTGCACGTACGGATGGACATACGGAAAGACAGACGCCCGCGTGGTCGGACAGATGAACCGACGGACTGCGCTGGTGATCATGTGTTGTGCTGTCGTATAGTCTATTCATGTACACATAAAGTCGGTTTTTTTTTTTTTTTGAAGGGGTGTTTTCGTTTTTCGTTGTAAAGGGTGTTAAGTGTCGGTTTCTGTTTCTGGAGAGAGTAACGGACGCCAACAAGGCTCGGCCCTAAGAAGCTTGGCCCCTAAAGAAGACGGCTTTTGCCCAACGAACCTTGTGATGTCTTGTTTCTTTGGATTTGGCTTGTTTTCTTATGTGCAAGTGATTAATGCAAGTATAAGTCGCACAGCCCCGTACGATTGTGCCTAAGACGACCGGAAGGCAGCAGCCTAAACCACTTATTTTTATCTGCGTGAAAGATTCTCGGCAGCATATTTCTTTGTAGAAGCTTTATCGGTTTAGAGCTCAACAGAAGCCGCAAAAGTGACCCACTCCGTCGAAAAGACACGACACGTGTTGCGTTCACCATTGGAAGGTAAACAAACACTTGAGATTCCTCGACGCTGTATATACTCAAGGATTGTCAAAATCTTTTTTGAAGGTCAGACGCTACTTGGCTTGTATAGGAATATGGGCGTCGGACACACGACGACGCCGTACTCTCAGTTAACAAAATTTACGGTCCTGGAACTGGGCCAAAACGTCCATTTTCTGCCCATCTTTAGCGAGGCCTTCTCTCTTGTTTCATGGTGGCACGACACCACGCTGACGTGTTCGGACGTCGCGTGGGCGTCGGGTTCGGTGATCCTCGTTGGGTGTGCCGAGTCAACGGTGTGGCGTCCTTCCTTCGACAGTCAACAACCTTCCCTCCTCAAGTCCAATGTGTGAGCCAACAAAGGCCAACCCATAAGCCAACAGTCTGGCCCATCGTCCCAATCCCTCCTTTCCCGAGCCCATTCGCATTCTTCCCTGCCAAGAGTGAGCAATTTTTTTTGCGTTTCGTGTAGTATATATCGGAAGAACTTGACGCCAACAGCACGCTATGCCGTTAACTCTAATGGCAAAGTCACCATATCTCCCTTCCTAGTGACAGCACCTTTACCACAGTCGGCGAGTCATTGCCGCAAGCTTCTCATATGGTGGCGTCCACAAGTCGCTTCATCTTCAGCTTCCCCGGCCGACTACTAGGAAAGAGGAGGAACACGCTGTAGAAGTAGTAAAGGAGGGCACATTGTTGCCTCACTTTTTATCGATTCTCCCTTTTTTTTTTACTACCTCAGTTGATGGCTTCCAAACGAGACGCTTCCAGACAAGCCCTGTAACTTCGTGGCACGCACCTAAACCTTCGGTTTTATGACCCCCCCCCCCCCTTCCCTTCCCTTCCCCGGGTTCTCAGATGCGAGTGACCACGGCTTCTCATTTGCACTTGGAAATTAGCAAGCCTAAGTTGTCCACGCACACGAAAACAAAAAAAAAAGAAGAAAAAGACCTTGAACGTTTTCGAGTGACTAACCGACGGCGCGGCGCAACATGTTTCGATCTCCAAGAAAATATACAGAACTAAGTAAGCCTGGCGAGGAACTTTTGCAGCCGCCTCGGCCGGAAGATGGCCGTCAGTTTCGCCTAGGAATATATATTTGAGTCGCATACATTTTCTCTGGGAATAGAATACCAATCGTCTGAACTCCTCGTGAGGACGGTTTCTTAACCACTCGCTTCTTCACTTCCCGTGCCGAGTACAGCAGACCGAAACATTGGCGGCTCCCACGAGTCACGACTGACCATGACTCGGGGAGTAGGGACGGCTCAGGTAGCGATAATGTACACGACGAAATGATCTTCGTGGTCATCGGGCATGAACAACGCAAACAAAAAAATGTCTTGGAGAAGCAACTCAGCTTGCTATAGTTATGCATATGCAAGGGCACCTGGATTTCGACGGCGCCATAATGGTGCGCCAACATCTCCTTATATATCATATCAATAAAAAAAAAAAAGACGTGTATCGCAACACTCGCATTCTTTTTTTTTTTTGGGGGGGGGGGGGGGCTTGAAGTTCTTATACGGGAACGTACGCTTAATTTTTCACCACCATGAGGGTAACTATAGAGGGTGATAAGGCGTGTAGGATGGCACGCACCTGACAGGTTGTCACCCTGTATAAAACCGGCAGAAAACTCAGTAAGAGTAATGACATTGTATCAATACAACTCTGCAGTAAAAACGGATGGAACACACCAGACAATGATCAGTTTCATATAGCATGGCAAAGTTTAACATGAGCAAAATTTAACGTGGCTTTGGTATCATTTACTATGGAAGCAGCAGACAGCATTTGGCAAAGTTCGTGTTATCGATTAATTCACCGACACTATAGCGAACATTAGCAGGTGACAACAAGTACTTGCGTTGCGCCAGCATATATATACGGTAGGATATGCCACTGTGGTCACAGAGGGAGGGGAGGGTGCACGCTTAGATATGCTTCCTTTGTCATCTGTCATGTATCTGTCTATTCATTGTGATTTTTAAAACAAAGAAAGAATCCCTCAATATTCCATTCCTTAATTTATTTATTGTGAGGTCTCGTTCGGGCAGACTCCATCACTTCAGTTAGTATGGGAAGGCTTATTGGTCAGCTCAGTGCTGTAGCCAGGGGAGTGGCACACTGGTCCTGTATGCACCTGGACGTTCTTTTTTGCGCAGTCTTGTGTGTTCCAGCAGCGCGTTTCAGGCGTCGAGCGACATTTAGTCCGCGCTCATTCTGTGCGTGTTGTTTTCGTGTGACCTGTGCGCTTTGAACAGTGCGCTGCGAGTTTCGAGCTACTTGCCTTTTCGTATGACGTACCAATTTGTTTCCATCGCATTCATTGCTTTGCCCTCGCGGTAAGATGGCGTGCCGTAATCCCCTAACCACCCAACAAAGAGCTCTTATCCTGTATACAAGATGACTGTAGGTCATAACCACATGAAGATCTGTAGCAGTCTGAAGACCATTGAGTCACCACTGCTTATAACAAAAAAAAAAAAAGAAAGCGAGGTTCATTCTTAGCGAAGGTGGGTACAGTGAAAACACGCTCATTTATTTATGTTTAGTTGCACGTTGAAGTAGCCCAGGTGGGTCAATACTACTCCCGAGCCATAAACTGCTGCGATGCTCCGCACAAAAATATATTCTTTTCTGCCCTGTGAAGCGCAGAAAGTATACTTTAATCACCACATGGAATGATGACGTCTCTAACCGCGCCTCCCGCAGCCAGACTGTGCATGATACGCCAAGATGATGCAACGATCGTATCCCGACGCATAGTAAGTAAGGTACGGAGTGATGTTTCAGCAATGTTACCACAGCGAACGTCCAGTAGTGAGCAGTGGATGATCAAGTAGTGAATCGATAACGAATATAGTATATATTTTTGTAGCGGTGGTGTACTGTGTTAGCCAAAAAAATGTGTTCACTCAACAGTATATACCACGCTGTCCAGATAACTACATCAGGCGAAAGCATACATCACGAAGCTGTGTATTTCTAGCAAAGCTTTATTCATCGCGGAACTGAACAGTAAATGTAGTTCCGTGACGATTAAAACTTTGTTTGTATATTACAAAAAGTTTGGCAGATCCCTTAATGTACCTTGATTCAATTTGATTGATTTGTGGGGCTTAACGTCCCAAAACCACCATATGATTATGAGAGACGCCGTAGTGGAGGGCTCCGGAAATTTAGACCTCTTGGGGTTCTTTAATGCGCACCCAAATCTGAGCACACGGGCCTATACAGCATTTGAGCCTCCATCGAAAATGTAGCCGCCGCAGCCGGGATTTGATCCCGCGACCTGCGGGTCGGCAGCTGAGTACCTTAGCCACCAGACTACCGCGGCGGGGTGCCATGTACCTTGGGAATAGATGTTATGCGAAGCATGTGAGTGAAATGTGAATTTGTTTTAATTTTTTATTGAGCCAGACATATTGAGATGAAGGTATATATACAAACCCACCCACACACACGTACGTTAACTAAACAGCCGCATATGTTTTATAGTAGCAGTTAATTACAGTTGCGTGATGATGCCAACAGCAACCCTGATATTTGCAACGCCAGAAGCGGTAAGACGATATGAAGCGCCTGTGTTTGCGCTGGTACGCGCGAGAATGGTAGCCGTCAACACAGCTACACAAATGGCGCCTAACTACAATTGATGTTATCCCGACGTGACGGCTGTATCATAGGAGTACATATGTAAAGTTTATAAAGTTGAATAGTTTGTGCTGCAATCACAATTGACGTTAAATGAACATTGGGGCCCATTTGAAAAGTACATCCGAGGCCAGGCATAGCTCGGTGGTATAGAATACTTCATTGCCACGCAGAATGCTGGAGTTTGATTCCTGCTTGGACACTCCAATTTATTGTTTGAATTCATCCGTTCAACGCTAGCAGCTTTTTTCTTAACGCTCAAGTGTTAAAGTTAACCATGCATGTGTGTTCTCGCAAATAACGGTAGGATATAAAGTGTCTATCACCTGTGGCACATACCCACATACCAGTGGCACATACCCGGCACCAGGTATGTGCCACTGTTTTTTTAAAGCGTTTGACGACTTATATACGCGACGAAACTGTGGCATAATTCATGTCATGACCAGACATTCGTATTCGTCTAACCATTTCACCCTCCCGTACTAATTTTGGTGTAGCCCAAGTTACATTTTGGTGTACCCCAAGTTACTTACACGGCCTGAAGCCCATGGGAACCGGTGGCCACTATGGCCCAGGCTACCGCTTCTCCATAAACAGCAGAACCTCCACTGCTAACCAGTGCTTGCTACTATAATAAAATTATCGTGCAAAAGTGGTATATAGTTTCGTTCGCAAGGCAAGCGCTCTCCAAAGCTTTCATGCAGATATAATGATACGGAGCGGGATGACACAAATGCAAAGAAACGGAAAGCTCGTGGCTTAAGCGATAAAATATTCGTACCCAGAATAACTAAATGTTTTTTTTTTTTTTGCTTTTCGTGACTGCACGAAATATGGAAGTTAGTGTGCGCACGCGCAAAATCTTGAGATCTTCGTCTGGTACCCAAAGTGGAACGCCCATAAACAAGGCTCGAAAAGATACCCCGGGCTATCTCCAGAATACATTTCACCGCGCCAACCCACACATTAGTTTGCACAAGCGGAAACAAATCCCCTCGTGTTTCCCCCTGCCCGCATCCCCTCCTTCCGAAGACAAGCTATAGACTAAGAAAATCTTTCAGAGAAAAGGGTTGCAAAAAAAAAACCGCTTTTCGAAGAAGAGGTGCGGTGGACTTTTTTCGCCCACGGTCGTAAAACAAGAGAACCAAGCCAAGTCGAGCCGCAGAACATGCACGGGTAATTGCGCGAACCTGGCAGCGCGTCGGGGGTGATAAGCGTTTCTGGCCCTTCGTCTGCGGCCCGAACGAGCCCCTACACAGAAACGAAGAGAAAGCAAACGAACCGTTATCTGTCACCAAACGCCACCGAATCGCGGACGTGAACGGCACCGACAAGTAGTCAGTCCTCCGACGACCGCACGAATTAGCCGGGTGCGCAAACTGGCCAGCAGCGGCGCTGCGACGCTTACTACTCGATCGCGAACGCACAGAGTGCGCGCGTGCATCGCTCAAAAGCGCCCGGCGCGGTGCCTCTTTAAAAAGGCAGCAAATTAACGACCCGTCGTTCTTCGTGGAGACAATCGGCGTACGTGCTTCGATTCCCAAATTATACATTCTAAGGCGCCGCTAATCTCTAAAGCCGCGCTTAAAGAACTCGCGCTTAGCTCTTTCTGTGCGCGCTGGTTGCAGACGCGTATGTATATAGGCTGTAGCCGCCGAAGTCGTATACCTAAGTAGTAGAAGTATTTAGTGTGTCTCCGTACGGACATTGCTGGTAGCCTTGGCGTAAACACCGTCGTTGTTTGCCTCTGTAGAAACGCGCCATCTTTTTGTGTTTGTTTTTGTTCTTGTTGTTTTTGGGTTTTCTTGAAAGATGGTCGCCACGTATCGCGCCTGGCAGATAACAACGAGAATAGACGTAAACAAGTGTCGTCTAACGGGGGCTTGTGCCGCACGCTACGTTCTACGATTTATGGCTGCGGGCGTGGTGTGCCGAATTTCGAATCGAGAGATTGTCGTTGTGGTTCGATCCGTCGTGTTTGATTCGGTGATTCCCTATACGAACTTTACGGATAAAACGCACCCCATACCTTTTGTATTTTATTAGTACAAAAAATTACAAGACTGATTCCGAAACTGACTCAAAACTACATATATGTTAATTTCTCTAGGAATATAAATAACAAAGTTATTGATAATGTAAAACCGTCTGTATCGTGTATCCATCGACGACTACGAGATTTTGTTATTCTACAGAGCTTTCTTGTAATTTATATTCTACTATTGCAGCCCGTCAGCTTAATAACGCGTTTGTTTTTCCAAAACAATAAAAAGATGTCAGTTTGAGCAGGATGAGGAGCAGAGGAAAAACGAAAAGACAAGGAGTTAAGAGGAGGGGGAGAAGGGGGGAATGGAAGGACAGGGAGTTCAGCCAGTTCGCAGACTGGCTGGCTGGCTACCCTATGCTGGAGAAAAGGGTAAGGGGAATAAAAGGTGATGGAAGAGAGATGTTACAAAAAGAAATGAAGAGCTGGGAGGGGGAGCAATGTTAGACGACACTGTTTAAGGCCTGTCTATGGGGCTCATTGTAGGGAACGCAACAAAGCTCTCAAAGCTTTTAGTGCCGAGGATGGTTTCGGCCAGTGTCCTAAAACTTTTGCTCTGGCAATGGGAGATTCTCAATTATATCTAAAACGTTCGACAATTCCTTTTTGGTGCTTGGAAGTGAGCTTGAAATCACCAGGAAGTACATTGAGGCTTTTAGTGCACCCATAAACGGAATTAAATTAATACTCAGGCTCTTCGAGCCAGTACTATCGAATCGATTTCGAGGCACACCGTCCTGGCTTCTCCGGATGGATTCTTACGAAACTCTGTCACCTCAATGGACACCTAATTTTAGGTACATGAAGTTTTATACGTATACAACCCTCCGGTAATTCGTGCTACTCAACTGAGCAACCGAAATCACATCTAGCTGCATACCACACAGAAGCGCGATGATAATTTTTTCGTCCACTAGTAAACCTTCTATCTGAGAAATCCGAGTAGATCGTCTTTGTCTAGCTTCGAGCTCCGAAGGTGTGTGGATGAACGAAAGAGATTGATCTAGGGCCTGTTTATCTCGTTATACACAACCTGATTAAACCAACTGACCGATGAAGCTGAGGAAGGTATAGGGGAAATTTTTTTGTGCGATTTAACTGTAGTATAGTAATTAGGGTACAATTAGAAAAGGGAGCCTGAAAAATCGACTTGCCGAAGGCCGACACTGAACCTATAACTTTCGGTTTACGCGTCCGATGCTCCTACAATTTATTGCTACAGTGGGAAATAGCTTTTCCGAGCACTTTATTGGGTGCTTGTGATTGCGTAACCTTGAAAGCACTGCGGATGATAATTTAATCCTTTCACGAACGAGAAATCATGGACACTACTTTAAAATCTGGAATCGCGGAAACTCTCCCAATCACTCGCCGTTTTTCACGTATACATGTGGAGGTGTCTCGCTGTTAGCCTCCATATCGAAGACTCGACTTCCAACCAAGGCGTGCGTGTTTAAACAAAGCACCTGCAATAAAAAAAAAGTCGAAAAGTTCTAGCTAATATAAACTAAGCAGGAGGTCTCCACCACGTCCTGCCACATAATATCACTGTTTCAGCACAAAGAGCAACGCCGCAAACCCAACTAATTTCTTCTTCTTCTTCTTCTTCTTCTTCTTCTTCTTCTTCTTCTTCTTCTTCTTCTTCTTCTTCTTCTTCTTCTTCTTCTTCTTCTCTTCATTCTTCTTCTTCTTCTTCTTCTTCTTCTCTTCTTCTTCTTCTCTTCTTTCTTCTTCTTCTTCATTTTCTTCTTCTTCTTCTTCTTCTTCTTCTTCTTCTTCTTCTTCTTCTTCATTTTCTTCTTCTTCTTCTTCTTCTTCTTATTATTATTATTATTATTATATATTATTATTTATTATTATTATATTATTATTATTATTATTATTATTATTATTATATCTGGGGTTTTACGTCTCAAAAGCACGAAATGATTACGAGAGGCACCGTAGTGGAGGGCTCCGGAAATTTTTACTACCTGGTGTTCTTTAATGTGCACTCACGTTACACCTCCATCGAAATGCGACAGCAAGGACCGGAATCGAACCCGCGACCTTTGAGTCAGCAGCCGATCACCTTAGCCACTGAACCATCGAGGTGGACCCAATGAATTTCAATTAGTGCGTCGTGTTAACGAGTCAATTCTCTATCTTCTATAGACCAATTACCGTTATTCTCCTTATAATTGACATTCGTTGGAGAAGTAGCCGAGGCATTGCGTTCGCGCGCCGACATCTACATTTTGTGCAACGATATCAGCAAAAAAAAAGGAAACAAGTGGCCAGACGCGCTATTCGGCTTGCTCGCTCTCTGACCTGCCACGGAAACGACTCCGGAGCACTGATCGCACGCTGAAAGCCCATTAGGAAAATGTCTTCCCCTTTTTAAACGGCCGGATGGCGTGACCAGACTCCCGCCGTGCAGGATTCGGGAAACGATGCCGGAGAAGAAGGGAAGATGGGCGAAAGTGAGAGAGGGAGAGAGCTTCGTAGCGTGCCACCAAAGGGACGATCGTCGAACGTTCCCTCTGGTCCTTTCCCTATGTCGCCTCCCAGAAACCACGCATTCCCCTCCTGCGCACGGCAGGTCGACATTGCAGGTGCCTATCAATGAATAATCATAATTCACTGGCCGAACCTGTGTTTGCCTCCATCGGCTGACAGTACGGCGAAAAGAGAGGGGAAGGTAACGAATGATGCCGAAAAGAGGTAGTTTAGGGACGCATGCCTGCAAGAGCGGGTGCGCTATGGGGAAGATGTGAGGGAATACTCGGGATAATTGAGAATTGAGGGAAGTGTTAAACGTATATACAAGGAACTATAGCGAGTAGAGGGGAGAAAAGGTGTCTCCTAATAGGGAGTCTTAGTATTTATGAGACAATGGAACGCTGTATATGTGAAAATGGGAATTGGGGGAACGTTTTCGGGAAATTGGGAAGTCATTGTTGTGTGCTGAGGAAGATCGGGTTCTTTTTAAATACATCTGAGAATCAAAGCACTGGATTAAACGGAGTGGCCAAACAAACAGCCGAAAACAAGCACGTGGTCGTTTTGTTTTAGGGGGGGGGGGGTGAGAGGGGGAGGTGGAGTGTATAGGAGCGGATGGTTTGTAAAATGCGAGTTTCACTTCGGAAAACGGAAATCTCTGGAAATTCCCGCACCGAGTAGACTGGATTGTATTTCCGGGCCAGTTAACATTAGTAGAGATCCGGCAGAACCTGGGGAAGGAAAATATGGTGCAAGTGCGTAAGCATTCATGAAGCACAGGCAACATTAGGCAAGACAAGCTCATGAAAGAGCTTCTTTTTTAGTTTGTTTTGTTTGGTTTTCGGATCGGTCCACGCATTTCTCAATCTCTTCGCTTTTTCCCAATGACCCCAATTTCAGTCGTAAACTTTATTTACGTAAGCTTCGCGCCATCGCAAGTTTTGTGGAAGGACGTTACACGTTAAACGTGCGTCAAAAAAAAAATTACTGGTAGAATGTAAAAACGGTGAGGAAGGGAGATAGCTAGGGATGGAGGAAGAGGAGGTAGGGCGAGTGCCGAAATGTGACGACGCGCATGTTCACGTGCTCCTCCGC
Organism: Rhipicephalus microplus; assembly: GCF_013339725.1. NCBI lineage: Eukaryota > Metazoa > Arthropoda > Arachnida > Ixodida > Ixodidae > Rhipicephalus > Rhipicephalus microplus. The sequence continues at coordinate 107,354,090 of NC_051175.1, read as the reverse complement.
TCAGTATCAGAAGCGCGGCGTGCTTTGGCTGGCGATCCCATTATCACACGTGCGCGCGACCCAAAAGCAAGCAAAGCGAAACCATCAAATAAAAAGTGTAACAGCATGCATGGAGGAGGAAGAGGAGGAAAGAGAGAGAGTGATGAGGAGAAGAAGGAGGGCAACCTGATCACGACGTGCGGGGAATAAACGAACGAACTCGCTCGCTTCGCTGACAAGTTTCGAAACACCGCCTGCACAACCTGCCTCACCAAGGCGGCGCCGCTTAAGCGACATATTCCTGGAGTCCGCGCGCCGACGTGCATACCCGATATGGCCGCGCCGTGTTTCTTTTGATGTATGGCGTGCGCTCGTCGACGCGAATACTGCAAAAAAAAAATAATATTCTTTTTTTCATCGAGACGGTTACGTCGCTTCGACAGGGCCCGATACGAAGCGAGTTTATAAGAAGAATACACAAGAGGTGGGAGCAAGAGAACCTCGCACTATCTACTCACGAAGATTCGAAACTGACGTGACGTCAGGTCGTGTACGTATATAATCGCGCCTCCTCGCTGCTGCCCTCCGCTTGAATCTTCCGGCGCTCCGAGGGAGGGCGCTGCGTTAGCTCTTGAGAGCGTGCCCGTGTCTTTACTGCGGCTTGCGCAAGAAACGCAAAAATCTAAAGGCGCCGATAAGCGCACGCGATCGCACACATATATATACCTACATATAACTGATGTCGAAAGGTGGCTTGTGGGGAGGGAGGGGGGACGTTTGACAAATGGACGTGCCACACAATGTTGTCTCGTTGCGCCCGGCTCTTCCTATGTCGGGCCAAGATAGGTGGATGTGTCGCAACGTGTTGACGTGCGAGACGAAAAATAAAGCGAAACATTAACGGAGCCGCCTAAAAATGAGAAAGCTGCTCCACCTGTCGTCGTTCATCCGACTTACTCCCGTCGCTCTTCGTTTGACTCCGCGTGAATAACCAACTTTAGGCTAACCCTCTATTAGTTCTACGTCAAGGTGTGTGCCTGTGTGTTTACGCTTATCTACGGAGAGAGAAATATCGCTGCTAACTCGGTGGTTCGACGCATGCACTTACGAGAAAGAAGCGAGTCGAAAACGAGGATACGGTTCTTCCCGAAACAAATGAACCTTCTAAATCGCGAAACGGGGCTCCAGCTTTTTGTTCCGCTAAGGATGGATGGATGGATGGATGGATGGATGGATGTGGCTGTACCCTTTAGATCGGGCGGCGGCTAACGCCACCTAGCCATAATACTTAGTGAACTAACCATTACATTTATCTTTTTTTTCCCTTTAAATAATGAAGTTGAGGATTCGTACTTTGCAGTGAAGAGTTTAATTTTTCACTCGTGCCTTGACTTTAGCCACCAATCAGATAACCTCCTTCTAGTTAAGTCTACCCGCTTAAAGTCTATTTTGCCCTCGCTGTCCCTAAATCCCAGTGCTTTGAAAAACTCTGCGCCATCATCCAGAACTATAGGGTGAAGCCCTTTACAGAACATTATCAAGTGTTCGGCAGTTTCTTCTTCCTCTCCACACGCACTGCATACCTGTCAGCCTTCCTGTCAGCACTGCCCTCTAGCTGCTCCTGCGCTTATTGAAGCCTTCTATTCCAATTTGTGCTCCGGCTGCCTCCTTCTCTTAGTCTCGTCCATCTTTAGCTTTCTCACGTTGTTTTTATCTAACATTATCTCTTGCTTGACAAATGTCCGATCGGTGGTGAGCTTCCAGAGTGAAGCGATTACTGGCACGAACGCAAGCGAGACGGCTGCTTTTTAATTTCTTTTTATTTATACTTACGCACGTCTATTAATGTGGTTATCTAGGCAGTCGCTGAGGCATGAAAATGAATTCGATTTGTCCCCGTAAATCTGGCTGCTCGAACACACGCAACACGTGCGAGCAAATGACACGTGGAGATAAGGACGATGGGTGCGAGGCTTTACCTTGTACTGCGCTCGAAAGGAAAAGATGTAAAGGCCACATGGACTATAGATCCGCGACAATCGGGAACACTGCTGCAGGATACGTAGCTACTTCTATACAGGTGTCATTAATAAAGCCGATGTTTAAAAAATGCCGCCATATCCACGAAGTGAATGATGATGAGTGGGCGAAGCTCCGGGGGTAAACCTGGTAAACCATGAATCCTCCGTACATTTTGCCCACTCGATTTTATTGCAACGCTCCCCCTAGCGTACGTCGCCGCACTATATCGAACGATGACACGCGCCATATGTGGCATCATTCCTATTTTATAACACCTCGCATCTTTCATAATCAACTACACGTACCACCGTCTAGTTTATAACATCTTGCATCTTTTGGACGGACGGACGGACGGATGGATGGATGGATGGATGGATGGATGGATGGATGGATGGATGGATGGATGGATGGATGGATGGATGGATGGATGGATGGATGGACGGATGGACGGATGGACGGATGGATATGGCTGTACCCTTTAGATCGGGCGGTGGCTAGCGTAATACTTAGAACTGAACGAGAGGTGGCTACATACAGGGGACCCACAGCCCACGCCTGAAGGAGCTTCGCTCCTAAAAAACAAACTCCGTAATAAATGCAACGGTTCACTGAAACGTGTACCAGACCCCGATCATTCAGCGCCGCAGAAAAACGCGGAATTTCGTTTATCACCGCACTAGGTGAAACCGATTGAATGCGAAGAGCTTCCAGAACTGCATACATAGAAAAGAGAGGATCGCCTTCGTAGACGGTTGTCCCACTCACGTATGGAAACAAACCGAGCTAATGATGTGGGCATGCGCATAAATCTATATAGTCCCGTTTCGCTACGTTACAATTGTGTAGCCTTCTCACAAAACTATCTTATTTACTTTACTGGCTGAAATTTTAAATTGTCGGATACACCACGCATCACCGTGTGAGAAGCACTCGCAATGATGTTATATACAAATTGTTGCCAATCGAGTTTTGGCGCACGGAGCCTTCAACGTTGAAAACAAGGCGTAGCCATTAGAATTCTCACACCACCGCCCGTGAGAGTGGTCTAGCTATATAAGCTACGTAGAATTATGTAAATGATACGCACAGTTGAAACTGACGTTCTTTGACGCATTTTTTTTAGCGCGGCTGGCCAATCCACCCCGGGCGTTCAGCTTTGTCCCCATATTTGAAACACGAACCAGCAAAGCTTTATATATGTCGTGTAACCAGATTCCTCTGCGACGTACGCGTGTTCCTATTGTTCTTCACAGCTTTCGAAAAATGCCGATGAATGCTTCTGGCCAAACTCAATTACCATATAGTCTCGTATACTACCTCGAATTCTTGGAAATCGCTAATGGTGCCTTGTGTTCGCTAACTACTGGCAAAAGCGGGTTCCCGATGCTAAATGATGGTTGCTGTTGACTCAGGGACGGTACGTTTTAGCTCGTGTTGGATAAACGCTGCTGCGAAAGCGTGATTTACGCTACGTTCTTTGAAGCTCGATAAAACGATCAAGTCGTCGACGTGCCATTGTTGTTTCTAACATCAAAACAACGTACAACGTGTGATCAGAACACATGTACGAGATGTGACTATATATCAACGCGTACACTACACGAGAGTACCCTGTGTATATCGATCACAGTTAAACACTTCACCTGAAGCAATGAAGGCCTCGTCCTAGAAGAAAAAAAAAACGCTGAGAGAGAAAGAGAGACTGCGCTAAGTCACGTAAAACTTGAAACAGCGAAGGTGGATGATTCTGCCGTCAAATCTAGCTTCTTCTGGGTTTTCGCCATGCTTTAGCAAAGGTAATTCTCGGTCATTTCTAGGTTTAATATAGGTTGTCGCTAGGCTGCATGTAAGCTATAGGAGCGTGGTGGTTTGGGCTAGTTGGTAGGACATGACAATTGTTATAGCGCGAGCTCAGAACTACGATAAATGGACAAGAAGACAGGAGCTAACTTCCAACTGAGTTTATTGTGCAGGGCACGAAAACATATAAAAGAGACAGTAAACCATGAGGCAAAAAAAAAAACATGTGACAAAAATAAGCAGTGCAAAAAAAAGAGTAAAAGAAAAGAGACAAACAAAAAAAAATCTAGGGAAGCAATACAAAAAACTAAAAGAACTATAACTATAGTTGCGCGCGACTTTCGAGGAACCTTAATTCCTTCTCGGACCGAGTCACGGAGGGATCGATAACGCATGAGTCCTGTCCGCTTGCCATTTGCGCAGCCTCGACGATGACTCGGGTGCGAAAATCTCTGCGCTTAGGCAGCGTCGCTGTGACCTCACAAAGGGGCACACAGTTGCACGCAATGCAGTGTTGTGCAAGAAAACCATCTTTCCCATTTATGACATTCTTACAGCATGTTCCACCAGTCGATCGTGCAGACACCTTCTAGTCTGTCCGACATAACAGGCATCACAGGAAAAGGGGATCCTATAGACAAATCCCCGGGAACGTCGCACATATACCTGGTCCTATGTTTAACTTTATACATTCGGCGGATGACTGCGTCTTTGGGAGGTTTGTTGTTTACGGAGAACAAAAAATTGCTGTTCGAATTCCTAACCTCCTCAATGAGTATACCTTTACCATAGATCTCCTGAAATCCGGAATTAGGAAGCAAGCGTATGGAAAAACAATTAAAAAATATCTTAAGAGGACTAATGTAGATAAAAGAATATTATGGTTCTGTACGAATGTTATGTATTGTGTTCATTTCTCTTTTTCTCTTCCCATATGTGGATTGCGAGCCCTACAAGTTGTTCCTAGTTTTCTTTCTGTGTGTGAGTGTAGATGTGTAATAAGCGATTCTCTTTTTCTGTTTGGAAGTAGTGCGTGCAATGTTTTTGGTGAAATTGTACTTATGTTTTCTTCTCTCTTTTTTTACTATAGGACTGTGTAATGTTGATAAGAGGTGTAGTATTTTATTTCTATCTACCCTTTTATATTTGTGAATGTCTTTTTCTGGTACTACTGCTGTATAGGTGGCACGGCCCAGTCAGGCAATGTTTGTCTTTTGCCGTGTCTCCTTGGACGATTTCGTAATTGTTCCTAATAAACTAATAAATAAATAAATAAATAATTAAAGAAGGAAAGAAAGAAAGAAAGAAAGAAAGAAAGAAAGAAAGAAAAAGAAGAAAAAAAAGAAAGACTAATTTTTTTGAACGGTGCAGAGAACAGCACACAAACACCCGCACGTTTTACAATTTTCGTGAGCCTGTGCGATATCTGTTGTTTGTACGGTGCAACAGCTATTATTTCACACTCTGTGTCCGTGTTGCTCGGATCATCGGTCGCAAGTTAGCCGTGCTCGCATTCTTGTCCCTTTTGTCGTCGTTTTGAGCTCGTGCTATAACAATCGTCATGTAGCTATGGGGCATGCTAGGTTTCTTTCAGGTTGCTTCACAGCGCAGAAATGTTCTAGTTAAAGGACAGACTGTCACAGACATGACATGGATATAGAAGCTCGCGCTGGGACCGAGTGTTCGCACCTGTACATCTGCAGTCACGTATAGATCTCGTAGGGCTTCCGTCACTTATAGGTGGCGTTCTCACAACCGTTGTTGCCTGTCCTGCTTCACTGGTACTTTCTCATTGTACTTGAGAATAACGCTGAGGCCCTCCGTACAGATGCTTTCAACGAAGTCAGAACGTCCGGCCACGGTGTTTGTTGCTGGGCTAATCCCAGCGGTTTGAGTCTTTTTTCGAGTTACCGGTGACGTCTGTCTATAGAACCTTTATTGGGTGTTTGTCGCCGCGGTGACCGCATTTGCTATGAAGACAAAGATGCTCGAGGTCCATGTGCCTAAATTTAAGCGCTCGTTAAGAGAACCCCACGTGGTCGAAATTTTCGGAGCCCTCCACTACAGCGTCTCTCTCTTAATCATATGGTGCTTTTGAAGCGTTAAATCCCAACAATTCTTATTATTAATGTGCGTTTGATGTTTCTTTGTTAACTTCGGTTTTAGAGGAGCAGAGTGGAGTAGCGGAATTTGCCTAATTTCTGTGGCACACACCCGTTCATGATGGTAATATTTTTTTTACACATTCCTTTACACACCAGTGTTGTAACGGGTCGCTTAAATGGCGTTGAAGACAGAAATAGGAGAACAAGCCACGTTCTGCGTCGTGTACCTATCTCATTCGTTACGCAGAGTCTCAAATGGGAAACATTCCTGCTAGCACGACCGCGTACGCGAACTGTATACATGTATACGCGCGCGCATGCCTGTGCTAAGCGACTCATCGCCCCGAACGAAAAAGAAAGCAAAAAGTTGCAGTGTTTACTGAGAAGGCCAACACTAAGCGCAGTGACCGGGGTCAATTACAGAGACGCGCTCAAAAAAGTATATCGCCAGAAAGAGCGAATCCACGCGACACGACTACTCCACGAGGAGCATCGAACGTGATGAGAGAACTCTTTTAACTCCGGCACACGCTAAATGCGGGACAAAATAGGGGTGTTGTGAGCAAAGGAGGGTTGGTTCAGTGATTACCTTATCTATGTCTGAAGCGTTTGGAGAAAATCCAAATGTTTATTTTGTCGCGACCGCGCCAGGCCCGATCGAGGAGCACGAAAAGAACATGCTGTCCGATAAACTGCGCCTCCTTAAATTCGGCTCTTTCCTTCCAGATCACGTCTCTACGCTATCTGCGCTCTCTGAAGCAGCGCTTCGCTAAATTATCGGCGCTGCCTCCTGAAGATAAACTTGATCTTAAAGCCCGACATAAATGGCCTCTACGAACGTGGAATAAGAACGAATTTACTTTGTTTTCACAAGGAGGCGTTCCGAGTCAGTTCACCGCGCGCCTATTTTTCGTTGAAACAAACAAACAGAACACGTCATGTTCGTACAAAGTCTAACCTGTTAACCTGATGCAAAGTCTCTGTGAAGAAACTCTTTAAATGTTCTCTGAGGATAAAACTACATAAGCAATCTTGATAGCTCTACCTGCCGGCTAAAGTTCAACCAATCTAGAAGCGCCAATTCTGGACCATTTATTAGCCTAACGCTTTATTTAGAAACACGTAGAGAGAGCTACTATGTTTCTTCCTTTAACATGCCAATCACTTTCAACGTTATAGATGGGCTCGTTGGTATATGCAATTATCACAAAAAAAAAACACAAAAAACTAGTGCTTCCATGTACGAACACAACCGACTAGCGAAGCTAGAAATGGGATTCACACGGCTATACGTCTGATCTCACTGCTGGCTTTCATCTGACTGGCTCTGAAGGAAGTAGTGAATACGCTCGGCGTCGTAACCGTGTCTCACTTTGGCGAAAAAAAGGTTAACTGCTCAGTATTATTGATTAGTTACTTATGCAATTCCGGAATTAGAGTTAAGGCACATAACAAGCTTTGCGTCGCTACTATAGCGGTGTACCAACTTGCCACTTCGGTGAATATTGAAGTAATCACGTATTGCTGTTTTTATCGCTCATTGGTGTCGGTTTTTAGCGATACACTGAATGTCTATATTGGTTATGTTACCTGATGCCATGACTCGTCGTTACTTGAAAGAAATAAAGTTATACTGCTACGAAGATCACTATTATGACATTTTCCTACTGTTATTGATCAGCAAGTCGGTTTCCTGTAACACAATCAGCTTAACCGTTTCGTTGTGTGCCGTGTTTGTACTTTCCATATAAGCAAAACATAAAAAAAATTCTACCAACGTATCAGAACTGTAGCTTTAAAAATAGAATAACATATGAGAACAATGTCGTAAGATGTCTCGGCTAAACTAAAAAGAGAGTGACGAAAACAACTGTAAATATGGGGTTCAAATAAAAAAAAATATTTAGCGCATAGGAAGACATGGGACCATAAAACTAATGTTCACTAAGACGCATATCCATCGTCAGTGCGCCGCAAAATCTCGCCGTGTCTTGCGAGCCAACGTATACGTTTGCAGTCGAATTCCGTCCTTGCCTTGAATTCCTGTTTCACGCGGTGCCAATATATTTCAAGACTATATCTGCGCCAACTCGTCCAGCTGTCAGTGCCTTTTCCCGGAACGAGGCACCGGTAGTAAAACAAAGGACACTGGACACTTCACGTGCCGCAGATTTCACGCGTGAAGTATACGCCTTCCGGTTCGGCTGGAATTCAGAACAGTTGACATGGGCAAAGCACTTATCTCGCCAAAGTTTTCTTATCATATATTATTTGTTTCGGAAGCTAAAGCTTGTCAGCGCATGGCGGAGAACAGGAAATTCAAATGAAACGCCAAGCTTTTTTTTACGGCTCCGAAGTGTGTTTTTTACCGCACTATCGACCTGAACGATACACTCGCCGCGATTTATTTATAACATACTGCAGACCAGAATTCGGTCCTTGCAGCAACGGCACAAAACAACAACAACAAAAAAAATTAAATGACTCCTCTTCCGCATTGGAGGTCATGCACATATTCAAGCGTTTTATTCGAGACCTCGTCGTCGTACGGCGGGCCACGCCAAAGGTGTTCTTCCAAGAAAAAAGAAGTCGAATCGGGCGGAGGTGAGACTGGCGATAACAGAGGGACGCTTGTTCCGAGAAAAAAAAAAGGCGGGATAAAGTGTGTAAATAAGTTTGTGTGTGTGTGTGTGTGTGTGTGTGTGTGTGTGTGTGTGTGTGTGTGTGTGTGTGTGTGTGTGTGTGTGTGTGCGCGCGCGTGTGTGTGTGCGCGCGTGTGTGTGTGTGTGAGAAAGAGAGAGAGAGAAAGAAAGAAAGAAAGAGAGAGAGAGAGAGAGAGAGAGAGAGAGGAGAGAGAGAGAGAGAGGAGAGAGAGAGAGAGAGAGAGAGAGAGAGAGAGAGAGAGAGAGAGAGAGAGAGAGAGAGAGAGAGAGAGAGAGAGAGAGAGAGACGCTGCTCTTCGCGGAAGCGAGGAGACGTTCGTTAGGCCACAAAGCGCGCGCCACCTGCACGAATTTTCGCAACAGTGACACCGCGGATAATACCACATAGCCTCGCGTAAAGCGTGTTGCTGGTCTGTTTAGTTGACGTCACAAGGATTATTACTAGAGCAAGCTACTTTGTCTAGTTTATCCTTTCCTAGTAGTTTCAGTCAATGCGCATTTCCTTGAGGCTATAGTGTATATCTGGCATGTAAAATAAAACTTGGTCGAACACAACGGATAATAATACATAACTAGAGCAGACGTGGTCCACCCGAATAATTCAAAGTAATATTGAGTTCCTTTAAGAAACAGTAACAACGTAACAAGGTTGGCGCTGGGTTGCTGTCTCGGCCCCGCCGCGGTGGTCTAGTGGCTAAGGTACTCGGCTGCTGACCCGCAGGGCGCGGGTTCGAATCCCGGCTGCGGGGGCTGCATTTCCGATGGAGGTGGAAATGTTGTAGGCCCGTGTGCTCACATTTGGGTGCACGTTAAAGAACCCCAGGTGGTCAAAATTTCCGGAGCCCTCCACTACGGCGTCTCTCATAATCATATCGTGGTTTTGGGACGTTAAACCCCACAGATAAATCAATCGGGTTGCTGTCTCGAAAGTTGCGGATTCAATCCCAGGCCGCGGCGGCCACATTTGGCTAGAAAAGAAGCACTGTGGAATCATATACTGAGCGTTGTCAGTACACTTTTAAAGTGCACCAGATGGTCGAAATTTCCGGAGTCCTTCAATAGAGGCTGTAGCATTGTCATATCGCGGTTATGGTACGTGAAACTTCTGATAGTCCATCATGTAACAAGATTACCACTTAAAGTGACGTAATGTGCGAATGGGCTGAGTGAAGCGGACATATGCAATACAGGCATACACAGGCATACAGACGAGAGGCGTAGCCAGGGGCACGTGACCGGGCATGTGACACCGGGCCCGTGACCCCCGCCCGAATTTTTTTTTTTTTGCCATTGCATAGAGAGCAAAAAATGGCCGTTTTAAGGGGGTGCCCTTCCCAAAATCTAAATGGTGCCCCCCCCCCCCCCCCGAAAAAAATTTCTGACTACGCGCCTGGCGTAGATAAGTAGCGAAATAAGTGTGTGGAGGGCGTGAATAAATTTCGAAGTTCATTGCGAAAAGAACGCGTCTTTTGCTTTTTGTAGTGGTGGGCTGCCATGGTGGATTGAGGTGGATTCTGCTGTCGAAGTACTCATAAAACTTATCCTGAAAGTCTAGCTGGGCCCCCCGTACGAACCACAGTTTGTTAAAATCTCAAACATATATTGAAACAGCTCTTAGAAAACAATTATCGGACTGCGACTGCCTGAAGACAGTGAGGCATTATTCAACTCTCCTTCTTTCTCTGGAGACAACTTTTCACTTAGCCTACGTGACGTCTTCGTGACACGTAACTTCCGTAGCGCCACTTCCGGCGCGTCACGTAACTTCCGTTAGCACGCTATCGGCTTCCACTTCCCGTTCTATCTTCATTGCTGCTCTTCCGCCGCACTTTCGCCAAGTAGCCGTTTTGCAAATCGCCCCGTCGCGATGGTCTAGTGGCTAAGGCACTCGGCTGCTGACCCGCAGGTCGCGGGATCAAATCCCGGCGGCGGCGGCGGCTGCATTACCGATGGAGACGGAAACGTTGTAGGCCCGTGTTCTCAGATATGGATGCACGTTGAGGAACCCCAGGTGGTCGATATTTCCGGAGCCCTCCACTACGGCATCTCTCATAATCATATGGTGGTTTTGGGACGTTAAACCCCACATATCAATCAATCATTCTGCAAATCGCCAATGTTTCAATCACATATTGTTCAATCCTCCAATTAAGGCATCTTCAATCGACCAGAGACACCTCTTGACCAATTGCCGCTGCCACGTTGATCACTTTATTTCACTGCGGGTTGCTGTACTTGACGTACTTCCGGGCACACTCCACTTCCTGCTTCGACTAAGCTATGAGACGACTCTGCTCGTTCACTTCGGTTCGTAAATTATCATCGACATCGCGGACGCCATCACACACAGTTACATTAAGTGGGTGAAGGAAGCGCACGAAGGGACTGTCTTCAAAAAAAAAAAAAAGCGCCACCCTTACACGAGCGTATACGCGATAACCGGAAAGGGGCAGCTTCGAGGTAACAAATCTAGGAATAATCTGGACACGGCATCACGAGGCTTAGTGCAGATAGCACGCGATCGTTTTAGCATTGTGTACAAAAAAGGACGCAGAGCGTTGCCGCACCGGCAAAGATGTCTGCGAGCGTGGTCGTCGGCGTCCTCAGCGCGATTACGGACGCCGGTGTCGCGGTATTACGACCGCCTTTGAAGTCGCGCGCCAAGCTTCTCCGGGCGGGGGAGATATAAGTGCGGCCGCTGAATTGAATGCGACCGTCTCGGACGCACAAAGGCGAAAAGCGCGCGGCCTGGGCGACGTATAAAGACGACCGCCGTTCCGTATAACAAACGCGCACACCTATCCGTTCCGGAGATGTCCGCTCGACAAAGGAGTCCCTTTGATTACGCGGAACGATAGAGCGATCCGGTGGTGGCATGCCGTGGCAGCCTTTTCCCTCGAAATGGGTCTCCAGTTCGGGCGCATACGACGTACGTGCTTACGTGCACTTGCTCATGAAATTCTAACGCCGAACCATCCAGAAACTATGCTCCGTGAAACTAACCCTCAGTCTATACCGTCACTTGCTTCAGGTGATTTTTTTTTTCTTCTCGACTCTGCCTTTTTTTCACAAAATTTTACTTCCGTAACAGCCATCTACGGAATGAACTAATAGCTAAATCACCCTACCACTACGTTCGCATTGATCACTCCCGCAAAGTTGGATCATTTCCCGTCTTGTTGATCACTGTTATCGGAGTTTGATTCCGCGCACATCGCAGGATTCAAACCGTCTACCCCAAAAGCATCGTCGCCTTTGAAGATCATCAACTGTTTAAATCATAAGCTGACGCTGTATAAATAAGTTGGAGCCAAGACACTCGTATTTTTACTTGATGTTTGCTGCGTTTCATGATTGCTTTTACTTTCTTTTTTTTACTCAGTGCCCTCTTTAATGCATTCGGCCTTGATGGTATTAAATAAATGAAATTTATGCGCTGTTTCAACTGCCAGATTCAGTCGCGTTTCTATCAGTGGCTTCATTCAGACTTCTGAAAATAGTTGCTGCAGTTGAACGTCCCGAAACCACGACATGGTTATGAGACGCCGTAGCACAGGACTTCGGAAATTTCGACCACGTTGGTTCCGCAATTAACGTGCATGAAATCTTAAGCACGCGCAGGCTTCAAGCATTTGTTCAGACACCGAATGTACACTTGGAGTTAGCTGAGAAACCAGCTACCAAGTGCGTAGGTACAACGAATCCATGCAATCTGCCTCTTCTATTTTTCTGTGTTCCCTTCTGCCTTGGAAGTGTGGCAGCTTGGGCTAGTTGGTATGGCATGACGATAGTTATAGCGCGAGAACAAAACGACGACACAAAGACAAGAAGGACACGAAAGACACGAGCGCTAACTTCCAACGGAGTTTATTGCGCAGAGCACGAAAATATATAGAGGAGACAGTAACCCTGTGACGAAAACCATATGGCACAAAGAGCAGAACATGAGTAAGAAAAAAAAACAAAAACAAAAGCACAGAAAAAGGCAAAGAAACATCTATAAGGAAACGAAACAGAAAAGTAAAGATAATATAACTACTTCCGCGCACCGAAACCTTCGAGGAACCTTAGTTCCTTGTCGGACAGAGCCACAGAGGGCTTGCTAATGCAAGGCACCTGTTCGCGTGCCATCTGCGCGGCCTCGACAATGACTCGGGTGCGCTCATCTTTGTGCTTGTACAGCGTCGCTACGTCCTTGAAAAGGGGAACACAATTGCACTCAGTGCAGTGCTGAGGAAGAAAACCATTTTTCCCTTTCGCACTCGTGTCTTTCGTGTCCTTCTTGTCTTTGTGTCGTCGTTTTGTTCTCGCGTTATAACTATCGTCATCCCTTCTGCCCTTTTGGTGCAGTTTCGGTAAAGACAGAGACAACCGGTATCGCCGGAACTAAAAACTCGGAGATCAAGAGGTAGTTCGCGACCGCTCCGCTAGGGATATGGCACACGCGCTGTGCACTGAGCGTGAAGAAAAGGTGGACTGAGCATGCAAGCTGTTCCAAGGCAACATATAAGCACTGATCATGGGCATTGTCACCGTAACAGCAACATATGAGACCTAATCATGAATGGCTAAATGCGGCTTTAACAGCACTGCGCGTGCGCTAATCACACACGAAAAAGAGGGGGCGTGGCATCAATATAATTGACGGGGGAGGAACGATGGCTTTTGCCTCTGCAAAGGCAAATGAACAAGTCGCTATCGTTCGTTTGGACTATCACTTGGTGAAAGAGAGAGGGAAAGAGATAGGTAACGGCCGGGAGGTCAAGTGTAGAGGATAGCTCCAGCTGGCTACACTTGACTTGGGAATGGTAAAGGGACGTGAATGGATCTATTTCCGTAAGGAGCCAGGCTTTGTGGCTTATACCTAAAACGGCAACAGTCACGACTCCTTTCCTTTTCTCCCTTTTTAACGCCTGGCGAAACCTCTCCTCATTGCGTCTTGTGTCCTAGCACCACAGCCGACTTCAATCACGCATTTATGGAATGTCCGAACGAACCCAAGCCTCCGTGGCATGGGTTCTAAAAACAGGTGCGATAACTGGAGTTGCAGCTCCAGACAAGAGGTTGGGCCAGAGTAGCTGCCTAAGCACAGACGTGTCCGGCCACCTAGAGTGGCCCAAAGGCCCGTCATCATCCTGCTTCCGCTTTCCCCCCCAACCCCTTCATATGATTTTTTTCATGACTGAATACAGTCGTTTATCTACCAATACCTAGCCTTTTACGCAGGCCTAGAACATTGAGCTAAACGACTCCTCCGACTCGCGTCACCCGCCGCCGCAGCGGAATTCTCGATCCGCACGTGTGAACCCGAACAGCGCTTGCGCCCCTCAGAGTGGCGTTGTACAAAGACTCGTCCCTGTGACGCAACCACAATGTCGTATCGCTGCATGCCTACTTCGGCCGGTGAGGGCGCCAGCGGAAGACGGTCAACGCTGATACGAAAGGGAAGTGCGGCCCCCATTATGATCTGGGTGAATCTGAGTGCGGCCCCGAATCTAAAGAACCCCGAATCCGATCGTATAGATAGAGCGAAGGAGCACCGTCGCGTCATATTTTGCTTGCTTAGTGGCACATCCACCGGAAGCAAACGCACAAGTGCCGCTATTGTGATGTATCCACTTGTTCTCACACTTCAATTCTGCAGTGACTCCGTTGGACTTTGTATATGTGTTTCTGTTTGTCTTTCAACGAAGGCAAACATACATAATGAATGTCGAAAGCCGGATGATGTCATAATTGTAAGCATGTGCTATGTGACAAGAAAAAAAAAACGCATCGTAGTTCAACGGAAAAGCTAACACTAGCCAATATCTACCTTTCCATAATAAACTGTAGTTTAGGTACAATAGCCAACACAGTATCCAGCTTAGCAAAATTAAGCTATATACTAGATAGACTATCTTTAGGCAAAATTAGCCAACAATAGCTAGTATTATCCATCACTTAGTGTACATTAACCATAATTTAGCCCAAGCCATCATGTGCAAACCAGTGCTATTAGTAACTACGGCATTCGAATTCGACGAGGAACTCTCATGGTGCCATACAGCGCGTGGGCGGAATACGACCAGTAGTCTCCAGTATTTTCTAGCAGACGTGATCATTATCGCCAATAAATACACTGGCAACAGATACAACAAATACGGCGGAATATAGGTGAAGGACTCCGTTGCCGGGCAAAAAATGTCACCGTATATCGCCAGGTTTCCCAGTTTTGTGCCACCGGCGTCAACCGCAATGCCGCCACGGATGACGCAAAAAAGCGAGCGCGACCTCACGCACGCCCATACACAGACCGCGCATGCGCTGACACCGGAGGCGCGCATGACACGACCCCGAAGCAGCGCTCCAACAAACCACGTTTTGGCGCCATTTATAAGGGAGGGGAGTAAGTGAGGGAAGCGCAAACAGAGAAATCGAAGCGTCGCGTGATCCGCCGCAATCGGCGCCACACGCGATTCCACAGAGAGACAAACGTATACGGTGATACGGCATTGCCAAAGCGCGCTAACACGTGCGTGTGCGCGCACTGATACAAGAACGAGGGGACAGGCACATTTGTCGGTGGGCTGGTATGTGTAATAGCGTCGAAACGCCCCACGAGGGGAATCAAACGCACGCCAGATCGACGAAAGAGACAAGCCACAGTGAGGCATGCATGAACATCGCCGGTGGGGATAATTTCGGTGCAGCACTGACACTTGCTCATGGTGGGGGAATGCGTCATGTTATGACGTATATATTTATTTATTTATTTATTAGAATACCCTCAGGGCCCGTAGGGCATTACAGAGGGGGGGGGGTACAACATATATAACACACAAGAAAAAAAGACAAAATAAAGAAACAAGTATCAGATGCGCAAATCAGGAAGGCAACATAAGTCAACTAAAAATGTATAAGAATTCAAGCACATACAAGACAAAGATAGATAATGGAAACTGCGTATAGTTACAAGCATTGCTGAGAAATTGCAGTCTTGAATAACAAAGGGTCTGTTATTGATATATACTCGGTCTGGCTTGTCGGATGAAGGAACTTCAAGACTGATCGAAAAAGAAGGAATAAAAAAGATGAAATGGATGCGTGACGTAGATACTATTTGGCATGCCGTGCCTGTGTCTTCGGAAAACGAACAATCACTCTGCATAAGTCAAGATGGGTCCTGCTGAGCAGCATATGTGCATCTCTTAGCGCCATACTTTGCAAGACCTAGCCCCGCCGCGGTGGTCTAGTGGATAAGGTACTCGGCTGCTGACCCGCAGGTCGCGAGTACAAATCCCGGCTGCGGCGGCTGCATTTCCGATGGAGGCGGAAATGCTGTAGGCCCGTGTGCTCAGATTTGGGTGCACGTTAAAGAACCCCAGGTGGTCGAAATTTCCGGAGCCCTCCACTACGGCGTCTCTCATAATCAAATAGTGGTTTTGGGACGTTAAACCCCACATATCAATCAATCAATCATTTGCAAGACCTAAGAGAATACAATCGTATAGCTGAATCCATAGCATAATCTCGCCGATTCATATTTTGGGAAGTTTGTTGGGACACTGAAGAAGACAAAGATCGAGTCCTCGTCTACAAACTACAACGCCTCCTTCCCTTGCGCTGCATAATACAGTTATTTCTCTGGAACTCAGTGCATAAACGGAACGGGTCCGTTTATTTTCGCTGCATGTGTAATCTGTTGCTCACTCTATCCTGCTAGAAAAGAAATATACCAGATATTTCAGAAATGCTAATGCCCTGAAATGCTGCTTTATTATGGCGTCATGCACTGCCTTCATCACCTCCGCTACCACGACTCCAGCGCAAAGCCGGCCAGATTTCGCGCCCCTGTTGGCACCGGGGGATTCGCTGAAGTCTTCTCGCGCACTTGTAATTTGTTGGGGTTGATATTGATAAGCGGGGTATAACGACCCAAACCCACCATATGACTGATGAGAGATGCCGTAGTGCAAGGAGGACTTCGGAAACTTAGACCACCTGGGGTTCTTTAACGTGCACCCACATCAGAACACACGCGTCTACAAAATTTCCGCCTCCATCGAAAATGCGGCCGCCGCAGCCGGGATTCAATCCGGCGACCTGCGGGTCAGCAGCCGAGTACCTTAGCCACCGTGGCGGGTCAATTTACCCGCGCACTACACACGACATATCCACACGCAATAGAAACGCTTCTTCAGTAATTCTTCTATAAACCATGTCAGTGATTGTTGGTAGTAGGATTTTTTTTCTTTGCAGAGGGCTTCGTTGAATGAATGAAGCTTGTAGGGTTCAGATCCGTGCAATAGCAACACTAAACAAAGTAGGCGCGCCACTATACAGTGCCACTCAATATAAGTCGCAACACGAAGGCCATGGTTCAAGGGGCCTCCAAGCTTATAATGGACATGGGCAAACTTGGCAATTGTTTTGGAAATACCAGCAGTAGCGTCACTGTTTACACGAATAATTGTTTATATGCAAGCGCCAACGTGCTATGTTGGCGGCGCTTTTGGACACGGGCAGTACACTGCAACTAATAAGGGGGGTGACTGCGCCCCATACAGAATAAAGCATCGTGTCCGCTTGTGTCATTTCAATGGCGCGAGGGTTCGACTTTCACAAGTGGCCTCACCTTTTTCCTGCAATCATTTACATATTTTTTTCTCACTAATATGAAAGTTATTGCGTATTCTATCCCCATTCACACGCACACACCATCGTGTTTTGTTGGCTGCGGCGGCTGCATTTCCGATGGAGGCGGAAATGCTGTAGGCCCGTGTGCTCAGATTTGTGTGCACATGAAAGAACTCCAGGTGGTCGAAATTTCCGTAGCCCTCCACTACGGCGTCTCTCGTAACCTTATGGTGGTTTTCGGATTGATCGATTTGTGGGGTTTAACGTCCCAAAACCACCGTATGGTTACGAGAGACGCCGTAGTGGAGGGCTGCGGAAATTTCGACCACCTGGGGTTCTTTAACGTGCACACAGATCTGAGTACACGAGCATACAACATTTCCGCCTCCATCGGAAATGCAGCCGCCACAGCCGGGATTCGATCCCGTGACCTGCGGGTCAGCAGCCGAGTACCTTAGTCACTAGACCACCGCGGCGGGGCGGTGGTTTTGGGACGTTAAACCCCACATATCAATCAATCAATAAGGCAAAAATCAAATGGGCACGTACTACACCTTCAATGAACCGGAGTGGTACGCGTACAAACAAGCGTACACAGACGAGCTGACAGTCGAATAATCTCTCGCCTCCATCAAGCCCGGATCACGCATATATTTCGTGCCGCGCGCAATAAGCGACATGGCTTGCCCGGCCCGGTGTCGTATGTGGGCTGAGCGTATACTCCAAGTATGGCTTCTATAATAGGCCTCGTCGATTTGTTGTTGTGTGTTCACTCTTTTGTCTCGTTATTGAGTGACTGCACGCAACGTCCCGATGTAATGCGCGGGATGCGACCGTGCGGGCATGCTGATGAATCACGGATTCGCGAACGCACATAACGAACCGGACACTGCAGGCTCGCGATGCGAGACAAAAATGAGGCGTACACGATGGGACGCGCCTTTACGGTTTCTGTGTGCTTCTCTGATGGGCAGCAAACACGCGCGAAGAAGCCAGCGGCGAGCGCCGAAAACGAGGCGTGACAGACCGTTAGCGGCAATTAATGGGACATAATGGTGGCAGGGCTATTAAAATGACCGGTATAATTTAACTCCATATTCTCTCTCTCTCTCTCTATTAGAAATTGCCTGGCCTGCCACTGAGAGCAAGGAGAGCACGCGAGTTCATAACGAAATTTATTCGTAACTAATGAGGTTCAATCTGAAAGCGAGATCCTCCTATCGATGCGCACGAAGCGATCCGACACCGATGCCACACGATACGGATTTGCGGAAGTCTGTCCGGTTAATTTGTGAGTGGAGCGCTCTAGCGATGTCGGAGTCAACGCCGTTCACAAATGCGCCAGTTTTGCAGAGCAAGGTGTCGTTGTTCATCTTCTAACAGAGAATGCGAATAATATCAGCGAAAAAAAATTACTGCCAACGCACTCCGTGTAGATATTAACCAGCAAAGCTGGAGCGTGCGTAAAAAGATATAAGAATGGGTTTGCTGGTGGTGATACCTGGCGAAACTTACAGCGCACAAAGGACACACACGAAGGAAGTGAAGCCTTGCAGGATGATGCGCTTGCGGCTGCATTGTTGCTGCGGCAACGCGTGCAGCGTCGATGTTTGTTTACTAGGGTAACCGCTACGTTGGGTGGGCAGAGTAGATTAGAAAAAGTTTGCGGGCACGGACGTGGCAGCTGGAGGATCAGGAACGAGTGGAGTGGCGAAATATGAGAGAGGCTTTAACCCTGCAGCGAGCGCAGTCAAGATGATGATGATCATCATGATCATGACGATTTTAATGATCGCCGATGACTCACTACAGCCTTTCTCAATTATTGGTTATGTCTGTCCAGGGGGGGGGGGTGTTTATGTTTATAAGAAGGAAAATAAGAGAAAAGTGAGCCCCGTAACTGTCTGCATCAGGGTGCGGCACCTCAAAGTAGCTCACACTGGATGGGGGTGAGGAGGGATTAAAAGGATAGGAATAAAGATGTAGAAAGAAAGAGAGAGAGATGCGCTAAGCCAGCGAGCGAGGACATATCGAGGGGATAGGAGAGATAGGAAAGATGGTAACACGGTCACAGGAGTCCGAGGACGGGGCACCACTTGCGAGAGCTCTTGTCGGCATCAGGAGATGGCGTAGAGCAAGTACAGTTGGTCAGAGCTACGCTGCCATCGGAGATCAGCGTCAGGAGATGACGTAGGGCGAGTCCAGTCGGCAGGAGCTATACGCTGACGTCGGAGATCGCGAGGGCACAACCGGCCGGCACGGAATCCAGCGAGCGACCATGTCTGTCCGGAAACATCAATTGGCGTGTGCAGCCCGTGTGTTCACTTCTTCGCTTTTAGTGAGACATTGGTGAGTAGCAGAATTTGCCCAAGTTGTGGGGCACATAGGCTTGCGTAGGACGGGCGAATGCAGATTACCTGCCACAGATATCCAGTAAAGTCTCGTTAATTCGACCCCCGTAAATTCAGAAATTTCATAATGGGGACGTGTTTTCTCATCCCGGAAAGTATACATGTTGCAGCAAAATCTAGTTAACTCTGTTATAGTTGACCACAGCCGGGTTAGCTTAGACGGTCCTCGGAGCGCCTCAAGCAAAAAGCGTCGCAGAGTTGCGATAAACGGCCTTCGCGAATAACCAAATAGCCACGGTCCTTCGAGCTTGGCACAATAGCGTGGCCGACGACCGAGGCTTCAGCGCCTGCCCCAGACTTGCTTCGTTGTCGATTTTACTCTAGCTCACGCAAAGTGCGTGTGTGCTATTGATCGCGTCAATAGCGAATTCAGTCGAAACTGCGATTTACAGTATAGTCTGACATTTACCGCGTGCCTTCAGAACTGCGTAGCCGCCATTCACAATCGAGCATTGCCGAGCCATGTTCAGCAGCAAATGCAGTTATCATTGGTTTCGTTTCGACAATGGACGTATCAGAATGGCGGGGCTGCTGCTATTATGTCTTCCATGACGGCGGCTTCGTCAACATGGAACGCAGAATTTCATATAGCTTCGTTTTGAGTTGCAATGTACGCGTGATGTCATAAAACTCAAACATGGTGGAAGATTTGAACATGAAAAACCTTGAGCCGTGATCCGCTTGCCCGCATAAAACTTCTTTTCTAAAGTGTGACAAGCAAACAATCGGTTGCCGGCTGGCAACCTCTGCGACTAAAAACTACCATCAAGTGCTATCGATGGTATTTATTAAGAGATGGGTTGCGAGCAAGCCTAGGTATAAGACATGGGGACTATGAGCGGCGCTCACATTGTGAACGAAGTCTCGGATAACGAAAATTGCGGCGTTTGCACATTGCTCTCACGCAAAAATAAGTTCTGGATTCTCGTGTTAGTCAATGAAGTTAACATGTGTGGATGTGATGGGCACTTCATTGTTTTCTTGATATTTTCGATAACTCGTCGTTCGGTTCATTCGGAGGCGTTTTCTTTTTTTTAGTGGTCCTGTGAAACGCGAATTAACAAGTTTTTACGGCATAGCCACATTCTTTCAAGGAGCCGTTGGGATTAACGAAGCACGTGTTAAGCAACAGCCTTTTTTTACGGACTCGACAACATTATATTAAGCGGTTGCCCCGCCGCGGTGGTCTAGTGGCTAAGGTATACTCGGCTGCTGACCCACAGGTCGTGGGTTCGAATCCCGGCTGCGGCGGCTGCATATTCGATGGAGGCGGAAATGTTGTAGGCCCGTGTGCTCAGATTTGGGTGCACGTTAAAGAACCCCAGGTGGTCGAAATTTCCGGAGCCCTCCACTACGGCGTCTCTCATAATCATATGGTGGTTTTGGGACGTTAAACCCCACATATCAATCATTATATTAAGCGGCGTTCCAGAGTACAGCATGCAGGCTTCGAGGTCTGAGCCAAGTCACTCCCGTTCAGCTGTTCGCATACGGCAATCCAGAACTGCGCGCATGCACATCATTACAAACACAATTCAAGCCTGAAAAATGGCGACAATGTTTCTCTCAAGACACGGCTGTCGAAAGAGCTCGCCTTAAACATACGCGGTGGTGGTACGTGTTGCATTTGAATATGTGTCGACAATCCGCGCGAGGCTATTTTCTTGCCTGCTCTTCCGTACGTATACGAGCTTAAGTATGTAGGCGCCACCCAAAGATAGCACTCTACATTTCACGACAGTTTGTCAAGACGCTCATTGCTATGCGTCCCGTGCAACACGTGCAGTAGCCCGTAGACACGGCTGTGAATACATCCTTAGGAACGGCACTCCTGAGAGCCGCAAGTCCGAATGCCGTATAGGCAAACCGAGACGATCAGTTCCACGAGAGCAGGAGTATATGTGAAATGCTAATGTCTGTGCGCCAACGGGTTACACATTTGCATTGCAGCATTTGTAAAGTGAAAGATTCCCGCCGTTCGTCCTGCTGGTCACACACAGCGCAGCCACTCTGTGAACAAGACGAAGAAGAACGTTTAGTGCAACACAAGCAAACGGGCGCACGCACACGCACTTTTTTTTTCAAGTAATCACTATAGCTTTCACCAATCGGCCCATTAACAATGCCGCGTTACGTATTGGGGCCCTCAGCTAATTCTGGTATGCAGTAATCTACGGGAGCTTCTAGCTAAAGGAAAACTACGCACGCCCATGCACCATTAGGAAGATTCAGTACTGGAGGGCGGCAACGCGTCATTTATCAAGTAAAAAAAAAAGTAAAGTCGAAGTCCTGAGTCCTTCGCCTTGAAAGGTTTCAATGAGAACTGTCACAGGGAAGAAAATAAGGGAAGGCTGGAAAGGGTTAAATGAATTATATGCTATTCTAAACCAGGCTTTCTCGGTTACTGCATGCACGCCTCAATGCAGTCGCTGTCGGCCGGCGCGGCTTTGTAGCATTGCTTGCATAACGACTTCAACAAAATCAATACGTACTTCACAGTGAAGTTTCGGGCCGCGTACCGCGTTTGGTCCTTGCATAACCACGTAAAGAGAAATTCAGTGAACAAAGTTTCATGGTTAAACTGCGTAGACTGGACACGTCTCGTCGACTCCGGCCTCCGTCTGGACTCTCCCGACTCGAGACAACGGTGCTTTGCCGACTATGGCTTGGTGTCGCCTTCACCAAAGCTTTCGCCTTCCGAATCGGCATGGAAGACAGTGCTGCTTGCGGTCATTGCGGCAGCGATGAAACTATAGAGCACGTTCTCTGTCACTGCCCTCGTTACAGCGTGCAAAGACGGCAACTAGCTGCTGCGTTAGCTCGCCTTGACGACAGACCTTTGTCTGAACAATCAGTGCTGGAAAGATGACATGATTTGTGTGCTCACAGAAAATCAGTGAAGGCCTTATTGAACTTTTTGCGTGGCAGCGGCCTATTGTATAGACTGTAGCACCCCAGCCCCCCCCCCCTTTTTTTTTCGCGCGCGTCTATTTCTCTCTTCGCATTCTTTCCAATCTTTCTTCCCCATTCCCCCTTCCCCTAGTGCAGGGTAGCAAACCGGATGCTCCATTTTCTGGTTAACCTCCCTGCCTTTCCCTCATTTTATTCTCTCTCTCTCTCTCTTCATGGTTAAAATGCACATATATGCCCAACTAAGTAGACTTGGAGAGGGGGGGGGGGGTGTTACCGCCACCGTAGCTCAGTGGTAGAGCATCGGACTCGTCATTCGAAGGTCGCGGGTTCGGATCCCGCCGGTGCCAAGTTATATTTTCGTCCTCTTTTCTTCACATTTACATTACAACTACTTGTATAACATCCCCCGTATACTTTCCCTGACACTGCTAATTGTTAGTTCTCGTTAATGCTGCGGCTAATAAAAGAAAACAAGCCCACTTTGCCGCAAGCGGTAAATGGTTGTAGTGGCAAGTGAAGTTCGACAGGATACGTGATAGCTCGAATTTTGAATGCCCGGTGGGAAGATAAGTGAAGGAGAGGTATAATTGCTTCTATGCGAATATTAGTTAGTTAGTTAGTTAGTTAGTTAGTTAGTTAGTTAGTTAGTTAGTTAGTTAGTTCAGTTGGGCAACAGTTGAATTCAGTTGAGAAGGACGCCTATAAACTTGATTAAACGACATCAACCATAATGCGTGGCCACCGATACATATATTTACGTGCTAATTATGATCGTAGGTCTTTGATACTCAGTTCAACTCAATATGACCACCATAGTGAACGAGGCAAGCGAGTTAGCTAGTGAGTGTTCCGATGACTCGTAATTATCTGCTGACTACATTGATTTTAAGATTTTCGGTAACCAATGAATGACGCACTGTTTTCGGCAGCACCCTGCAACTTTGTACATGGAACTAAAGACCTCTGTACAGACTGTATAGAAAGAAGATCGAATTTGATACAGCTGTTTCGTCATCGGTAGTCCAGAAGCGTAGCGGTTTTGATATCCCACTATAGGAAACGTGGTGTATGAACACATGCAGGCGTGTAAGGGGTTCTCTATAAAAGCGGGACGGGGGCAGGATGTTTAACAAGTACAAAAGATGATAGTCATTCTTTGGACACTTCGACGCAGAAGTTTCGGTCTCTCTGTGTTTGTGTCTGTGTGTCTTTCCTGCTTTTCTGTCAGTCACTCGATTGAGTGAAATGGCGAATGACAAAGGCATTCGCCATTCTACTTAAACGTGCTCGATCTGGTTTCTGCGTTCACACGTGCTAACATTGATTTGATTTGATTGATTGATTGATTGATTGATTGATTGATTGATTGATTGATTGATTGATTGATTGATTGATTGATTGATTGATTGATTGATTGATTGATATGTGGGGTTTAACCACCCGAAACCATTATATGATTATGAGAGGCACCGTAGTGGACGGCTCCGGAAATTTCTACCACCATGGGTTCTTTAACGTGCGCCCAAATCTGAGCACACGGGCCTACAACATTTCCGCTTCCATCCGAAATGCAGCCGTTGCAGCCGGGATGCGAACCCGCGACCTGCGTGTCAGCAGCCGAGTATCTTAGCCGCTAGACCACAGTGGCAGGGCCCATGCTAACATTGTTAATCAAAAACAAATATGCATACTTTAGCGCAACAACAGTACGAGAACATTAGATAATGTGTTACTTTATTTCTCAAACTGATATATACGTAATTACAGATACCGCAGTGATTATTACGCGGCGCTTGACCGAATGCGACGCTATGACCAAGAAAACGGATGTTTTCTACGCTTCACCAAAATTACACGGTGCTGCCACCTACCGGTGGCACTATTCCTGGCACTGCGGCCCAACGCTCGCTAAACTTTTCTAAAACCAAGGAGGTCACGCCCAGCGAGTACAATGAAGCAACCTTTTCCTGTCAGATAGTGCTCAATGTACATGCCAATGGCTGCTAATGGCAAATGAGAGACAGGAGAATTCGGCTTTTACTTTTTTACGGCTTGCGCTTCGTATCTACTTCTCACCTTTAACCACCTCGTGTTCATGGAATATACTAGTTCATTATATTCATGGCACTGCGGCTCAACGCTCGCTAAACCTTTCTAAAACTAAAAGGTTACGCCCACCGAGTATAACGTAGCAACCCTTTCTTGTCAGATAGTGCTCAATGTACATGTCAATGGCTGCTAATGGGGATCACAGGGTGCGCGTTAACTAAAGGCCAAATGCTCCTGTCTTTCATTCCCCCTTAGCAGCCGTTGGCAGGTACATTGAGCCCGATCTTTTATTGTTCAACAATGCACAGAAGCAATCTCTCACCGGCACCACCTTGGAGATCAAAATGTTATACTTGTCACACACTACAACGGCAAAAAAGGACGAACGGGTGCCGTTACAAGAAGCTTCGCCCCTGTTCCCAAGCGTTGCGCTCCTTCGAACAATTGGTTGTTGAGCGGTGGTAGGTGGTGGTAAAAAAC
Source organism: Rhipicephalus microplus (assembly GCF_013339725.1). Taxonomy (NCBI): domain Eukaryota; kingdom Metazoa; phylum Arthropoda; class Arachnida; order Ixodida; family Ixodidae; genus Rhipicephalus; species Rhipicephalus microplus. The sequence goes on along the minus strand of NC_051175.1, from coordinate 107,329,049 downwards.
ATTTATTTCAGAAAAAGTTTACTAGAGAGTGCCGACGTGGCCCATCGGCGTGCTAGAGTGGCAAGACCCTATTCCGGGACGCCAGTGGAGCTGGAAGCTGCCCGTGCGCGCTCCACCAAGGAGCGTTGTGCAGCCAAGATAGAGCAGCCGAGCAGGTGCTCCTCCCAAGCCTCTCTAGTTGGGATAGGAAAAGGGGATGAGAAAGGGACGGGATTAACTGGGCACGATGCTACGACGTGATATGTGTCGGCGAGCACATGACAGGTCGAGCAGGTGCCATTGATTTCTGGCAAAAAGTGCCTGGCGACCGCCGGACTGATAAAGGTGTTCGTCTGCAGGCGGCGTAGCAGTCGTTCGTCCGCTTTCTCCAAACCGCGTGCGGGGTCCGGGTAGAGGCGGCGCGAAGCCCGGTAATAAGCCAAAATTTCGCGAAAGCGCGTCAGGTTGGTATTGCCAGATTCCGTCTCGGGACATGGAGGGGCAACGGCCCGGGCAGGAGAAGCGCGGGCAGCGGCATTTGCCGCCTCGTTGCCGGGCAGGCCCGAGTGGCCTGGGGTCCACACTATACGAATGGGATGAGGGTTAAAGCGCCAAGAGGCTGCCTGTAGTAGGCTAGCCGCCAGCGGAGCAATGGAACCCTGAAGGTACTGAGAACAGGCCGAGCGCGAGTCCGTCAGGATGGTGCGTGAGGCAGGGTGAGAGGCGGCCAAAGCTATGGCAACCTCTTCAGCGTGCGTTACTGTGTCTGCTCGAAAGGAGAGGCCATCTACGTGTTTGCCCTCTGTAATCACGGCAGCCGTGAAGTGACCCGAGGGGGAGGGACCCGAAACGTCCACGTAGAAAACACCAGGACGATCGGAGTGTCGCGTATGAAGGGCCGCGGCGCGTGCTAGTCTACGGCCAGGATGGAGGTCAGGGTTCATATTACGGGGTAGAGGTTCCACCCATAGCTTTTGACGCCAGAGCTCTGGTACCGGCTGCAGAGGGTCTTGGTCAGATATCGGGTTAAGGCCAAGTCTGTGTAGAAGACGGCGCCCTGAAGGCTTGTGCGACAGTCGATTGATTTGGTTAACGCGATGAGCTTCGCGCATCTCTGCAAAGGTGTTGTGTACCCCCAGAGCCGTGAATCGGCTGTTGGAAGTTGCAATAGGTAGGTCCAGAGCGCGTTTGTATACTGAACGAAGAAGGACGTCCAGCTGGTGCTCGTGTCGACGACGCAGGCGAAGGTAAGGCAAGGCGTAGAGGACGCGACTGGTCACAAACGCGTGGGCCAATCGGAGGGACTGAGACCCGTGGAGGCCGCCGCGCTTGGTAGAAACTCGCCGTATCATGCGGCTCACCTGTTCGCTGGTGCGTCTGAGGCCTGCTATTGTGCCCTTCGGATCCAAGGACGATGTGAGGTGAAAGCCAAGAACCCGAATATTTTGCACTGACGGGACGGGCCCGGACGGAAGAAAAATTTGAGGCGGCGGTAGCGGAGAGACTGAAAGAAGAGCCGATTTAGCTGGAGAGCACTCCAGGCCGCATGAACCTGCGTAGGTGTCCACCAGAAGGGCAGCCTTTTGCAGGCGTTCTTCGATATGCGCTAAGGAGCCGGTGTTGGTCCAGATTGTGATATCGTCCGCATATAGTGCGTGTTGTATTCCCTCGACCTCGCTTAGAAGAGAGGGGAGGTTCATCATCGCCAGGTTAAAAAGCAGAGGAGACAGGACTGCCCCTTGAGGTGTACCCCGCGTGCCTAATAAGTACGGGCCGTGTTCGGTAGAATTAAGGCGAATGAAGGTGGTGCGATGTGATAGAAAGGCGCGAATGTAGTTGAAAGTCTTCTGCCCGCAGTTTGTGGTAGACAGGTTAGTGAGTATAGTGCTGTGTTTGACGTTGTCGAACGCCCCGCGAAGATCGAGAGCGAGCACGGCTTTATCGTTATGGCGCATAGTAGTCGGCTCTATGATATCGTGTTGAAGCTGGAGCAGGACGTCCTGCGCCGACAGATGCGGGCGAAAGCCAAACATCGTGTCGGCAAAGGTGCTCCTGGCCTCCAAGTAGGCTGAAAGGCGTTCGCGAACCATGGTTTCCATGAGTTTGCCTGCGCAAGACGTAAGTGAGATGGGTCTCAGTGCCTCAATACTAACGGACTTTGCCGATTTGGGAATGAATGTCACGACCGATGTGGTCCATTCCGTTCGAAGCGGAGAACCGTCCCATATCGAATTTATAAGCTGGAGTAGCGAGAGGTGTGCTTGGTCGGGAAGATTTGCCAGGAGCGATACTGTGATTCCGTCGCGTCCAGGGGCCGTGCCCCGTCGCATTTTCGTGAGTGCAAATCGTAAATCAGAAAGCGTGTATGGGGCGTCGAGGTCGGTGTTAGGGGCGCCGGAATACGTATATGCTGGGCCTGCGGGATCCATTGTGCGGCAGATGTAGCGGTCACAAAGTTCTCGCGCGAGTTCATCCGTAGTGCCCTGAAAGGCATGCAGAACACGGTGGAGCTGGCGTTGCGTTTCTCCCCTGGTGGTGGAGGGATCGATAAGGCTTCTAAAGAGTCGCCACGCACTCTTAGAGCTCATCTGGTTTGCAGCCTTCGAACTGGTGTCTGCCCAGTTAGCATCGGAAAGTTGTGCGGAGTATGCGGCCGCCTCTGCAGTGAGCGCCTCAATGCGAGCGCGAAGTTTCCGATTAAGTTTGTTGCGTTTCCAGCGCCTTATGAGCCCGCGGCGAGCGTGCCAAAGATGTAGGAGGTGTGGATCGATTGCAGGAGTCAAATTAGAGGTTGCAAGGGTGCGAGTGTTCGCTTGTTTCATATGAAGAGCGTATGATGCCCACGCTGCATATTCGGTTGAGGAGAGGCCGGCGGGGAATGGTTGCATTCTGAACTGAGTCCAATCGGTGAGACGGGCTTGGCCCCAGTGTTGGCGCATTTTCTGCCGCGGTGTGAACGAAATGCGGAGTAAAAAGTGATCGCTGCCTAGGTTTTCGCCTAAATTTTCCCATGTAGCATCGCGGATGTGACGGGTGAGGGAGAGGTCGGGGCATGTGTCTCGCGTGACCGAGTTGCCGGAACGTGTGGGTTGTGCCGGATCGGTAAGAAGCGTCAGGCTCAGCGAGGAAATGAGCTCCTTGAGCTCTCTGCCCCGGGCCTTCTCGTAGTGGTAACCCCAGTGAGGGCTGGGGGCATTAAAGTCCCCGACAATCACCAGTGGTTGTCGGGCCGCTATACGCAGTGCCCGATGGAAGAGATGCGCAAACGAAGCCCTCGCAAGGCGAGGGGGACAGTACACGTTTAAGATATGTATTGATGGTTGGCCCCTCCGCTGAGACAGCACTGATATCATGCAGTAGTCGTAAGGAAGATACAGATCGAGGTCGATCTGTATCGCCGTGTAAGCTTTATGCACGGGGAGGCATGTGGTGGTGCCGCCTACATAGGAGCAGTATCCAGAAAGGGATGGAGCAGGGCCAGATTCTTGGAGCGCCAAGACGGCCGGCTGAGAGCCAAGTGAGCTGAGGAAAAGGGAAAGATGTGAACGCTTTCGCCTGTTCCCGAAGCCTCCAGGGTTCCACTGTATGATCTCGAATTTAGACGCAATGTTTGAACGGGACGTACGATTGGTAGCCATCGTGACTGTCCTAGGTTTTATATTTGGTCCTCCATGTCCCGCTCGGAATCCTCAGAGGCAGGGAGGGGCACGGAGCCCGGATTGTCCGACGGCGGGGTGGTGATAGCCACCTTACGACGACGCCGTGGAGCTGTACCCTCACTGCTCACCGAGCAGGAGCGGGAACGCGATGCCTTGGGTTGAAACTGGGTGATTGCCCAGGCTTGAATAGCCTGGGTAACCTCTACTACTATGCGTTGGACCGAGAAGCTGGTGAGGAGGTGATTAATCGAAGCTTCGACGCGCGTGAGGCGTTCCTCTACGCGCGGGGTGTGCTCTTCGCTAGGGAGAGTTTGGTTAGCGGGCAAGAGAACCTGAGGTGCCCCAGGAGCCTCAAGAGCTTCTGGAGTAGATGTGGCACCGGTTCCGAGTGCTGTAGTACACATGGCTGCTTGAAACGGCGGTTTAATGGGAGTGGACTTAGCGCGAGGACTAAGCTTGGACGTAGCTGGCGTAGCCGCCTGGACAGAGGAGGCAATACCGGATGGCCTTGCAGTACACTGTTGTTGGGGTTGAAGTCGCTTATTTATGAGTTCGAGTTGTTTAGTTAAAAGAGAATTTTGCTTTTGAAGTGCCGCAACTTGCTGGCGAAGGGCCGCAAGTTCGGGAGAAGGAGGATCGACAGAAGGGGGTGAGAGAGGCTTAGAAGCAGCTTTCCCTGCCCAACTGCTAACCTGAGGTACCACCGCTGGTGCTTCGAGCGGTGGGAATGCTTGAGAGTCGGCGTGGAGTGGTAAAGCCGAATGATGCAGGTTTGTGCTGCTGTCTGGCTGTGACGAACATGAGGTGGTCCCTCGAGGAGATGTTGAGGGCTGCTTGCGTTTCCGATATTTTCGGTATTTTGCCGTGCAGCCACTGGTCCCAGTCTCATGGGCGCCGTGGCAGAGGAGGCACTTGAGGTGGCAGTCGTGGGCATTGAGACCTGCAGGTGCGGGGGTTCCACATTTGGCACACTGGGTTGGAGCGGCGTGAGGGCACTGAGGTGGTCGATGACTGATGGTACCACACTTGGTGCATACAGGGACCGTTTTCTTATAGGCGCGGATATACGTCGCCACGCAGTGGTAGAAGAGGAAGCGGGGTAACTTCGTGCCCTCGAAAGTCACCACCGCCGCCGCGGAATCTCCGAGTTTGCGGACCGCAAGGATAGTACCTTGAGGCCAATACAGTTCAGACTTTATCTTTTCCGGGCTTTCAGCAGGGTTTACATTGATGACGCCCTTGCATGTATCCCCTGGTGCCTTGGCGTGGCCTCGAACGGGCAGCTGCTGATCCCCCACTTGCAGCTGGAAGTCCCCGAGGAGTTGCTGTGCCATAGGCAAAATGGTGGTGCTACAGACCAAGATGTTCTGTTCCCAGATTGGCCACACTTGAATTTGCGTGGTAGTCCGGTCGCCGAGGTAGCTGCGGATGGCGTCGCCCGCGCGATCAGCCGGGACAAATGTGCGTAGCTCGCAGGGAACGCGAGGTTTCAGCACTACGATGTAGTCGTCGCGAGAGAGGCGAGGAGTTTGACGCGGACGCCACTTGCGTTGCTTCGCTGGCTGCGAGGATGGAGCAGAGGTAGGCACACCGCCGGAGGGATGGCGCGCCGGCGTTCCTTGCAAGGCTGGGGAATGGTGGCCCGCCGTGGCGTCTCGTTGTTGTTGAGACGCAGACTTCGATTTCGCTTGCTTGCGTTGCCACAGTTTCACCATGTCGTCGAGGTATTCATCTTCTGATGGCATAGTGTTTTCGGAGGATGAAATCTCCATGGACAGCATTTGGCTTGAGGTAGGATCATAGCCCGTAACCACGTTAGCGGCCGCCATCGCCGGGCTGAGAGCCCTTAGCGAGGCGGCGTTGTAGCCGGGAGTGAAGGACGTCCCTCAAGTTGTCAAAACTGGACCCACCTGGACGAAGGTGTTGTCAAGGCGAAGCGGAGAACTTGGCGGTGACGATAAATCCAAGTTTCAGGGGTACCAAGGTGGATGTCCGCAGAAATAGCAGAAAATCTACGGAGGCGATGTGGAGTGCGTCCGTCACCATCGAGCGCTCGCAGCGCCCCCCCTGTTGAGCGTTGCAGTGTGCTTCAAGGCGAGAGTTTTCCAATCCTCATTGAGCGCGAAAAGTTTGGTTCCTCAGCAAGCGCTTTAGCGCATCAATAGGAGTGACGTGAAAAATCCTTATGTAATGACATCACTAAATGACGTTGTCATGACGTCAGAAGTTGCCGGTCTGTGACGTCATGTGTCACAGACAGACTAGTCACAGACAGACTATAGTCACAGACAGTCACAGGCAGACTATAAGGTCACACAAAGCGACCTTGCATGATTGCGTCATCACGTGGCATCGTCGCATGTTCAAAGGGGGTCCGATCCCAGAGGCATAGAAGGACTGTGTTAGATGGAGAACGTTTTCAATCATCTCCGATGCATTGCAAGTACGAAGTTGGTTGTAGAATGTTCTAGGGCTCGGGAATCAATACAATTCGGAGATGAAAAACGAAATCACTCTCGCCTTCAAGTCGTCCTATAGGCATTAGGGACCTCAGGGAATTTTATTGCATGCGCACTTCATGTGGGTACAAATGCACCGGGTTCCAAACTGACTTGATTGGCCATGAGATTTTTGTGTACGTAATGCATCTGCCGCGCAGAGAGCATATCGCTCCATTCGCGATCATGCCCATCCGGAGCACCATGTATTAGCCTAGGCTTGTCGCCAACAAAACGTCTCTCTCTCGGTCGCCGAGTAGCGAGAGCATGCGACGGCCGCGAATCACATCGGCTCCGGCTCAGGTTGAATTTCAAGAATAATTTCTTCCTGGCGACCTGTTGCAACGGTAGGAGCTTGTTCCTAGCATCACCACTGTCAAGCCTATACCGGACTTCAACCTGTGAGTTCGCTTTTAAACGTTTTAACGCTTTCGAAAGTTCTTGAAGAGGTCCACCTCGCTAACCCTAACAAGCCGGAGACGCGGCTTGGACAGAACGCCGCCTCGCTCTACAGCGGATGGCGAGCGTCTCTGGGAGCGTCGCAGCCGACGAGAAGCACTCATTGCCCTCTCGCTCCATGGACCACATGATGGATACGCAGACCAGTCAAGACGCCGTTACGCAGGTGAGCAATGAGCACAACGCAAATCCATGGATCACTGTTACCAAGAGAGCGAACAAACGCCGACAGCTGCAACCCCATACCATACCGACTCAACAGCTGCCCAGCACGCCGTCTGAGCCCGCTCTACGCCAGAGCCGGCCTAAGACGCGTCTACCAAGACTCCCACCGCTCCCTGCCGAGGACTACAAGCTAGAAATTCGTCCCCATGGTGGATTAAATCTTAGCAAGGTTAGCCCCAAGACATTACTTCTCGCCATAGTTCATGCAGCAAATATACGCAGTGAGAAGCCTGATATCAAGCTTCGAGTTGACGAAAATCAAAATGTGCTAACAATAAGCACCTCATCTGAACACATCGCCATGGCACTTGGACAAATCCCCAAAATTACAGTGCACGCAGCAACCTACGACATCACCTCTTATGGTATTGCGCCTGATAATTCGTGCAAAGGGGTGGTCAACGGAATAGGCCATGAAATCACACCAGATGACTTCCTGACAGAAGTTGAAGTACCGGGCTACGAGGTCCTTACGTGCAGACGCCTCGACAACTCCGGAGCAATGGTGCTCACATTTTGTGGCAAGCGAGTCCCTTTCTTCGTGAACGCGTACGGACAGGCTCTCTGCTGCTGCCTCTACAAACTGACTATTCCCCACTGTAGAAAGTGCAACAAAACTGGACACCGTGAGGATGTGTGCCCACAGCCTCCTGACACACCGAAATGTCGAGTGTGCGGGGATTCACTATCACCCAACAACCACGAGTGCCGCCCTTCTTGCATGCTTTGTGGTGGCGACCACCCGACGGCTGCCAATTCATGCCCAAAGCGGTTTTTGCCACCTGTCAACCGACGCAAACTACCCCGGTCAGCTACTCCCACCAAGAAGGCCCAGTCACCATCTCCCAGCCCCGGACAGCAGAGCAGTGCGTCCGGGAGTGCAGCCAGGCGAAGAAGCCATTCCAGGGATAAGTCGGGGCCCAAGCGAGGAAACTCGTCGTTGCGGAGTGGTTTCGCTGGCCAGCCGGGATCTCAAGGCTGACACACGGACGGGACAACGCATCATCATGGCCAGCAAAGCGGTTCCCACAAGAAAGCACAAACGGTAAGCTGGGCAGGGCAGTTCCCTCCTCTCCCTCCCTCTCCACACCAGTCCCACTCCCTCACACAAACATCAACGCAGGAAAGAACACCACAACCAACGCCACCTAGACTACCACAACCCATGTCAGTAGACACTCAGCTTCACCCTGACATGTCGTCAACTACGGCACGATCCGACTATTGCACACGAGAGGCGTTGAACGAAATGGCTACTTCTTTAAGGAACAAATTCGCAACTATGATGCAGGTAGAAATGCAGAAAATGAAGGATAGCATTATGGCTGAACTAACACCTCCACTCCAACAATTGATCCAGCAGGCCCTGCAACCTGCTGTCCAGCAGATTGTAACGGATGTTAAACAGCAGATATCGGCTGCACTTGGCCAACTTGATAATTCGCCATCTGCACCAAAACGCACTACGTCTCCGACACGTGAAACACAGCGACCGCATCCTTACATACGCCCCTCCCGTTTCCTATCACCGTCCCGAAAAACCGTCCCAACAGCCGCAGCTGCTGCAGTCCCGCTTCCCACCACCCTCCACCAAGATTTAGCACAGTCCGAAATGCCTCCGTGTACTACCGAGGCCCCGCTATTGCATGATCATGGCGAGAAGCCGTAGGTCAACGCGTGACACCCCTCAACTCCTACGTGTGTGGCAGTGGAATTGCAGGGGGTATCGTAGGAAACGCGGAGCTCTAATGCAATTCATTGCGACGCAGCAGATTACTCCCGATGTCATAGCGTTACAAGAAGTACAATGTACCCCTACGCTTCCGGGTTACACCACATACACGGACGTAACGAACAATACACCACATCGCACAGCTACATTAGTTTCTAAGCATGTCACTGTCATAGAACACGCCCTTCAAAGCACCTCCATCTCACACGTACTTCTCGAATTAGTCCCGTGCTTTCGTTCCAGTAGCAGCCTGTACGTGCTTAACGTTTACAGTGCACCTAACGCCACGAACGATGACTTCGGTCATCTATTCGCACAAATCTGCAAGTTGGGTAAACACATAGTTATTGTAGGAGATTTCAATGCCCCCCATCCGGCTTGGGGCTACGCAACAGAAACGCCTAAAGGCCGACGACTCGCACAGGTTCTCGCGATTCATCGCATGACCCTGCTGACAGAACCTGATCAACCCACTCGCCTAGGTAATAGTGTGAGCAGGGACACATGCCCCGACCTCACGATAGTCAAAGGCGTTAGTCACCATTCCTGGTGCAACCTCATGGTGAATCTAGGCAGTGATCACCATATACTAACTACAGAGCCCCAAGTAGCAGCCACGCGTGCCCCAGAGCGCATCATAAAACTAACGAATTGGGATGCATTTAGGCGTAATCGTACAACTACCCATCAGGACTCTCCTTCCCTAGAGGCTTGGATATTACAACTTCACTCCGATTTTCAAAGAGCTACCAAACTCATCGCTGCGACGACAGAAACGCCGGATGTGGACCGGCATCTGCTACATCTCTGGGATGCCCACAGAGGCTTGACACGGCGGTGGCGGCGACAGAAACATAACCGAAAACTTCGTCTCCGAATCGCCAAACTAGCTACTGAGGCACAACTATGCGAACATCCTCACTAGCAACAATTGGCATAACTTCTGTGATCGACTCAACGGCTCACTAAGTACACCTCGAACGTGGCGTATACTCCGTGCTCTTTTAAATCCCACTCAGACAAAATCACACACTGCTAACACAATCCGCACCATTCTCCACAAATCAGGGCTCGACGATAACACTCTGCTGCACACCTTAAAGCAACACTATGTATCCACGGGCCCCCGTCCCGCCTACCGTGATTATCCACACGTGCACGATACGCCTCTAGATGAGGACATTAAAGAGGCAGAGGTTAGGGCAGCTTTGCAAAGCATTAAGCGCAACACAGCACCCGGTACAGACGGGATTACGTACACACTTCTGCGTAATTTAGATGACCAGTCCATCGAATATTTAACCGCTTTTTACAACGAACATTGGAAAAACGGCACGCTACCACAGGAGTGGCGACACGCAGAAATCATACTTATTCCAAAGCCTGGCAAGCCACTATCCCTCCAGAATCTTCGCCCTATATCCTTAACTTCATGTGTAGCTAAACTCTTTGAACGTGTTGTTCTCTCTCGACTACAACCATTTCTTGAAGACAATCACTTTTTTCCTGATACACTATTCGGCTACCGTCCTGGTATCTCTACACAGGACGTATTATTAAAGCTTAAGGAGGACGTGTTGGATAGCCCCACTTCAAACCAGGTCCGAGCTATTCTGGCCCTGGATCTGAAGGGTGCTTTTGACAACGTCTCCCACGACCTTATTCTTGACAATCTCGCTTCATCTCAGTGTGGCTCACGTATCTACAATTACGTCAGGTCCTTTCTTTCTGACCGCACGGCCACCATTGGGATTGGAGACCTCCGTTCGGACGTCATTCGTCTCGCAGGCAGAGGAACACCACAGGGCTCGGTTCTCTCGCCCACTTTGTTCAACGTGGCTATAGCTAAACTCCCTTCCCTATTACAACAGGTTCCCAACATCCAGCATGCCATCTATGCAGATGACATTACAATTTGGGTGACCAAAGGATCAGACGGAACAATTCAGGACGCCCTGCAGGAAGCTGTGTCTGTGGTACAAGACTATGCTGCTGCCGGCAGCCTTACGTGCTTAGTGGATAAGTCGGAGTTGTTATTGGTATACAAGCGGCGCCGCAAAACCGCTGATTCTCCTGACATTTCGCTGTTTCTTGATGGCCATCCTATCCCTCTGGTACCACGAATTCGCATTTTATGCCTCTACCTTCAGTCCGACGGCAAGGCCTCGTACACTACACACCTTCTGGCTCAGCAGATAACTCAAATTACACACATGATCCAACGCATCACCAATCGCAGGAGAGGCCTCTGTGAGAAGGATGTCCTCCGCTTAGTACAAGCACTCATAGTTAGTCGGCTCACCTATCATCTTCCCTTTCACAGTCTCACTCTAGCTCAAATAAAAAAGATGGACATCCTTCTAGATACGGACAGCTGTGAAGGCGGCTATCGGCTTGCCTCCACACGCATCTACACAACGCCTCCTTCAATTAGGAGCCCACAACACCATAACCGAACTCATTGAGGCCCAGCACAACAGTCAGCTCCAACGGCTCAAACAGACCCGTCAGGGCTGCGCCATCCTGTCTCGTCTTGGCTACCCAATTCCTCAAAAACCCGCACAAGTACCACGACATAACTTGCTTCTACTGTCCGTGCACTCATCAAAGTGCCTCCAATTCCACGCAATATGAATCCCTCCCGCCACGCCGGTCGTCGACGTGCCCGAGTTCAGGCTATGACACGCGTCTTTGGTGATGGTACATCAGACTTACAAGTACTTCACACTGATGCAGCACGCTGCCCAGAGAAGTCAGCCATGTGTTTAGCCGTGACAGATGACACAGACGCCCTTGTGGCGTCTGCCACACTTCGTACTACAGACAGTGGTCTGGCAGAGGAGGGAGCTCTCGCTCTGGCAATTGTTCACGCTACGACACTGTCACATGACTCCCCTGTCACTATTGTAACAGATTCACAAACTGCCTGCCGTGCTTTCGCTCAAGGACTTGTGGCTGCACATACACACAATATCCTCTCTTCTGTCTCACCGTCCGCATTACGTCCGGTGCGTATCGTCTGGACTCCTCAACACGCCTCTCTCCATGGTAATGAACGCGTTCATGCAGTTGCCCGAGAGCTGACTGGCCGGGCTCCATTGGAAGAGCTGTCCAATCTAGACGACGCATCGACAGAACCACTAAACTACAACTTTACGCAGCAGTACTATCGACAGAGCCGTTATACGTATCCTCCCCCTCATCCTTCACTTAACAGAGCAGATGCTGTCGCTTGGCGGCAACTACAGACCAATTAATTTCCTTGCCTTTATATGCTAAATCGCTTTCATCCAACTCTCTACCCCTCCTACTGCCCCTTCTGTGGATCCGTACCGACGGTGTACCACTCCACGTGGGAATGCTCTGCTCCACAGGGTGTGCCTCCCTTTCCCAATCCCACCCCTTCCTCTTGGGAGTCTGCACTGCTCAGCTTACGCCGGCAGGAACAGCAGCAGCTGGTCCAGCGGGCTCACAGGGTCGCGCAAGGCAATGGAGCCCTGGACTGAGGGCCCCACCCAAAGAAGGCTCAGTGTGCATTTGTTATTAATAAATGTTTATTCTCTCTCTCTCTCTCTCTCTCTCTGTTCTGCGACCATGGTAATGATAGGCCACGGCCGGACTAGAGATGCGTAGATGGGCAAAGTACATTACTTTGCCCGCACTGCATGAAAACGCACCGCGCACTTTCATTAAGCGGCCATGCTTGTGAGCTCGCGAAGCACTCGCGTCGCTTGACAAGTAAAAGTGAAGCCATCGTTTGTCCTCACTTCGTAACGGAAACGCCGTCTTGTCGAGTGGTGTCCGTGTGGAATTCAACTGAATTCCCTCTAATAATATTAATTATAAGATAAAGGATTGTCATTTCCGATGAAAGTAATCAATTGGGGACGGGAATGATGACACGGTTTCTAATAGTCGTTTGCCAACACTTGACCTTCTCTTTAAGAAAAATTGTGAAACAACCAAGCGGCCAGCCGTATATATCCCGCATTCAGCCGTTCATATGTATCGCCCAATCACTTTCGATATGTCTGGTTATCGAGGCTTCTGATTCTTGTTTATGGACGGCTTACTGCTCGCCCATAGTAGAGTACCATGTACTCTAAATCGTTTATTGCTGTTATCTAAGCAATCGCTTATTTTTTTTAACTGGTGCAGGTTATTGCAATGCTATGGTATAGTGCACTATACGTCGTTGAAAATTTGTTCTGAACACAACGGACTATTCAACGTTGTCATCGCGCTTGGCGGCTGGCACGTCGACGTGAACTCATTCAGCGCTTGATTTTTGTCGACACCGCCTCGTCAAGTGGGACGGCCTAGGGCTCTCCCTTAGCAGAGTAAATCGTGATCACGACGTTTTCAAACACACAATAGGCTGCCCGATAGCGGTTAATGTAGTGTTCTACTTTTTTTCGCCGGGACAGCTTGTTACTCTCCCATAGTGGAGTACATCGTACTTTGAATCGTCGAACAAGTTTTTTCTATACCCATGAATACATGTTCCTATCGCAGTCTGGTCGCCTTATGGCTTAGCAATTGGAACGGCTCATTTCTCTCGCATAATTGTGTATTAAGTACTCGAAATCAATTAATACTTTTTCTAAACACACCATTGGTAAAAGGAAGCGTTTAAGCCGAAGGCTTCATGCTCTCCCATTGTAGAGTATAAATTATTAAACATTTTCTAAACACGCAGCATCAACGTTAAGGACAGCTGGGACAGCTTATTGGTCTACTATAGTACAGTAAATCCTACTCTGAATTCTCGAACATATTCAAGGGCGAAGCTTCTTAAGGCGTGGGTCTGTCCATCCTCCATTGTCGTGCGTAGCCACCGGTGGCACGTACCCGCTCTAGAGCAGGTATGTGCCACAGGGGATTTGAGATGGAAGATAAAGATACTTGGAGTGTTCACTAGATGGACGCACGGATGGATGGACGCGCAGAGCGGGTATGTGCCACTGGGGATGCGAGAAGCAATATGGCAGTACTTGAAGTGTTTACTAGATGGATGCACGGACGGATGGACAAACAGACTAGAAGACGGACGGACGCGTGGACGTACTGACGGGTGGACGCAAGGATAGATGGACGGACGCACGGATAGACGCGCGAATGGTTTCGCGGACCGACGGAAGCAAGAACGAACGGGTGGACAGAAGCACGGACGGGCTGATGGACGCTTCGGCTCACTCATCATCATTCACTCCGTGGATATGCTGTGATTTTTTTTTCTGAACGCACGCATCAACTTCGCGTGGACAGCTGAATGCTGTCCCTTAGTGGAATACCTCGTACTTAAAATCGTCGAACGCAGCTCTTTCTCAGCGCAGCCCTTTCGGTAAGGGGGAAGTGATTCTTGAATGAGAGAAAAGATGATAGAAAATTGACAGATCCCACGTACACTGGGAATTGATGATATGCGAAGTACAAATGAGAAAGCTTGATATGTCACTTTAAAATCAGCACAACATTACGAGGTGGCGGTAAATGATGCCGTACATGACTTCCGTGTCATGTTGATCATGTTTAGATGTGTTGTTCACCTTCATCATTTATTCACGTCACGTGATACCAAATTTAGTATATGTAGAGTTAGCGAAATGGCCGCGAGCACGCTATGAGCGTGGTATGTTGTCATGTTCTCACGTGTCACGCCTGTCATGTTTGCATGAATCGTATATGTCGTCGTTCATTGACGTCACGTAACACCGAATTTGGTCTATGTGAAGCTAGTAAAACGGCCGCGAGCGCATCTTGAAGGGCCCAATATACTTCCATGTAGCGTTTACGCGCGCGCACTGGGCACAGCGACGCTATGTTAGCAAAACGCGAGCACTCTATCTACACTCTGACGCCAGGCGTGACTGGCGCGACCAGCGTCCGTCGGTAACCGGCACGAAATGCGACATGCTGCATTTCGCGCCGACGCGTTACCCAAACAACAATGCATCTCCCTCTTAAAGAGGGATACGCAGTGTTGTTTGGGCAATGGCTCTTGCTATGGCTGTTGTTTCAAAGGACATTCCCTATGCCTGGGGCACCACTGCTACGGATATTTATAAAAAAAAAATGTTTACTGACAGTGACGTGGCCAAAAATTTCAACTGCGCAAGGGCCAAGCTTTCTTACGTCATCTCTGATGGGCTGAGCCCTTCTTCAAGTCAAAGCTCGTTGCAGAGTTGTGTCGGCCGAATGTGTTTTTTGCCCTTGTGATTGATGAAACTCCAAAGACTGAGCAGCGTGTCCAGCAGTTCGATCTACTCGTGCGGTATTTCTCCGAGAGTAGGCAGCAGGTGGTTGTTGAGCACTTGCATTCGTTTAACCTTGGCTGGGCCACTGGTGACGTAATCGTGGACTGCATAGAGGATGCCCTAGCTGAGCTACCGGGGCAAGGCTTACTCTGCTTTTTCAGTGATGGCCCTAACGTCATGAAGAGTGTGAAGTCCACGTTAAAACAAAGAATTAACCCAAATCTGGTCGACGTTGGAGAGTGCACTCTGCACAAAGTGCACAATGCATTTTCAAAGGGCCTAGCTGCCTTTTGCTCTGATGTTGAACAAGCTGTCAGAGATGTGTACCACTATTTTAAGCATTCCTCTGTGCGTTCTGAGAGCCTAAAAGAACAGCAAGAACTCTTGGGTTTAATTCATCACGCTTTTCTCCGGCACGTGTCCAACCGCTGGCTGACACTATACAGGATTCGCTAGGCCGTGTGCTAGAACAGTTCACTGCTTTGCTGTATTTTTTTGCGGAGAAGAGCCACGCAGTACGCCAACCAGATGCCCAGACTCAGCACAAAAGGCTCGCTGCAACTTTTCCCAGCAAGACTCTGTATGCTAAAATGTTGTTTCTAAGAAATGCGGCAAAACTTTTGGTTGGATTTCAGCGCTTGTTTCAAAAGCAGGAGCCACTTCTACATGTCCTCCATGATGAAATCCTGGCAATGGCGCGACGACTTTTGAGCCGTGTCTTAAGAAGTGAAGTGTATTGCACCAAGACTGCAGAAGAGTTGACAAAACTGAACCTGGATAATGGAGCGTTCTGGAAGGTGCGCCCGGAAGTTGGGATGGACACTGAGAAGGCTATGGAAGGCTGGGACCCTGCAGAAAAAAAAAACTTTCCGCCTTGGGGCTTGTGCATTCTACATCACTTGTGCAAAAGCACTTCTGAAGAAGCTTCCTCTCACAAACAAAGTAATCATGCATGCAAAGTTCCTTGCCTTAAGATGTGAGAATGCTGAACAGGAGGTGCGGTTCTTGCGGTACATTGCCGGGCAGCTGCAGCCTCAGGTCATTTGTGGGGATCAAGTTTCATCGCTGATCGACAAATGGAACATGCTTAAGTGTGATGGGACAGAGGCACCCTGCACTTGGAAGGAAGGGTGGATGTGTAGTGGGCCAAGGTGCTTTGCCTGAAGACTACCACCGGAGAACTGAAGTATCCATTGCTGTCTAAGATTATCAGAGCACTGCTTTGCTTACCACATGGCAATGCTGATGCTGAAAGAGGTTTCAGCGAAAACAAGAACCTGTTAGATGGAAGAAGCTCGCTGAGCATTGCCAGCATAACTGGCATGCGCCAAGTGAAGAGCTTCCTTCAGCATTATGACGGGGACGCAACTAAAGAGCCACTCAACCCTGACCTGCTTAGGAGTGTGAGGCAAGCTCGGGCTAAGTGAGCGCAAAGATTGAGCCTCGAGGCAAGCTCGAGCAAGCGCAAGGCAACGGAAAATCTTGTCGTAAAGCAGCCCACTCACGAAGCAGCAAAAGCTGCTTTAGAGGACCAAGTGGCAGCCAGCAAGGCATTGCTCACGAGTGCAGAAGAAATAATCAACGCAGGTGTCAAGAAAAAAGACATGAATAATGTGTCAAGTGGCCATGTACTGTTGGCAAAGGGGAACGCCAGCCTGGATATTGCGCTTAAAAAGCTCAATGAGCTCGAAGAGATTTCTAAAAAAAGAAAGCATTGATGTGTGGTGTTAAGACTAGTCAAGTTGAATGGTGTATGAACTAGTCAAGTTGAGTGATTGGACTAGTCAAGCTGTCATGTCTCTATTAATCAAGTTTTATGAGTTTCTTGCCATATGCAAGATCACTTGTTTTTGTCTTGTTAATAGGTGTGAAAGCTGTGTGTTATTATAGTTGTGCTAATGTTCTCGACTGTTTATTTGCTATTTAGGTCATCTTATGGCAAAAACTAAATTATTTAAACTCCTCCAAATTTGAAATTTTGTGCTCCAAAATGAAGGTATGTCTTCCCGTAGTCTGCTTCAAATTTGGGTTTATCTGCTCCAAAAGCAAAGTTTTCCTGCTCCACAAATTGCTCCAATTTCTATTTTGGCTGTAGCACCCCTGCTCTTTTCGTGACGGAGGGACGCCAGACGCGCTGAAACGCTCATGCGTCAAAGCAATGCAGTGCGGCGCGCGCCTGCGAGTATATGGCAGGACCGGCGCCTGGCGTGGCAACGCCGGCGTGACGCGACGAAATGAATGCCGTTGAGCATGCGCACCGCCTCACGTCGAACTGTACTGGTGCCTTGACTGTGGCACGTAGTCATGTTCTCACATGCCAGGCATCTCATGATTATCATGTTTGCGCCAGTCGGATATCTTCGTCATCCATTGGCGTCACGTAATACCAAATTTGGCTTATATGAAGCTAGCGAAACGGCCGCGAGTGCATCATGAGTGGGGAAAGTAGTCATGTTACATGACACGCATGTCGTGATTATCATGTTAGGATGTGTCATTTACCTATGTTGTCCGTTCGCATCGCGTAATACCGAGTTCGGTACATGTAAAGCTAGCGAAACGGCCGCGAGCGCATCATGAGCGTAGCATGTAGTCATGTTGCTACATGACACGCATCTCATGTTGATGCAACATGCAATGTGAACGAAACCACCGCAAGATCTGGAGGACCGTAAAATGTAAATCATGACATTAATGACAAACTTGTCATGATTTTCATGTTATGACTAGTCAAATATGTTTTTCGTACAGTCATGTTATGCCAGACCAAGTTTGGTATCGATGGCATTATAAAAACAGCCAGGAGAGCTAAAAGTATTAGGCGGCTAGATAGATAGATAGATAGATAGATAGATAGATAGATAGATAGATAGATAGATAGATAGATAGATAGATAGATAGATAGATAGATAGATAGATAGATAGATAGATAGATAGATAGATAGATAGATAGATAGATAGATAGATAGATAGATAGATAGATAGATAGATAGATAGATAGACAGACAGACAGACAGACAGACAGACAGACAGACAGACAGACAGACAGACAGACAGACAGACAGACAGACAGACAGACAGACAGACAGACAGACAGATAGATAGATAGATAGATAGATAGATAGATAGATAGATAGATAGATAGATAGATAGATAGATAGATAGATAGATAGATAGATAGATAGATAGATAGATAGATAGATAGATAGATAGATAGATAGATAGATACGCCCAAAGTCGCCGAAGTTCGCTAAGAAATGCTTCTCATTTAAAATGAGGCCCGTAAGTGTCTGCGTTTAAGTGCGACACCTCAACAGTGGCTCACGAGGGAAGGGGATAAGGAGGAATTCAAATGGATAGGGTGAGAAGTAAAGATTAGATAGTGAAAGATGGGGACACGGTCGAAGGAGTCCGAGGACGGGGCACCTCTCAGCGAGAGCTTCACGGCGTCAGGAGGTGGCGTAGGGGGAGCCCAGTCGGCCAGAGCAGCGCTGTCGTCGGAGATCGCGGGGGCACATCCGTTCGGCACGGAATCCAGCAAGCGAGTCTCCTTCGGTAAACGGGTACAGCTAACCACTCTGCTCGACGAGCTTTTAAAGAATGTGGTTATAGTCATAGGTCAGCAAAACTTGCCCAGCTCACTCAGGTCTCACCCATGAAATGTATTTTTAGCTTTGGACTCCCTCGGACTCAGACTCACTAAATTTTTTCCAAGCCGGACTCTTTAGGACTCACACTTATGAAACTTTTCCTTAACATGACTCACTCGGACTCACGCTCACAAAACAACTACTCACCTGTACTCAATCAGACTCACGCCTCCATATGAGTCTGAGTTAGTACGATTAAGTCAGCTCTTAAGTCCGTTAGCCTAGAATTTAGCTTCTCTGTGACCATGGTGTCAGGGCTCTTTAACAACAATATCTCACATAATCGGTGCTCTTCTTGGCACCGTTTGACGTATCTTCGAAAACAAGCTCTGAATGCTCGCAAGCCAGTAAGGCATTTGTTTTTTTTTTGGAAGAGATGGCAGCATAAGATAAATTTATGAATAACTTCCCCGGAACACTTGGTCGGGTGAGGTGAAGACACCCCGACGTAATTTACGCCTCTGGTCGACAAATATTGAAACGGCGTATGAAGGGCATGGCTTTGGAATACCAGTGAGTAGACGCGAGTGTGAAAATGAATCCAAATAAGGCTGATAGTAATGGTAAAGATGATTAGATATGGACCTTAGGTCGACATAGGAAAGTGGAACGCACTCAGACTCACACGGAAGAAATACATACGAATTGTGCTTTGGGCTCACTCCGACCTACACTCGCCGAAATTTTCCTGAGCTGAACTCACTCGGACTCACATTCACGAAAGACTTCAATCGGACTCACTCAGTTAGACTCATGGCTCGATCTGAGTCTCAGTGAGTTGACCCTAGAGCGAGCTCGCCGACCTTATGGTTAATGCCACGCATTTTTGAGCGATCATGTTGGTCGAACGCCAGTGAACTTGCATTCCAAGAACTGCTTATAAGTTTACCAAGTGTGTTTCAAGAAAGCCTGGTACTAAACGTGTTTTGAAAAGAAGTGGTTAACGATTTAGAGTAGTCTACTAGGGAGAGCATAGAGCCATCCCGTAAGCATGTACGCTGTCTAACTGCATTTTGTGTTTAGAAAAAATTTATTTACAGCATGTACAGAGCACAAAGGCTTCATGCCATTCCAGTTACAGGGCACACATACACTTCGGCACATCTATATTTCACGACTAACATCACTAACCTCCACTCACAGAAGCGCGTGATCGTTCAATTGTTCGATCCATTGTGAAGCATGTTGTACTGTGGACTCGACCAAAAGGTGAGGGTTGTCTGACACGAAACCTCCTCTTTCTCCCTCACCCCGTTATTAAACTGCGCAAGCTTGTGTCCGTGGTGGCATCCTTTCAAACGCCTCACACTTCCTCTAATTTCCTCTCGTCGTGCATGTGTTTTACAAATTTCATATTCCGAGATGAACACCAAAGGGCTAAACGTTCCAGTGCGGGCGTGTTCGTGCTCCCCCACTTTGTATTATCCCGGTGGACGGCTTGCGAAAGCGGATTACGGGCGACGTCATTCGAAAGAGCTGAACGCGTGGGTTTCGCGGATCGAAGATTCACGATGGACCTCGTGGCCTCCTCGCGGGACGCATCGCTTTCGCGCGCGCGCATGCGATCGAGGTGGACGATGCCGGCATTGATTGATTGATTGATTGATTGATTGATTGATTGATTGATTGATTGATTGATTGATTGATTGATTTGTGGGGTTTAACGTCCCAAAACTACCATATGATTATGAGAGACGCCGTAGTGGAGTGCTCCGGAAATTTCGGCCACCTGGGGTTCTTTAACGTGCACCCAAATCTGAGTACACGGGCCTACAACATTTCCGCCTCCATCGGAAATGCAGCCGCCACAGCCGGGATTTGATCCCGCGAGGCGATGGCGGCAGGGTAAGCTCTGGGTTTGCGGGTGGGTGTTGGACATTCCCAGCTTCCCTCGATTGGCTACCGGTATATATGGGCGAGTTAACCAGAATTTAGACCGTCTGAAGGCGTGTATAGGACATGCGTAAACTTCAAGCACAGCTGAGTAGTCGGTTGGGGGGTCGTCGACTAGGGTAACTTCATTTTGGCATGCATTTCCAGTGACAAAGAGGAAAGAAATAAGCGGAAGGAAGAGGAGGTTAGCTGGTTCTCAGACCGGCTGGCTACCTGTACTGGGGAAAGGGGTGAGGTTAATAAGAGATGATATAAAAAAGATGTTACAAAGCGAGAGAGAGAATACAAAAGTCAGCGAAAGAGGTAAAGGGAAAAACAGAATGCAACACGAAAGTGTGTTTTTTAGGCAAGTTGTCAGAAGTAAAAAAGACGTAATAAAGCATTCAAAGCCTTTTGGGCTGACGATGGACTCGGTCAATGACAAGCGGTTTAAAAAAAAGCGATTGTAGTGATGGAAGTGCTGCTCCGATTGCTTCAAACTGCTTCGAAAGATAGATACTAGTCCATAGTGCTCCAAACCTGTTCCAAAATGGCGTCGGCAAACTAAAGAGAATGAAGTTGAACCATGGGAACCATCCCGTGAGCCTAAGCGAAGTCAAAAGCAAGCTGTACGCTGTTATCCTAGTATGCTACTCAGCGGCGTAAATGCAGAAAAATCACAAGGGGTGACGCATATCAGGCCACACCGACCAATTCATATTTTTAATATGCATAAGTCGTATTTTTATTTATACAAGAATGCAATCATGCTTTCAAATAGAATTAAAAAAAAGCGAGCGTCGGGTGCGAGCTCGAGCAATTGCATTGTCCTGTTCAGTCTCTTTTCATTCACCTTTTTGCGATTTCCATTGTTCACACAGCTCAGGGGCATTTAACACAGCTACGCAGTAACAGATAAAAAGCCCTTTTAAAACGTTGATTGTGCTATATTCAACTAGCTCTTACCTCAATCATATCACGTGCTAAAGCTCAATCTCAAAGGAGACACTTGCAAGGGCTGTCCACCCCAGCCTGAAAACAAGAAAAGTCTGGACTCTCCTTACAACCCCCCCCCCCCCCCATGATTTACGCCAGTGATATTACTATACGGCTTGTATACTAGCTGCATACTAGCGTACGACATGTCTAATAATAACTGCGAATATTTATTAGGTGTTTAATTGATGTTTCAGGCTTCACGAGTCATTAGGAACACGCATCTGCTCTGAATACATCAATAGCAACCCTTAGAGCTATAGCATTCTTTTCTGCTCCGAAGGCAGTTAAGGCTGCTCCAAAGCAGCATTTTTTCTGCTCCAGAATCTACTCCAAAAAAGCAAGATGTCGCTTCCATCACTGCGATTGTCCCCATACGATAGAGAGAGGGAGACAAAAAGCTCTCTATTAAATAACAGGGAATCATGGAGGTGTAATACTCAAGGACGCCTACATCCGAGCTTCAGCGGCTGCATTTTCGGTGGAGGCGGAAATGTTGTATACGCCCGTGTGCTCAGATATGAGTGCACGTTAAAGAACCCCAGGTGGTCGAACTTTCCGGAGCCCTCCACTACGGCGTCTCTCATAATCATACGGTGGTTTTGGGACTTTAAAACCCACATATCAATCAATCAATCAATCAATGCTTTGTTTGTTATTGTTGTTAACCTGGAGAGTTTTTTACTGCCTGAACGGACGGGCGCTTCGCCCCACCCATCAACACTCCCTCCGTGGATATATGCTGTGAAAACCACTAACGCCATCTAGTTATATTCTTCCCAAGGACATATACACACACCGCCATCTATTCACCAACTCATAATGAAACTAGAGGTGACTACACGTTAGGAAGGAACGACCCAAGGCGTAAGGAGCTTCGCCCGTATAAAAGTGGTTAACAGTTTAGAATACTCGGTACTCTACTACGGGAGAGCTGAAAAGCCGTCCTTTGGGCCTCGGATTTGATGTGTTTAGAAAAATATTTCGACGATTTAGAGTACTTCGTACTCGACTATGGGGGAGCATTAAGCCGTCCCTTTATGATCGACGATCAAAAGGAAGTGCGTATGAAAAGGTAATAGGTTATCGTGTAGAACGTTTCAACGGATGGCACTTCCGAATACCTCCAGTGTGCGTCTGGTATACGGCGACTTCGGCATTAATTTTTCACTAAGTCAGAACTTTCTACTTTGCAAGATGATCAGAGTCGGCTTGGCGCTTTAAAAAGTGTCACACTTCTGCTGTGAATGAAGTATGGTAGCAAACATACCAACGAATCGGTTTAATACACAACGTTTTGACATTCGTTGCATAATTGTTCTGTGCTGAGAGGAACAGGTAAAATCTCTCCAAGTCTCTCTCTCTCTCTCTCTCTCTCTCTCTATATATATATATATATATATATATATATATATATGTGTGTGTGTGTGTGTACGTCTGCGTGTGCGTGTGTGTGTGTGTGTGTGCGTGTGTGTGTGTGTGTGTGTGTGTGTGTGTGTGTGTGTGTGTGTGTGTGTGTGTGTGTGTGTGTGTGTGTGTGTGTGTGTGTGTGTGTGTGTGTGTGTGTGTGTGTGTGTGTGTGTGTGTGTGTGTGTGTGTGTGTGTGTGTGTGTGTGTGTGTGTGTGTGTGTGTGTGTGTGTGTGTGTGTGTGTGTGTGTGTGTGTGTGTGTGTGTGTGTGTGTGTGTGTGTGTGTGTGTGTGTGTGTGTGTGGTGTGTGTGTGTGTGTGTGTGTGTGTGTGTGTGTGTGTGTGTGTGTGTGTGTGTGTGTGTGTGTGTGTGTGTGTGTGTGTGTGTGTGTGCGCGCGCGCGCCCCGTCGCGGTGGTCTAGTGACTAAGGTACTCGGCTGCTCACCCGCAGGTCCCGGGATAGAATTCCGGCTGCGACGGCTGCGTTTCCGATGGAGGCTACAATGCTGTAGGTCTGTGTGCTCAGATTTGGGTGCACGTTAAAGAACCCCAGGTGGTCGAAATATCTGGAGCCATTTGCTACGGCGTCTCTCATAATCATATGGTGGGTTTAGGATGTAAAACCCCACATATCAATCTTTATCATGAACTGACCTCGCACAGTAGAAGGGCATTTACCATATACTTCACATCCACAGCAGTGCGTCGACTTGAACGGAGATCGAACCCGTGTCATTTTTTTGTGTTTTTTGTGGGGTTTAACGTCACAAAACCACCATATGATTATGAGAAACGCCGTAGTTAAGGACTCTGGAAATCTGTAACCTGCACCCAAATCTGAGTACACGGGCCTACAACATTTCCGCCTCCATCGGAAATGCAGCCGCCGCAGCCGGGATACGAACCCGTGACCTGCGGGTCAGCAGCCGAGTACCTTAGCCACTAGACCACCGCGGCGGGGCAACCCCTTACATTTGGCTTAGTGAAAATTAATTTGTAAATAACTGTATGCTTTCCTTGTAATATCTCGGCGGAAGTAATGAATCAATTACTTAAATACAATTCCACGAAAGCAATTCCTTTGATTACTCATTACGGCAAGAAGTAGCTTTATAACTGTAGTTTTGCTACTACGTAGCCTGACTTGGTTCAGTGTTATAACGCGCCACTCGTAAAATGGCGGATAGATAGCAGTGTGACCGTAGTTGTATAAGCTTTGTCTTTGTGTGCGCGTGGGGGGGGGGGGGCGATGCTATAGTATAGAAGCGCCTGGCATCTCCGCGGTGGCCTCCTATGCTCATTATTCATGCTCGCAAGCAAAATCGCTTTAGAGCGCGTCGAGCGTGGCGTCAGCTCACCTGGCAAGGTGGGCGCGCGATTCAGTTTCTCGAGCGGATGCATTCGACGCGGTGCGCCTTCCGAGGTCAGTTTCAAGCATAAGAAAGAAAGAAAGAAAAAGAAAAAGAAAGAAAGAAAGAAAGGAAAAGAAAAAGAAAGAAAGAAAGAAAAAGAAAGAAAGAAAGAAAAAGAAAGAAAGAGAGAAAGAAAGAAAGAAAGAGAGAAAGAAAGAAGGAAAGAAAGTCGAAACCGACCACGTGTCGCACAAAGTGGACCCGCGCCGAGCCGGCTCTGTAATTATCTGCAATTCGCGTCAAACGCTTCTCACCTCATCCGTCGTTCGTCCATATTTTCGCAATGCTCTCTCTCTCTTTTTTTTTCTTGGACAGTTCTTGGCTAGCCTACAGCAGAATAGCTGACCCTTGTCCCTTCCCTCCCCACACCAACTATCCTGCTATGCGAATGTCCTCATCTCAATTTTCGACTCGGTCAGCAACTCGAGTCATTAGGAATATCGCGCATCCTTTCCTAATCATCGAAAAGGCGGTGGTACGACATCCCATGGCACGACCTATACGCGCACACTCGCGATCACCCTTTCCATCTATTCTATGTACGATTGCTATCTCTCTCTCACCTCCATCTTCACATCCTCGCAGCCACCTCCGAGTCGATCTATCTTGCAACGTCGCGTCTTATTACACGCTTAAATAGATAATCGCAGTGGCATCGCCTATCGGACTATACACTCCCGTTCATTCCAACACCTACATCTGGAGCCTCGGTGAGCTCCTTAATAGGGACGACTAGGAGATAGCGTAAGTGCAGTGATAGAAACACACTGCAATCGAAACGCTGCGGCGGCTTCTCTGTGTCAGTCGAAGAAGGACGGCGAAAATAGAAATTCGCCGGCTGGAGTGAGCACTGGAGGTTGAACGGGTCCACCCGGAAAACGTATAGTGTCCTCGCATTGCAGTGGCATCGTCGCGCAAGGCGGCACGACACCGTACGATCACTGGTTGCCAAAATACCCTAAGCAAGGGTGGTGATTTTCCGAGCAAAAAAAGTCGTATAAATCAATATCGGGGCGAATTGTCCTTCGAGGCGTACGGGAGTGTATATAATGGGGCGCTGCACCTGTAACGCCCTGCATGCTTCGAGGCACACGCGCAGGCACTGCACCCGTAGCGCTCTATGCGTCGGAGTTGCGCGTGGAACAAGAAGGAAAGGAAACAAACAACACGACCGAACGATCGATAACGGGCATGGTAGACATTAGCGGACATGCAAAAGACACGGTATACGAACACCTCGCCCATCGGGAATGTATATGGCAACCGATTTTCTTGTCACACTGTTCGGGAGAGTGGACGGGGAGGGGGTGTCTCGACGCGAAAGTAATACGCGTAGCCGCAGACCAAAGGGCACTTCGCGAAGACCGTCGTAGCGTACACGGCTGCATGGGCGACAGATGTAATTACCCCCCCCCCTTTCTTTCAAGTCTGCATATTCATATCTATATATTTTCATTCGTACACGAGTATGCGGCGGTCCCGAACGTAATCGACTCAACCACCCTGTCATTAGGACTTGCCTGAATTCCATTGCCGAATGCGCCTATCCCTTTGAGATTCCCGGTCGCAGCGTATAGAAATGTCCGGCGAAGATGATACACACACACACACGAGCGTGCGTACTCCCCATGAATTGTAACGGTATACCCGTGCGAGCTAGATGTTATGGTCGTTGTCGAGTATATGGCTTGCACGCCGTGTTCTCCGCATTGCATATTGCTCGCGGCAAGAATAACGGACAGGCCAATAGCTAACACGCGACCCCTGAAGATGCGTACAAGCGTGGCCACTCTATATTAGTGTGACTGTTGCATGTTATGGCGTTGTCGTGCTGTTATGTTACGTTATGCTCCACGGTATACGCTTCGCTATGACAGTACTAAAAAAAACCCGCGGGGCGCGCTTGTCAGTGTCATGTGAGGTCGAGCCCGCATGTTCTACGGAACGATTGATTTCATATGAGGTCAGCGGCGCCCGAGGAACAGTATTTAAGCAACCGTATACGCACGAAAGCATGTCTGGGGCGGTGCGCAGGGTACACGGTACTCATACTTTTGCCAAAATGATCAAATATCGCGCACGTACGAAGTGACACTTACGCGGCTTCGAGATAAGTACAAGATTACGTTTAATCATGCCCATGTCAAGATCCGTGCAGTATCTTCCCTGTGGTATCTTCTCAAGGGTGGCGCGTCCTGACCTTGTGCTGCACAGTAACTACATAACACCGCCACAGGTGTGGTGGTACGCCCCAATCATTCACCGAGGGCGCACTGGTAGACTTGAGACCACTTGTCCGCGCGTGCACATAGTCGGCATATTTCAGAATACACTCACGGGCTCGCTGTACGTGACTGCGAAGCGACCACGAAAGGATCGGCAAGGCTGGTTGAGTGCAGGATATTTCGCCTCAAGATGCACTGTATCTGCGCCTATCGGCTGTTCCTCGGCACATTAAGTGTTCTCGGACTATTCGTAATTGTCTGTTGATAAGGCTGTTTACTAAATCTCCGCGACTTATTTCCTCCCGCGGCTGACGCGATATATAATGTACAGACGGGTACACTAGAGGGATCGTTTGCGTACAGAACATGTCGTCATCTCGCTTCCTTCGAAACCTCGTGCACGAGATATGTTTCTGCATACATTTGAAGTTATGGGGCTGCCATTATGAAAGGTGCTCTTTCGAGTGTTATCTTCAACAGCAGGCCTTACTGTACATCCGCCTTCGTGACAGCCACAAACCTGTTTACTACATCGAAATAGGATATATTGCTAGGCCTGCATGCATGCCCGTCCCAGCGTTGGAGGAACCCCTGCACGCTATGGTCACGTCTCTCGGAACTCTTATAAAAGTTTGAGCAACGAACAATTCGTTTAGTTAACGGACAGAAACGTATGTTGCCGCACAAATTGGCCACGCCCCATTACCCACAACACCAGTGTGGTGGAAAATGAAAGGAATACGAGGGTGGCAGACACTCTGAGCGTATACCGCAAGCCAGTCAAAAAGGCGCCTGCTGGATTCAAAAAGGGCATTCCGGACAGACATTCCGGATTTAGTTGCAGGGTGGGATCAGCTATGACACGCCTCGGTGGTGCGGAGGTTATGGCACTCAACTGCGTACCCGAAGGTCGTGGGATCGAATCCCGGCAGCGGCAGCCGCTTTCTCAATGAAGGCGAGAATGCTTGAAGACTGCTCACTTAGATTTAGGCGCACGTTAAAGTGCCCCTGCTGGACGGAATTTCCAGAACCTTCCACTACGGCGTGGTGGGCTCCGCAGCCTTCGAAGAATGTTACCCGGCCGTAAAACGACTGCTTAGAGTGCGTGAAGCACCAGGTAAAGTATACAACAGTAAACGCAATCTCCACCTATAAATGCCGCCGAAATTACATCTGTAATATTTAAGGCGAGCGCAGAAATCCACGTGGTGCAGAATGTTCTTACAGTTCTAGCCGGTCTCAAGGACAGAAACACTTTGCCACCTTTGCGAGAAGATTTGGGTGCACGTTAAAGAACCCCAGGTGGTCAAAATTTCCGGAGCTCTCCACTACGGCGTCTCTCATAATCATATGGTGGTTTTGGGACGTTAAACCCCACATATCAATGAAATCAACCTTTGCGAGAAAGCAACAACAGGAATAATACCGATCCGAAATTCCGGCGAAGAAGTATACGCAGGAGGTGGTTACCCGAACACCAGTGTACCCGAAATACCAAGCCCACCGGAACATGATGAATCGCATCAATCCGTCACCAAACATCTGCGTTTGCCAATCTTCGCAGCTAAAAACAGTAAGCCCAAACGCGCTCGCACTTAGAGGCCACACCGTTGCGAAGTCGCGCTCATCGGTTCGACCCCGCGTAAACATGCTGATAAAGAGCGAATCGCGCCGTAAAAGGAAAAAAAAAGAAGGCACACGTCCAGCAAACATCGCACTATCAGACGGCACCTCGATCCATTCGGTTAAAATTGCCCACTGACGCGGTCAGTTCGCCAAGGGCTCATTTTAATCCGGCTCTCCACCACGGCCTTATCTCTGAACGCGGTTGCGCGCTAAGTTTAATCTCGGCACTCAGATCTATACTGGAGTTCTGCCCGAAGATTGGCTCCAATTACGATCGATCACAATGCGAGCACGTGCAATCTTGCGGGCGCCACGAAGAATTTAAGTCGGGTGCACTGGGAAGGCACATACGTATACATTACCTGTTGTCGGCGGGACACGCCATACATTTGGAGCGACACAGAGGTTAACCCCCTCCGTCCTGGCTCCTTTTATCTGCCCTCTTTTTATTTATTTTTTTCCTTTCTTGGCGTCGACAACGAACAGCAGCCAAACACAGGTTCGCGATTTCTTACCGTAGAGCGATCATTAATCCCGTTTCTGCACGTCGATGACGTCGCTCTTTTGCCAAGAAAATTCATTTGTGAATAAGCATGCAGAGGGGGGGGGGTGATAGGAGGGGGGGGGGGGTGCGAAGCTAGTCCTTACATGATCGGGAGGGATGGGGCACTGCGACAAACCTTCGCCTCCCCCTCCCCCACACCACCCCGGAGGACCCCGCGCACGCCTACGCCTTTGTGGATATGCGTGTTGCGGGGGACCTGTCATCGAATTTTGGTTCTGTGCGGAAGACAGACGGTGCCTTATTGAACTTTTTGCGTCGTAGTGGCCCTATAAATGAATAGGCACCCCCGATCTGGTTCGTTTTATTTTTCGCGCATCTACTTTTTTTTCTCTCCGCTTTCCTTCTCATATCTATTTGCCATTTCTTTTTCCCCTTAGTGCAGGGTAGCGAACCGGATGCTACAAATCTGATTGACCTTTCCCTGCCTTTTCCTCAATTTATTCTCTCTCTCTCTCTCTCTATGTCGTCGACTGACTGATTATCAAATCACATTCCATACAAACGATGGTCTTTCGCTCATAATAATAATAATTGCGGGTTTTACTTCCAGACACCGCGATACGATTATGAGACGCCGTAGTGGATGATGCCGGCTGTTTACAGGCCACCTGGCTGGGCGCTTTAGCGCGCACCTAAATCAACCAATACGCGTGCCTCTATAGCATTTCGCCTGCATTAAAATGCAGCTGCTGCGGACGAGATTCGATGTCGTTGCAGCGGCAAGGCACCGTGGCCATCGTGGTTTTCGCTCGTGGTGTGCTAGATGTCCTGGAAAGTGCGAAGGCCCGCTTAAATACTAATCTCAATGTATAGCAGTAGGGAAATGCTGCAATTCAATCCGCTCCAAAGATGCCCATTGACCAATGCAAAGCAGTGTTCACCGGCAAGACAGCCGTCATGTATATCTTTAAGGGGTATTTCACACGGAATTTCGCACTTGTGTGTTTTTTTTTCTCTTCAAACGAAAGGCCGAACCCTCAACAGCCGATAAATTATATTGGAAAGCGTGAGCTCACCATTAAAGAAAGGTGAGTGCCGAATGTGCAGAAGGGCCACGATTAGTTTCGCCCACTCTTGGGATTTTTCAAACCATAGATGTGCAGTGGTGTTTTTGAATTTTAGTGTAGAAAGAGCTCGTTTCGTGGAAAGTCCGGCGTTGGTGTGGCGCCGTCGTTGGTTGCGAGCGAAAAATCATCTTGCGTGTTCCCGAAAAATCGAGAGTGATGCAAATAACATAAAAAATAGAAAATTATGGATCCGATTGAGGATTCAACTTGGGTAGTTTGCATGGCAAGCTGGTGTATCTACCGCATATCTACGCGTCTGCTAGGCAATACAGTTAAGATAACTTCATCTGTTTGGAAATCAAGTCAAAGTAATCGTGGTGTTTTCTAAACAGACGGAGCCTGTATACATGCTTCACTATGCAACATGTATAATATCACCGTAATAATGACTATGAAAGCGTAATTTGCCATCGGGCGTCAGAATATGTGTTTATCGTATTGGTTTCACGGTTTAAAGCCGGCCACCCACCTGCAAAAGGTACACACGTTACTGTGCCTATATATTCCCATAGGGCCACGTGGGGTTCATAGCAAGTTCGAAGAGATCTCATGCGCACAATCACCGGTGGTTCAAGGCATGCTATACTCATTGCACAGAATGCAACCATATGCGAGAGCTTCGCTGGCAGAAGCCACTTTGTCGATTGCGCCGTAGTAATTAATCCACCTTCAAACTGTTCCTGCAGCATCACACAATAAAACGTAAGCACTAAGTGGTTCAAGTGCGCACTGTAGAACAGAATATCGCTGTCGCATTCATCGCTATCGCATTGAAATTTAAAGCGCGAAAGTCCCCAAATGTTCCCCGTTCGAATGCACCCGTCATGATGTATGTTTGTAGGGAGCGGGAGGGGGGGTTATGACGCCGAGGAAGCAAGATAAAACGCAAAATCAATCACCGCAACTTATTTCATGCGTCGACCAACGCAGTCACGTATAGCACGTACGTGAAATGATAATTCATGTAGAAAGGCCCATCGATGCTTCGTTTACAACACTGAACCACGGGTTGTTCTAATTTCATTTTTTCCCGCTTCATAGATGTATATACGCGTCGTTTCCTGCACACATCGAGGATAGAATTCCGTGCCACATTCGCCGCCCACTGTGTTAAACCCACCCGACTTTACTTCAGTCTATAATGCGCATGCGTCTAGCCAGGTTACACCACTAGCCACCCTAACACTTCACACGCGTACAGGATTTATGTCCACCCCGTGCAAGCACGCAGTCAGGCGTCGTCGCGGTGCCAAATTCCGGTCACGCGTCGTCGTGTCGCGTGGCAGCCCCCTACACACCCATCGTGTACGCATTTGGTTGTACATACGTGTAGTACGTTGCACGGGGTATCTACGTGTGTATAAAATGCCGCAAGCGATGGTCTGCGTGTACCCTCGCCCGCAATTATACCAATGGTCGATCACGCTGTGGAACTCCACAGTGGCTCGTATACACCACGAACGACATTGCGCGCGCCTTGCGCGTGCTCCCATGAAACACACACACACAAACATGCAACACACACGCGCGCGCGTGCAGTATAGATATTCCTACGATCGGGCGCGTATCACAGGGGCCTCGCCATTCGTGGCCGAAGCCATTAATTCGGACGGAAGCTTCGATTATTATGGGCCGGCTGCTGACGCCGCGTGCGCTCTGGGTGCACGCCTGAATCTTTGTCTTTTCATTACTTTTTTTTTGCACGCAATTTTCGGCACGTGCTGTGGATGTTCCGTACGAGCCCCGAGGATAAGGTGACGCCGTGTGTATATGTAAAAATCGGGTGCCCCACTTTGCCGTAGTGCGCTGTTTCGTGCAGTGAACGCAGTGCAAGCTGAAAGCCCTCTTCGTTCCTCGAAGCCACGGCCGCCTGAATCGAGCGCGTTTCAACCGGCCTTGTCAGAGCTTTCGTGTGTCCCAAGCTTTGTCGATAGAGTGATCACTGGTGTACGGACTGTGTGCGGCGGTGGAAGGTATGCGACGGCTGTGAAGCATTATCGACAGATATGTAGATCGCAATTAGGTCGTGTTTCGGTCGAGCAGATAATGTCTTGCGATCTTATTTTTTGGTAAACGTGGTCACGTGGTCCCTTGCTATGATCCACGGACAAGGCAGTCGAAATTGCGCGCTCACTGCATCGCCACCGCTGATGCGTCTATTGCATGGTCCTTCATTGAATATAAATGGGCAAGCAAACAAACAAATAAATAAATAAAAAAGTGGTGGTCATCCTCCTGTCCACTTCCTGGAGTACACGTGTATGTGGGCATTTTAAACCTGGGTGTGTTTGTCAGTGCCAGCGGCGAGTGTGGAACAATTTTTATTTTTTTGGAGGGGGGCTGTTAGCGAATATATTAAATGTTTATAAATGAATGTTAACACATAATACGACCGGTAATACTTAGACAGCTTAGACTATAAAAGAAAGGCAGCAGGAGCACGTGTGTAAGCGCTCCGTCAATAGCGCTGAGTTAGGAGGAAACTGGGCTGATAAACGACGATGGTATCGGTAGTTAGGGCGATTCCGCGAAGATATATATATATATATATATATATATATATATATATATATATATATATATATATATATATATATATATATATATATATATATATATAATGAGATCTAACAGACAGTAATGCCAAGGAATGTACAGGGGAAGTTATTAGAGCCGATGGAATGTAAATAAGAAGAAAGAAAAGTGGATGAAAAAATAACCAGCCGTGAGCAGGAATCGAACCTATGACCTTCGAATAACGCGTTCGATGCTCTAACCACTGAGCTACCACAGCGGCCTCAGTGGTTAGAGCATCGAACGCGTTATTCGAAGGTCGTAGGCTCGATTCCTGCTCACGGCTGGTTATTTTTTCATCCACTTTTCTTTCTTCTTATTTACATTCCATCGGTTCTAATAACTTCCCCAGTACATTCCTTGGCATTACTGTCTGTTAGATCTCATTATTATTGTGTTAATATATATATTATTATTAATATATATATATATATATATATATATATATATATATATATATATATATATATAACAAATAGCTAAGCTTTAAGGTAAAACTGAAAATTCAAATTCAAACAGATAAGCAGCGTTATTTTGGGGAATCCTTGCCGCATTACTTGACCTCGTGTCCCGAGAAATTTTGGAGGAGAATTTCGCCCGCTTCGAAAGAATGTGACGTTTTTAATGTCGATGGTATTTTTACGAACGATATCGCTCGAATTGCACATGCTTTCAACGATCACTTCAAATCGGTTTTTTTCTTGCGACAACTCTGTATTACCGATCTTTGAAACTGTTTCGCCGCGAGTGCCCGATATTGTTGTTAGTGAACAGGGCATATTGAACATGCTTGTGAACCTTAATATCAGAAAGTCCTCTGGACCGGACAATATCCCTAATGCGTTCTTAAAGAGATACGCTGAATGGATGTCGAAATACCTCCATGTTCTTTTTACAAAATCGCTGCGTGAGGGCCAGGTTCCAGTTGACTGGAAAACAGCTAGAGTCAAGCCTATCCATAAATCGGGCAACAAGCAGAGTGTCAAAAATTATCGCCCCATCTCGCTAACTTCAACCGTTTGTAAACTTTTGGAACACATTATACACAATAGTATTTCATGTTTTCTGGACGAACATAGTATCTTGAACCAACATCAGCATAGATTCAGGAAGGGATTTTCAACAACGACACAATTAATGTCAACAATACACGACTTCGCTACTTCAATGAATAATGGAAAAGAAACAGATGCAATTTTTATGGATTTTTCAAAAGCTTTTGACAAGGTTTCGCACAATAAATTAGTATACAAATTAGAAAAAAATCTCGGGAATGATCAACTTATTAAATGGATATTGGCCTACTTGAAAAACAGAGAACAGTTTGTAGATTTTAACAATCAATCCTCTCAGAAGGTTTCCGTGGACTCTGGTGTCCCCCGAGGGTCGGTTCTGGGTCCCCTTCTATTTATTTTATATATTAACGACATAGTAAATGGTATACCTGTAAACATAAGGCTCTACGCGGACGATTGCGTTATTTATTCTGAAATAGAATCCTTAAAGGACCAAGTTTTGTTAAACGAGTCGTTTAACAGGGTTGTTTCCTGGTGCGAGGCTTGGCAAATGTCCATCAATTTTGAAAAAAAACAGTGTACATGTCCATTTCTCATAAGAAAAACAAATTAAATTTTCAATACTTTACAAACAATGTCATTTTTTCCGAGGTTCAATCCTACAAGTATCTTGGGTTATGGATAACAAATGATCTTAACTGGACAAAACACATTGACATAGTAACTTCCAAGGCTAATCAGAAACTGTTCTTTTTACGAAGGACTTTGAAACTCTCCCCTCCATCTGTCCGTGTTCTTGCTTACAAATCGATAGTCCTCCCCATACTTGATTATGCCGCAGTGATCTGGGATCCATTTACTCAAACTAACATTCATAAAGTCAAAAAAGTACAAAGAAGAGCCGTTCGCTTCATATATAACAGTTATGGATGAACCTCGGTAATTGAACTGTTAGTAAGAGCCAACTTACTCTTACTTTCAGAAAGAAACCGCATATCCCGATTAAAATATTTATACCAAATAATTAATGGGCATTACAAGATAGATATTGGAAACATTATTTCACTTTCTTCAGGTTACGCCACCAGACAACGCCATGGTCGTACAATAACTCCCTTTCGTACCCGCAATAACTGCTTCAAATATTCTTTTTTCCCCAGAACTGTGCAGAATTGGAAAAGCTTAAATAACCATCAAGTCACAACACAGTCTTTAACATCCTTTGCCGCTGGTGTGGAACAACAGAGAAAATAATTTTACTTGTGTGCTAGTTCTGTTTTCTTTTCTTAAAATGAGAGTGATGTGTCATCGGTAAAATTTTGTTACGTTTGTTTACGTTGTAAAACGCAAGTGATAGTTATTTGTTTGCTTTGTGTTATATGGCTGCCTACTATGTGAAATATGATAGGCTGTTCTATCTGTTTGCCTGGTGTTATATGCTGATGTTTACGTCTTTTGTACCCACCTGCTGAAATCCCTCCAGTGAATTGCAGTACCAATATATATATATATATATATATATATATATATATATATATATATATATATATATATATATATATATATATATATATATATATATATATATATATATATATATATATATATATATATATGGCACAACGGGAGCGTTGTCAACAAGGATAAATATATTAATTTCCCAACAGTTTCGCGTCCTCCCTTCATCAGGGGATGATTTATATATATATGAGATCTAACAGACAGTAATGCCAAGGAATGTACAGGGGAAGTTATTAGAACCAATGGAATGTAAATAAGAAAGATAAGTCGATGAAAAAATAACCAGCCGTTATTTTTTTTCCACTGGTTATTTTTCATCCACTTTTCTTTCTTCTTATTGTAGTGAATAAGAAAGACGTTGATACCATCAGGTCAGCTATCATCAGCACAAGAAGAAGGCACGAGATCGGCGATCAAGCACCGTCATCTGGGTTCGCCTGCGTTCCTTTAGAGCTACCACCCGCTTGCTCAGTCCTTCAATAAACCCCCTTTACATTTGGTGGATCGTGCTGGGTAACTGCATCACCTACACCCTGGAACTCCGATCCCGCACGCTGCCGTCGACCATGCAAGTTGACGCTGCCCAACAGACAGCACCTCTCGCGGCTCCTACTTACCCCGGCCCGGTTCACCAGCGAGACCCCCCGATCTTTTCGGGCGCCGAAGACCAGGACGTCGAGGACTGGCTGTCGTCCTACGAAAAAGTCAGTGGACCAAACAGGTGGGATGACGCTGCTAAATTGAGCACCGTCAACTTTTACTTGGCTAATGTGGCGAAACTGTGGTATACAAACCACGAATCCGAGTTTGAGAACTGGGCCACTTTCAAGCAGGCAATATCCTCGGTTTTCGGTCGCCCTGCCGTGCGGAAGTTGCGCGCCGAACAACGCCTGCGCTCACGGGCACAAGAACCTGGCGAAACGTTTACCGCCTACATCGAAGATATACTCGATCTCTGCAAGCGCGTCGATGCCGCAATGAGCGAAAGTGCCAAGATCCAGCACATTATGAAAGGTGTTGATGACGACGTCTTTCAAATGCTCCTGGCGAAGTCTCCTGGCACGGTGTCTGAAGTGGTAACTCTGTGCCAGAACTACGACTAATTGCGACGGCAACGAGCTCTCACCCGTCGTCCCTTTCAGCCTAACTAACCACTCGCTGCACTGGACGTCGTACCTGACCACTCCCGCCTTCTAGCACAAATGAAAGACTTTGTGCGTGAGGAGGTCGCACGTCAGCTTTCCCTCCTGCCGTTTTGTCAGCGCCAAGAGCTCCCGCAGCAGCAGCAAGAGCAACCACCGACACCGTTAGCTCCCATGCTCCGACATGCACTTCAGGACCAGATTGCCGAGGCTATGCCAGTGCCCTTTCAGCAGCAAGTCGTCGCCGCGCCTCTTACTTATGCTGACGCAGTAAAGAGGCAGCAGCCACACCAGCCCTCGCCGTTCAATGGACTGCCGCATGTCACCGCTCCTACTCAGTCTTCCGTCGCATGGGCTCCTCCCCTCGCTACCACAGCCTCGACTCAGCCGTATGCCGCGTGGGCGGCGCCCCTTGCTACAAATGCCTGGCGAACGCGCGATAACCGGCCGATTTGTTTTGCGTGCGGCGGACCTGGCCATATCTCCCGATACTGCCGTCGTCGCGTGCCCGCCTACACAGACGTCCGACCACGAAGCAATTACATGGACCGACCACCTTTTGGTTATGAAAGTTCGGATCGTCAGTCAAACACGTCTTCCCGTGACTATCCGGCAACTTCGTCTCGTCGCTCACCTTCACCCAATCGACGCTCCTTGTCACCCATGCGTCCACGACGAGCCCCTCAAAATGAGGGAAACTAGCCGTCGCAGTTCAAGGGGCAAGAACTGCGCTATCGAAATGTTCAAGTCCTCGCACCTTGCCGTCAAATATCGTCGAAGTTTTTGTAGACGGCGCCCATGCATACGCTCTTGTGGATACCGGTGCCGCTGTGTCTGTTATAGACGCCAAACTTTGCCGCAAGCTCCGAAAGGTGACCACGCCGCTTGATATGTTCTTACGTGCAGCAAATGGAGAACCTGTTCGACCTATAGCCGCCTGCACTGCCCGACTCAAAATTGCGGAGGACCACTACATTGTTGAGTTTATCGTCCTTTCCTCGTGCTCTCATGACGTCATCCTTGGCTGGGATTTCCTATCCCGTAATCGTGCCGTTATAGATTGTGCCCCTTCCGAACTTGAACTGCTTCCGTTCTTCGAGCAGCCCTACGACCACACTAATCAAGCCGCGCACAAGCTAGTTGTCCAAGAAGACACTGACATTCCACCGACAACAGCTGTTTTGCTCCCTGTGGTATCCGACGGCATGCGTGATGAAGTAGCATTTTTCGAGCCATCACGCCTCTTTCTAAGTCGGAAACCACTTCTGCTCCCTTATTCAGCCCTCTCAATTTCTGATGGAGCCAGTGCTCTCTGCCTTACCAATCCCTTTCCGCATACCATCAAACTGTTTAAAGGCGAGTCTCTTGGATGCGTACAGCCCATTGATAACGGACAAATTTTTACAGTGCCGCAAGAATCATCCCAAAGTGACCTCGCCACCGTCAGTGCTCTTAACCACTCTCATCTACAGGCTTCAAAAGTGTTCGATTCGGCGATCGCAGACGGACTATCACCATCTGAACGATCTGAACTCCTCCAACTGCTGTACCAGTACCGCGAATCTTTCGATGTTGTTCAACCTTCACTTGGCCGCACTTCCACCACTCTACATTACATCGATACCGGCTCCCATGCGCCACTACGACAGCGACCATATCGTGTTTCTGTGACGGAACGCCAAGTTATTACCGAACAGGTGAACGATATGCTGCAACGTGGCGTCATTCAACCTTCACAAAGTCCATGGGCATCACCTGTAGTGCTCGTTAAAAAAAAAGGATGGTTCCGTTCGCTTCTGCGTGGATTACCGGCGCCTAAATAAGATCACTCGAAAAGACGTGTATCCTTTACCCAAGATTGACGATGCCCTTGATACTTTACAAGGTGCCGAGTTTTTTTCATCATTAGATTTGCGCTCAGGGTACTGGCAGGTCCCCCTTGCCGATGCCGATCGACCAAAAACAGCCTTCGTGACACCGGACGGTCTGTATGAGTTTAATGTCATGCCCTTCGGCCTCTGCAATGCGCCTGCCACCTTCGAGCGCATGATGGACTCGGTTCTTCGGGGTTTGAAATGGCAAATCTGTCTCTGCTACCTCGACGATATAGTCGTCTTTGCGCCAGACTCTGGAACACATCTCGAGCGCCTCAAACACGTCCTCACGTGCCTGAAGAATGCTCAGCTCCAACTCAACCTCAAGAAGTGTCACTTCGCTGCTCGCCAACTTACGATTCTCGGGCACGTCGTATCAATGGACGGTATACTTCCAGACCCGGCTAAGTTACGTGCTGTCGCCGACTTCCCCAAACCAACGACTATGAAGCAGTTACGGAGCTTCGTGGGGTTATGCTCCTACTTTCGCCGGTTCGTGCGCAACTTCGCCTCTATCATTGCGCCTTTGACCGAACTTATAGGCAGCACCACTGATATTTCGGCATGGTCTTCTGAGTGTGACCAAGCCTTCTGTACCCTTCGTCGTCTCCTCACTTCGCCACCAATACTGCGTCACTACGATCCTACGGCAGCAACTGAGGTCCACACCGACGCCAGTGGTGTCGGCCTCGGTGCGGTTCTCGCGCAACGCAAGCCTGGATTCGCCGAGTATGTCGTCGCCTACGCCAGCAGAACTCTTACCAAGGCTGAATCAAACTACAGCGTCACCGAGAAGGAATGCTTGGCGATCGTTTGGGCGCTTGTCAAGTTCCGCCCATACCTTTATGGCCGTGCTTTTGATGTAGTAACGGACCACCACGCATTATGCTGGTTATCGTCGCTTAAGGACCCATCAGGTCGTCTTGCCCGTTGGGCTCTTCGGCTTCAAGAATATGACATTCGCGTGGTATATCGTTCCGGCCACAAGCATGCCGATGCTGATGCACTGTCACGATCTCCCCTATCCCCGGACATCGCATCTATTTCCTCGGACAACACGTTGTCAGCGCTTGACGAGGACACCATCTCTTCTGCACAACGTAATGACCCATGGATCGCTTCGCTTCTTGACGCGTTATCTGAGGCACCGACACTTCCAACCACTCGAACCCTGCGCCGCCAGGCTCCGCACTTCAGTATTCGGGATGGCCTCTTGTACCGGCGCAACTATTCAGCAGATGGTAGGAAATGGCTACTAGTCATTCCCCGAACGCTGCGCTCTACCATCTGCGCGTCGTTTCATTCCGACCCGCAATGTGCTCACGCCGGTGTTTTCAAGACCTACGAGCGCCTACGAAAAAGGTATTACTGGCGCGGAATGTTTACCTTCGTCCGCCAGTTCATTCGCGGCTGCCACGAATGTCAGCGGCGGAAAAGCCCGCCACATCCTGCAACAGGTTCATTGCAGCCACTTCCATGCCCAGACCGCCCATTCGACCGTGTAGGAATTGACCTCTACGGACCACTACCATTAACAACGGCAGGCAACCGATGGGCTATCGTGGCAGTGGATCATCTAACACGGTACGCTGAAACTGCTGCTCTCCCCACAGCTACAGCACAAGACGTCGCAACTTTCATACTCAATCGTTTTGTGCTTCGTCATGGTCCTCCTCGAGAACTTCTCAGTGACCGAGGGCGCGTTTTCCTCTCCGATGTAATACAAGCACTTCTTCAACAGTGCCATATGGTTCACCGGAAGAGTACAGCCTACCACCCACAGACGAACGGCTTGACTGAGCGGTTTAATCGTACTCTGGGGGACATGCTCGCTACGCATGTCGCTTCTGATCAAACAAACTGGGACCTTGTTCTCCCATTTGTGACATACGCGTATAACACCGCTACGCAAGTCACTACAGGGTTTTCCCCATTTTTTCTCCTGTACGGTCGCGAACCATCACACACCATCGACACTTTACTCCCATACTCGCCAGATCCCTCCGAATACAAGCCTGTCTCGGAAGCCGCTCGTTACGCAGAAGAGTGCCGCAAGCTAGCCAAGCGGCTTACTACATCCGACCAACAGCGCCAGAAGGAGATCCGTGACGACGACCATCGTTCTGCACCGACGTTCGTTCCTGGAGCACTTGTATGGCTTCATGTACCGCCCTGCGCCCCTGGTGTATCACCCAAGCTACTCTCCAATTATCATGGTCCCTACCGCGTGGTCGAGCGTACTTCACCCGTGAACTACGCCATTGAACCCCTCACGCCACCGAGCGACCGTCGTCGGCGTGGACGTGATATCGTTCACGTAAACCGTCTGAAGCCGTACTTTGACCCGCTTGTCCCCACGTGTTAGATCGCCAGGATGGCTTCAACTTTTTCGCCGGGGGTAATTGTAGTGAATAAGAAAGACGTTGATACCATCAGGTCAGCTATCATCAGCACAAGAAGAAGGCACGAGATCGGCGATCAAGCACCGTCATCTGGGTTCGCCTGCGTTCCTTTAGAGCTACCACCCGCTTGCTCAGTCCTTCAATAAACCCCCTTTACATTATTTACATTCCATTGGTTCTAATAACTTCCCCTGTACATTCCTTGGCATTACTGTCTGTTAGATCTCATTATTATTGTGTTAAAACACGGAAAAACGAGCCCTTAGGTATACACTTCTTTCCCTTATATATATATATATATATATATATATATATATATATATATATATATATATATATATATATATATAAGGGAAAGAAGTGTATACCTAAGGGCTCGTTTTTCCGTGTTTTTAACACAATAATAATGAGATATAACAGACAGTATTGCCAAGGAATGTACAGGGGAAGTTATTAACATTCATGGAATGTAAATAAGAAGAAAGAAAAGTGGATGAAAAAATTACCAACTGTAAGCAGGAATCGAACCTACGACCTTCGAATTAAGCATCGAACGCGTAATTCGAAGGTCGTAGGTTCGATTCCTGCTTACAGTTGGTAATTTTTTCATCCACTTTTCTTTCTTCTTATTTACATTCCATTAATGTTAATAACTTCCCCTGTACATTCCTTGGCAATACTGTCTGTTATATCTCATATATATATATATATATATATATATATATTAGTGTCGTCCAAGTAGTGAAGCGTTAATAGTTTGTGCGCATGTGTGTAGTACGTCTTTTCTTGCTGTCTTCAGTTCACTTTGAAAGATTACGAAAGAAACGTTCTCGATCCATTGGTGTAACCAGTGTAGCAGTACGTTGTAGTTCCTCCCTTCCCCTTCACCTTGCCAAGCTTGTTTGTTTCGTGCATATATATATATATATATATATATATATATATATATATATATATATATATATATATATATATATATATATATATATATATATATATATATATATATATATACACTATTCGTGCATACATAAATATTCGGTGGTTGAACCCTGCCATCCCCTGAAGAAATATCTGGCTCATCGCAGGAACGCGCGAGGATAGGGCCATCGTGAGATCTGAAGCACCTCCGCGCGACGAATGCTCGTGGTAATCGTTCTGTTGACCACAGTGATAGCCTTAGTGATGAACATCGTCTCGATATAACCAGATGCGGATGATGTGATACGCATATGCAATAACCCTAGGCTATAGGATGCGTTCCGCAGATTGTGCCGCGGGCGTCGGGGACAGGCGCGTTTCAGCTGAACGTATAGCTCAGCCCTGTACATATACGGCCACGCGCTAAATACCCCGCCGCATCGGTGAAAGGATCATATATATAGGTGGTTTTAACTTAAGAGAAGTGCCCCCGTAACTATCTCTGCTTACGAGGACACCTCCACAGGTCGCCACAGGAATGGGTTATGGGGAATAAAAGATATGAAACTCTAGGCATGAAACGAATGACCTTTCTTAAGTTACCACAATACCCGCGTTAGGTCTTGTGTTTTGATTCTGTATATTTTGTATGTTGTGTTTTGATTTTGTATGATTTCGTATGTCGGAGTGGAATTCTGGGTATATAATGAATGACCCTTTTTTAAGTTACCATAGTTAGACGCGTTAAGTGTTGTGTTTCCATTTTGTGTGTTTTACTTCATTTCACTTACGTCTGTTGTAACTACAGTGCTGCATTTTTTTTATAGTACGCAGTCTGAGTGCCTTTACTAAGTTGAGTGCAAAATTTGCGCATTCCTTGTACTCACTGCATTGATATTTTGGTATTGTAGTTCTTTTTTTTTTAGTGTACAATAAGTGGCCTTCCTGCAAGGACTGAATTCTGGTCTGCAGTATGTTATAAATAAAATAAATAAAAAATGTAGACCACACGCGGCAGGCAAACCAGCGTGCGCATGGAGTCCAGCGAGCTGCGATGCTCATCGACCACGCGTTCGTGCACATGCTACGGCTGCGCCGCCTGGGGCGCTTTGCAGGAACTTCCGAGAGTGGGGCGGCAGGTGGGCCTTGAGCGGCGGCGGTAGTGGTAGCACTTGCGACTTTACAAACGTGCGTCCGGCGCGTGCTGTTCGCGTTTGCTACGCGCGTTCGATGAGCGCGTGCGGCTGCCTACCGTGGACAATTATACATCGGTGCCGTATGCGTGCCCTTCGACGAGCGTGTTTTAATGAGGGCCCCGCTCGCATATGCGTAAGCAGCGCGTGTGCAAACGCGTCGGCACTGTAGATAAGAGGCCACGTTTCACATTTATCATTCTCCACTCCTAGTCCCTTCCACGCCAAGCAAGCAGCACCAGCAGCAGTAAATAGTGCCCTGCTTATTACTCCTTACTTTTCATCTTCTCTCCTGGATTTAGACGAGGCGTGCTGATATAGGGCGCCTGACAATTGTTTTGATTGATTGATTGATTGATTGATTGATTGATATGTGGGGTTTAACGTTCCAAAACCACCATATGATTATGAGAGATGCCGTAGTGGAGGGTTCCGGAAATTTCGACCACCTGGGGTTCTTTAACGTGTACCCAAATCTGAGCACATGGGCCTACAGCATCCCCGCCTTCATCGGAAATGCAGCCGCCGCAGCCGGGATTCGATCCCGCGACCTGCGGGTCAGCAGCCGAGTACCTTAGCCACTAGACCACCGCGGCGGGGCACCTGGCAATTGTTACGCATTAAATTCTGCAAAAACGTTATCGCTCATATGAAGTCCTTTATTGATCAGTTTATGCGCCGCCATCTTAGATTGAAAATGTGGCCCCTTGTACATGTGCTAACAAGCTAAAGGGTAAACCAGACGCTAGACTACGCACTCCTTCAAGCTTACATGAGATAGATCAGCAGAATCGGAAACGCAAGAAAGCTAACTGCCCACTGCATCTGCGTTGTTCCGTCTGCTGACTTTGGTCATGCCTCACTGCATAAAATTAGGTTGACTTGTTTTAAGAAAGCTTCGGTCAACGTCCACTCCGAAAAACTCGCAGGTTCCCCCCTGCATTCGCCCGAAACAACAACAAGGGCACCTTTGAGCAAGCGATCATGTCATGTGATGACGTCACCATGCGACGGCCTCGTCATGATGACGCCGTACCTTAACATATTTAGCATCACTGGTGTGTTCGCCAACGCTGGACGCCGACGGTATAGATTTTCGCGCTTCATGAGGCATCTAGAGCTTTCGCCTTAACAATAACATTGAAGATTGGATATTCCCCGTATACCAGTTCCGGGCGACACGTACTAATGAAAACGTTATAATATCCACGACAGAAATTATTTATGCCGACAGCAAGTGACCGCCAAATTACGCTGCCAATGTTTGCCCCTGACATGCGTGGTGTCAGTCCTCACAGCACAAGCGCGAACATCTTGGGCAAAGGGTTTTTCCAGCCAGGTACATGCATTCCTTGGCAGCCAGTGACGGAGCACCAACGTGAGCGATGGCTGTGTTTCACGCGTTTCTTGTTTGGCATGCAGAGGGAAGCGGATCGAAGGACGGCCTCCGTCATCCTATACAATCCATTCCCATTTTCGTAAGCCCTTTGTTTCTTTCCTGGTTATTATTTCCTTATTTCGTTTGAATTCTTTCTCAGCGTCCTTCCGTGTGCGTCATCACCTTTCATCAGCTGTCAAAGCTTCATTCGTTTCGACTTTGGGTTTCGTCACGCGAGAAGCCGATTTCCTGCCTTCAACAGGCGTGGTCTCGTAAATTATAAAAACAAAAAATCCACGACGTGAACGCGCGTGAGGAAGAAACGCGCTCGTGGTTAAATCGGGAAGAAGCGCTTCTCGAGGCTGTTTTTCTCTCTTCTGCAAAGAACTCGCGTTTTGTCAGCATTATAGATGAGCGCCAGACGCGAGCTGTAATGCATGTTAAGTAAGCGAATGATTCGGGAAAGGGGTTAAACGACGTGCTGCACGCTTCCATGGCGCGTGCTGGCGTATGGAAAACGCCGATGCATCTGCAGATCTCGGCCTCTGCACGTCAGGCAACAACGTGCTCGTTCCGGACGTTCCGTGCGTGGTCCAAATGTTACCGCAGCTGGCGATTTTGAAGTGCCATTGGCCAACGAGGCGACTGTCGGCGTTGTTGCTAGATGCGCGCGCGCGACTTCATTACCACCTCGCAACAGCGTTTTCTTCCAATTTTCCTTGCAGATTCGATTGGCGATGTTTCAAGAAAACGCATTTGCCAGGGCCATTAT
This sequence comes from Rhipicephalus microplus, assembly GCF_013339725.1. Classification (NCBI taxonomy): domain Eukaryota; kingdom Metazoa; phylum Arthropoda; class Arachnida; order Ixodida; family Ixodidae; genus Rhipicephalus; species Rhipicephalus microplus. The sequence continues at coordinate 107,284,625 of NC_051175.1, read as the reverse complement.
TACGGCGTCCCTTGTCCGTGGTATGGACTGAAACACGCCGCTGTACCGAATGTACTGACCTTTAAGAAGCAGGCATTATTACAATACAGACGCTGGTATGACGTGAGACTCCGCCCAAGCGGCGCTGCGAAAAACACCGCCACCAGCGCCCCCAACACCTCACCGGTCATAAATGGGTAGTGCAATGATAGGTGTCCGCAAGCGGACGTGCGTATAGGCCCTCATCTTTCGTTGGTCTTGAGGCGCGGTTTCCTGAAAATCAAGGACCTATCAAACTACTTTCTTCAATCCAACCTCGCTTCAGAAAAGTAGGAAGCTCATAAAAAAGAAACTGCAGGTACAATGTAAAAGATGTTTCAATGACTTCGACGTGTCAGCTAGCAATTTAGGTGCAAGCGAGCATCGCATGACATCGAGTTCGATGCAAGCACAACGACGTGGGTTCTGTAACGCCTAAATGCGTTAAATTTGGGCTTGCTCATGATGTCAAAGCGATGAAGTGTCTACACGAGCAATCTATTTTACGATCAGTGGTACGAAGCTCGCTTTGACCGGCACGAATGGCCGAGTGACACCTGTGAGTGACATGCTTGTACCTCTTCCGAGCCTTTCTGGTCAAGCGGACTTGACTAGTATTCAGAAAAAAAGACTTGTGATCAACAAAAATGGCGCTATATTAATAGAATTAGCTCAAGTTAAATGTTATGTTGAAGACGCATGACCACGGGACATGAGTTTATTTAAAATAGCAGCAAATCAACTGCCACTATCATTAATCAACATTAATGGAATGACCCAGAGAAAGTACACTCGCTTTTCCTGTGAGCAGCTGGGACCGTCACGCCACCTGGCGAAACAGATCTCAACGACCCGCTTCTTTCCACGTGGCCTCCGAGACCTTCCCTGGCAGTGCGGCGACATGCGGCGTAAACTCAAGGAATGCACCAGGGTGCACTAACTCGAATCAACGAGTCTTGCTACCGGACACCTATGCTAGGCATTAAAGCTGCCTCCAACAATTTTTGTTGTTTGTGTAATGTATGTAATGTATGAAACAAGCGAATTGTTTAAACAGGCTGGTATACTACCCGTACATCGTCTCTACAATTTTAAGTTAGCATTGGAAATCAGGCGTGAATTGAAAGAAAGTCGACATTTTTTGTATGACCTCTCAAAACTGCAGCGAAATATTACATTGTTTGAAACATGAAATAAAGAAACATGGCAAATAAAAACTTCGAGAACAAACTACTCCACAGATAAATTATCCTACAATAGTTCCTACATTACTTAATAAATATGTGAAAGCTGGCATAGATTTTTTACATTGTACACAGATTCCATTGCACGATATACACATGTTTAGTTTTTAAAATTTCTTTGTAGTTGCTGTATTATCTAGGTTGCTATTTTTATTTTTGGAATTTGGACTTGCTATATATATATATATATATATATATATATATATATATATATATATATATATATATATATATATATATATATATATATATATATATATATATATGTATATATATATGGTGTTTTTGTTATTGTTGTTGACTTCACATTGCTGATTGTTTGCCACTGCTGTCGTGCTAAAAGGTAGCTGTGGGCCTTTGTCAAGCTGCCTCTTTTGGAGAGGAGCTTTTACCTTCAGCTGTCCTTCATCAAACTATTGATGAAAAATAAAGTATATTATTATTATTATTATTATTATTATTATTATTATTATTATTATTATTATTATTATTATGTGTGTGTGTGTACAGTGCTTAGGATAGTCTAAGTACCGAAGTTTGCGTTTACGTTTCTGTTAACATCACCGTTTTTTTTTCCAATGTGCCGACGTCAATCCTTCAGTCTTAGTGAGCATTCGAGATTCTGAGCAGCAAGTTTTATTCGAGAAAATGTGGCAGCTGCATATACGTCCGAGCAAGTGCAAGAGCGCCGAGAGCGTTCTGGCGGAAACCCAACAGACTGGCGAGGAAAAAAGGAGTGAAACTTGGACGAACAGCGTGAGAAAAATTCCTACGAGCTCAGAAAAAAAAAAAGAAAAACAGCTTAGCGAAGGCGGGGCATCGGTGCCAACTCGGAGGACGCTATTCGCGAGACTCGCGAAGATGGCAACTGTAGTCGATATTTTTCAACTTGGCGAGCTGTTAGCTAATTGGTGAGCTCATCAACACTTCAACAATGCTAATGAAGGTTCCGTCAGTGAATTCCGCGTACACTAATATATACAATTAGATCAGAGGTGTGGAGTTCCATCTGTCGAACGCGTATGATGCGAGTTCGAGGTGCGCTGCAATATTGTCTTAGCGCATTTATGACTGCTCCGTCCTTTACAAAAACCGAGTGCAGCCAGTTTCACCATACATGGAAACCTTCAGAAAGAGAAGCTATGAGGATACGACTGTATGTGGTCGAGCTTCGCTATCCCCATCATAAATTTGATCTTCATTGATCCCGCCCCCTGGTCATGTGACTCCCCCTCCTCCTTCCTCCTCTCCTCCTCCTCCTCCTCCTCCTCCTCCTTCTACTACTACTACTACTACTACTACTACTACTACTACTACTACTACTACTACTACTACTACTACTACTACTATGATGATGATGACGACGGCGACAGCTTCCTACAACTGGCCTCTCCCGGGTCAAGACGGGTTCCCGGACATGCTCAACTGACAGTAAGCAGTGAAACACTACCGGATTTGATATAGGGGTTCGTACAATATTCCTTGCCCTCATCAGTGCCATCTATTATTGTGGTAGTGGAGGCTATAACCACATGCGCTCTTCATACGCTCCTTTTAGGTGTGGTGTTAAAAAATTGGTTACAAGAAAAATCCACAACATGAACGCACCATCGCATGTTTTGCTGTACCATAGTATGGGCCGCTTGATTGAGCGGATTCGCCGCCTGGCGGCAACTGGCTGAAGCGCGCATAATGTTAATAACTCCCTGGGTTGTCTGCTAGAAACGTCGTGTTTGCATGGGCATGTCATTTACCCGGCTCCCTACGTTTCTGATCGCGTTGGTCATGCACATAAGGTCAATCCAATATATTCACGCACTAAGAAACACCAATTTTCACCTCTGCTGTTACCCATTAACGAGTGGAACGCGCTGCCCTCAAACATCGTCGCTATTACAGAACCCTCCCTTTTCCAGTCTGCAGTACTAACTTACTTAGAAGTTGACAATAATTTGTAACCACCATTGACATTTAATGTGTAACGCATGCTTAGAGAATGTTTATTGCTATTTCTTGAAATATGTTTCTTGTTATGGTGAGCTGCTTACTGTGTTTTTTTGCTTATTGTATTATTAGTAATGTTGCTTGGGCTATCGGTCAGTTTGATTACTAGTATTACTCCCTGACATGTTGTTTTACTGATGCTATAGTAACCTCTTGTATGTATCCCCCCTTATGTAATGCCCTCTGGGCTCTTAAGGTATTTAAATAAATAAATAAATAAAATGTACGTCATGCACGTTCTCCAAGGATGGTTTGTTCGGTCGCGTTAGCGCAAGTTCAACCGATTGATTGTACGTATGCCTGAGGCAACGCACGAAAATTATTCGGTCTTGCTCGTCTGTTAATGCACTGAAATAAGATCGGCGAGTGCAGCTTTCCAGAGTGCTGTGCATTGTCGTCGTACGCTCCATTTACCAGAATCAAATTAAGTGTGCGACCGTCCTCTGCTTCAAGCTCATCGTAAAATGCACTTGGCGTCGGGCCAAACGCGAGGACGATTAAATGGTGTGTGAACGCAGTGTTTTAGCGATTTGGTTGTAAACAAAAGCAAGGTTCTATGCCGTGCACTTTTGCGGTGTTTTTAGGTGTGTAACTATACCTCACTATAGTTTATCGATTATCAGACGGGCTTCACTTCTGTTCATATGGCCGTTGTGGCATTACGAAGAGACGTTGCGATCAAGTAAAGTTTGAAACTTTGGTACTCAAACTGCGCTTAAAACGGAGTTGTCATGTGCGATTTTAATTGGGGCCAAATTTATACATGAACACCTGTGTGTTTAGAGTTAGAAACGCTTTAAAAAGCCCACCACACACTCAGAATCAATATCAATTCGGATGGCGTCCCTTACATTTATGCTGTTTAATTTCACGATATATATATAAAACTGAGGATAAGCCGGTAACGACGTGTGAAGTATTTACAATCAGCGCGCGTAGATACAGCGGCTTGCGCTGCATTAATTTGCCTCGAAACTCTCTTCTATCGCACTCTTTAATCTCCCTTCTTACGACACGAAAGTCGCATGGAGTCTTCGTATAATTTTTTCCTCCAACAGTGCGCTGCAAGCGTGATGATTCAATCTGTCCATCTCTGAGTTTTATTTTCCTTTTAGAGTGAGATGCCGGGGTTCTTTTCTATGAGGTGGCAGCAATTGACTTTCTGCACCGTTCCTCGTTTCGATAAAAAAAAACTGATCTCAAGGTATTGTAGACGCAGTATCCAGCGATCAACTAAAGCTTTTGCTGAACGAGCTTTGCTAAGCGATCCCCATGTCGAGAGTTCCGGTTCGGAAGACTGCCATAAACTTTCTTTCGTTGATTTTGTCTTTCTGACTAGTGACGCGACAAGGTCCACCTGAATCGCTTCGGAATTTGGCGTTGGTTTTATTGGCCATCATGCCGGCGCGTGCCCCCCTGCTTCCTTTTTTTTCGTATTTTCACTTCTGGCACAAACCAATACACACGCGTCAAGGATAACTTTGGGCGCAAAGCGTCCCTGGTAAGGGAATCCCGATGCACAGTACTTCATTCCTCCGTGGGATGTTTCACAAAGGGTATTGTGTTCAGCGAACTACTATATATATATATATATATATATATATATATATATATATATATATATATATATATATATATATATATATATATATATATATATATATATATATATATATATATATATAAAGGGAAAGAAGTGCGTATCTAGGGCTCGTTTTTCCGTGTTTTGACACAATATTAATGAGATCTAACAGACAAGAATGCCAAGAAAGTGTATAGGGGAAGTTATGAGAACCAATGTAATGTGAATAAGAAGAAAGAAAAGTGGGTGAAAAAATAACTTGCCGTGAGCAGGAATTGAACCTACTACTTTCGAATAACGCGTTGGATGCTCTCTCTCTCTCTCTCTCTCTCTCTCTCTCTCTCTCTCTCTCTCTCTCTCTCTCTCTCTGTATTCTCTATTCCGGAACTAATCGAACCGGTCTGGCAGGCAGCCATCACCACTGATCATTTCGCGACACAGGCAGTCGCACGCGCGCATCAAGTGGTGCGCAGGTTTCTTCACCCTCATCTCACTTCCTGGCTTTTAAATGGCCTCGCTTTTATGACATTAAACGTTCCTCTGATGCCTGCACTTGACCCGCCCTGTTCGCGAATCGTAGCGCAAGCCTGGCGTGATGCTAAAGATGCAACACTGCCAAACGAACCCATCGTGAGAGCTATAGGAGACGAGGAAGCGGCACCACACGCATGTGGCGCGGACCAGAATTAAATGCTTCCTCGCTCCAACTGAGGTGACACGGGGGCATTAGCGTAGCGCGTTGCTTGCAGGGTAGCAAACTGGACTTCCGGTTAACCTCCCTGCTTTGCACTCAGCCTTATTCCCTCTACCGACGAAGTAGCAGGTAGGATTATATCAGCATCATCAACCCGGCCCCCGACAAGGCTACTACTGTAAGGGATGGAGGTAGGGGGTGGGAGAAAGGTAGGGAACTGAAAAGAATTTGAAAAGATATAGATGTAACCTAAGAGCTTCAGCTGGTTTGCCTGGACAAGAACATTAGAGCGTAAGTTCAGTAGCCGCAGTGCCCTTCTCCTGTAATCAGTTGAACAGGCGTGCGTCATCCCTAATTTTCCTTCTCTGGCAACCTGTACTTGTTCTTGCTGTGGTGCGTTAGCTTACGCTTCCTATTTATACCGCCTACTGACCACTCATGATTTCCAGATTGAAGAGTGTATTGCATTGCGGCTGACGTCGATGCAGGATGCGTGTAAAACGGTAAACCATCGAGTTTGCTCACTGTTCCTAAAACTCGCATGGTCCATCGTGCATCCACCCAAGACGAATCGAAGGTGAAAGCCATATTTTACTATTTTTTTAAATACGATAGTTTTTTTGGGGGGACCTTCGACGGAAAAAAATTTGGTCTGTCTGTACATTTGTCTGTTAGTCTGCCCTTACCGGTACCTCAAACGGCACCAAACGGCCAACCCTCAAGGTTTAGCGTTCGTACTTGTGCGATTGTCAATTAAAAAGCAACTATTGCGCATATATGAGGCGCCATAACAACATTTCAATGCTTTATATGTGCCTTTATACTAGAGAAGGCACAGACAAGTAATTCTAAGGACCGTAGTGTTTATCACGCTGCGCTGACAGTGCAACGCGATGCTCAAAAAGGTAAGTGCTTCCAACGCTGTGTTAAGACGACATGGTGGTGGCACCTACCTGCCCGTCGCTTTCCGTTCTACACGTTATCACCTGTGAGACAAGCGCGCATCTTTCTCCGTGGGTGTTTCTCCTCATGTTGATGATGTCATGATTGCATCACTATGACGTCGCAAGCTTTGGCGATCAGTAACGTCATGACGACGTGATGTTGCACTGCTGTCATAGGAATCTCCTTTCGCCGATGGTGTGCGTACGAGAGTGTCACGTGCCTTTTGACCATCTTTCTTTAGGTTTTTTTTTTTTTCGTGTTGACGTCACCGTCTCGCCATGTCTGGTCGAGTGTCGTCAAGTCTCAAACTTCTTTACTCGATGAGACATATACGGCTTTCGCTTTGATAACATTCGCACTGTTTGTGCGCCGGTCTAAAATTACTGCTTCGACCAACGATACTGTGCTGGTGGTTGCACATGCGAAACTCGCGTCCAGTGATCACAACACTGCTAAGGTTCTTCGCGAACTCAGCAATTCGTAAAAGACACATGAACGCACCGTGTGTACTTCACAACTAGGTCATGTGCAAGTTGGCCACATGCCGGGAAAAGATAAAAAAAAACACACACACACAGAGAGAGAGAGAGAGAGAGAGAGAGGGCGTCAAATCCACTGCGCTTATGATATGTGGGATTTAACGTCCCAGAATCACCATATGATTATGACGAGCGCTGTAGTGGAGGGCTCCGGAATTTCGACCACCTGGGGTGGTTATTTAACGTGCACCCAAATCTGAGCACACGGGCCTAAAGCGCATTTTCGCCTCCATCGGAAATGCAAGCCACCGCAGCCGGGATTCGATTCCGCGACCAGCGGGTCAGCAGCCGAGTACCTTAGCCACTATTCGCCTTTTCATAAAAGCCTCCCTGGGCGCCGCCATAGCCCTCCTTGGACTGTGCAAATTGGCGCGTCCCCTCGAAAATGCACTGGCAACGCTGCGCCTTTAGTCTTTGTACTCCCGCGCACAGCCCCGTCATGGCGGTGTTTTTTTTTTTTTTTTCCTTCCTGCGAAAAGGTGTATAGACCAATGTGGCGGGGCCACTGCGCTTCTAATCGGGAACAGCCAGCATCGTCTCGGGTGCATCAGAAGAGGAACGCGGGCATTAAACACGAACCGAGAGGGCTGCGCGAGGCGTGCGATCTGATACTGCGACTCTCACGAATGCCGTTGAAAGCCGTCCCGCTGCGGTGTCTGGAACATATTTCAAGCCTCTTAACGTACGGCTCACATCTTCGGAGACGACACGCTCGCGCCCCGTATGGGCAGAAAAGAAACAGGAGAACCAACCAGGAAATCAACTGGGTAAAACAAAAAGAGAGAGGCATATAGAAAAAAAAAAAGCCACGCCACTCGCCGACATGCAGCGGGGCAATCCTCAGCAAAGCCGTAAAAACGCCCCGTTAATCAAGAGCTCAGATTGTCCGATCCGGTTCTCACGATTTTGGTCTTGTGCGGCTGCTAACCGCGTAACCTCCCCTTTCGTTGGTTTCGTTCCTTTCGCTCCATTGCACGCACCCACCTCTCGCCAATAACCGCCTTTCTATTCTCTATATAAGCTCGAAATTGACGGCGCTCGTAAAACTCCGACGATTGCGACAACCTCGGCTCATGAAAAACACTATCACGAAGCCGTAAAAGATATCAGCTCAAGGTGTCCTCCCCTCTCCTTACCGTTCTCCTCGCCGCGCGAGACGGCGTCGTTTGCTGGTAAAAGGGTGCGCTACCTTGCGCGTCTGGTGTTGCACCACGCACGATGATCGCATTACCGTGAATCCGGGCGTACATGGACGTGTTAGTGTATAAGCGTACGTATACAGATAGGTCCACTGTTCCGCTGTTAGAGGGAACGCTTTTTTTTGGAATGCGTGTCTGGATTTCGCTCTCGTGCAAAGGCGTATATTTGCGTTAGACTACTGGTGGTTTACAGTTACAACTCCTTTTGAGAGACTACTGCCGCACACAGATGATTTTTGTACATCCACTTGTCGTTAGATGACCATGTCGTGTATGACGTGCACATTCGAACATTCCACTAAGCAATGGACTTTTACAGCTTCAATGGACTTTTACAGCTTTTACAATGGACTTTTACAGCTTCAAGTGCACGCTGTATACCTATCTTGAAGCGCTGTTTTCTTCCAAGGTTGTTGTACACTACTTTCGTTTTCTGCAGGTGAATTTTTAGGCCTACCTTTCTGCTCTTGTCTAGTTCAATTATCATTAATTGCAATCCGTCCCCAGAGTTACTCAGGAATGCAATGTCATCGGCGAAGCGCAGGTTGCTAAGATACTCTCCATTACCTCTTATCCCTAACTCTTTCCATTCTAGTCCTCTGAAAACATCCTGCAAGCACGCGATAAATAGCATTGGGGAGATCGTATCCCCTTGTCTTACACCCTTTTTTATTGGTATTCTATCGCTTTCTTTATGGAGCACTATGGTGGGCCATAGCTGCTCAGTGCTCGGTGGTAATTAAGGGCTAGTTGGAATGAGAGGTGACGAGACTATTGATGGTGACATTTGCGAATATATCCTTAACAGAAATAACCCTGATACGAGAATGCATCGCTTATATCTATGAAGCGCACTACACATACCACGAGCCTGTGAACTCTCTGGGAACCACATTGGCACACCTGGCATACCTGCCCTGAACGCTGCACGCAACTATCCAAACGCACTGGAAAGACGGTGAAGCGGCCGCTCTTACCAAAGAGGAGTTGGAAGCGCGCTGCGTGTACAGGATTGATTGATTGATTTGTGGGGTTTAACGTCCCAAAACCACCATGTGATTATGAGAGACGCCGTAATGAAGGGCTCCGGAAATTTCGACCACCTGGGGTTCTTTAACGTGCACCCAAATCTGAGCACACGGGCCTACAACATTTCCGCCTCCATCGGAAATGCAGCCGCCGCAGCGGGGATTCGATCCCGCGACCTGCGGGTCAGCAGCCGAGTACCTTAGCCACTAGACCGCCGTGGCGGGGCGGGAGTTGGGAGTTTCATTTATCAAAGGTAAGCGTTTTAGTTTACGAGGTCTCGGTTTGGCTGAGTCTGGGCTTTGCGTCCATTAGGTTGCAGATGAGTCCGGACGGCCAGAATGCTTTAATCAAATCGTTTAATCGTTTATTACACTTTCAAGTATGCAACGTTGACCAGTCGCATAACTTGCTTGCTTCGTTCGCGCGTAACTTCCTGTACACGTTGCGGCGGCTGCATTTCCGATGGAGGCGGAAATGTTGTAGGCCCGTGTGCTCAGATTTGGGTTCACGTTAAAGAACCCCAGGTGGTCGAAATTTCCGGAGCCCTCCACTACGGCCTCTCTCATAATCATATGGTGCTTTTGGGACGTTAAACCCCACAAATCAATCAAATCAAATCAGCTCCAACTCTCAGAAGCAGCAAATTGTCTCGCCATCGCAGCGGGTGAAATTTATGTATAACATAGTGATTCCGTTGATAACGTGCACAAGGACGTTTTTAAGCGGTTTTACACAGCTGTAGACTTCGGACGCACTGTAGCTTCTATAGACCATGCATCATAACTACTGCCTCAGGAAGATTAAAATTATCGTCCAACTACTTATCGTTGTTCGTTTTCGTAGGTTGTCGGAACCGGGGCTTTGCCAAAGTTGCACGGTATAGCGTGTCATGTGTCCGAAATTATTACGTGGTCGTTGCGATAGCTATAACCAACAGCCTTGCAGTGGTACATCGGCTTTCAGGATGTAATTAAAATGTATACACTCAACGTGTGCACAATGTTTGCACAGTACGAGCGGCGCGTCTCGAAATTAGTACAGTTGACCACTAACGCCTGAGTACAGAGGCACATGTAGTAGTAGTAGCTTGCGCATTTAAAGAAAAGAAAACGCTATTTAAGGAACTAACCAAGAAACGCTACCAAAGAACCTTCCTTCTAAAAGCACGCCAATGCTCGCTGGGAAATGCAGCGTATGGCCCATGAATCAACACCACAACAGAAACGCCATTCACTCATATGTCTGAGGTGTCATCGAAATGCATTGCCCGTACAGCCGTACAGGAAAGAAGACATTCTAGTGACTCACAAGCCTACGACCAGATGCTCTTCACTTATTTCCAAAGATCGCATATCGAGGGAGACAACCACATGCACTATATTGAGCTTGGACAAGGGAACCTTAGTAAAGAATGCGACAGCTTCGTCGACCCACTCACCCGTCCGACCCTATATACTCGTGCCTGTGCGAATCGTACGACCCCTTTTCCCGCTGCCTCTATGACAGGCGCCCGCGTGACGGTAAGAGTAAACAGTAGAGAGTTTTAGTACTGCGGAATAAGGCTACGTACGCATCACGCAAGCGTTTTGCGTTACGTGGCGTCGTTTGCCACTAATCGGCTTTTAGTACGCCGTAGTACCCGCGTACTTAACGAGCGTGAAGACTGTTGCGCCATCTGGTAGATCAAAATAGAAGCACATGTTGTTAACAGCCAATGTGAGCCAATCCGAGTGTTATAGCCAGATTATGGCCATATTTTAAGCCACAGAGCCGGTCGGTGCTTGCCCTCGATGCCGCCATTTTGCAAAACGAAGTCTCGCGCTTTCGCGAACTTGTTCGAGAGCGGCGCGATCACCTCATACGTACGCACGCACGCAGCTCATGCGTGCGTACGTAGCGGCTGCGTACGCAATGCGATACGTGCGCGTTGCGGTCTGCGCATGCGCACTACGCAGAACGTGGCGTCCTTACGTACGCAACGCCGCCACGTACGCAGCGTACGCAGTACTAAAACTCTCTAGTGTGAACAGTTTGTGCGGTTGGGTCGTCCACCTGTTGAATGGGTGCTTACGCGGCTGCCCAGTTATTCGACTATTGCGCACCAAAGGAAGTGCCGTAGTTGGCGAGCTTGCTAATCGCTCTCGCGAAAGTAAGCGGACGAGCACCGTTGTTATTGGCGTCGTTGTACGTGCACGTGGTACCGCTTTTTTTCGCGTTTCCGTTTTCGTGAGAACATTGCAACGTTCTTAGTATGTGTGATGACTTCTAGGGAGGTCCAATAACTGCTCTGGGGTGAGGTGGTCAACACCTTGAGAATTTCGCCCGCAACACGAGTTTACCTATTTACCGCAAGGACTTATGTGAAAGAGAGACGGAAGCAATGGATCGCCGTCGGGCAGTGGGGACAGACGAGCCGCTCCGACGCTGTGCGAGTTAATGTGTCGCTTTCTTGTTTCTAAAGCTGTCGTTCTACCGTATCGGCGCCCGTTCGATGCACTCGATCATGTCGACATCGGTAAACGACGAAAGTTATCGCAGCCTAAGCATGTGTTGATTCGGTTCGACCGCCGTTCAAGGGCACTTCGCTCGAACGTTCTGTGTTTATTCTTTACAGAATAGGCAATGGGTTAATCGTTGACTTCAGAAAGAACAGGGAGGGATTTAGACGTCGCATTTGTAATCAAATCAAATTGGATGTTCACCACGAGCTCCGCCTCATATCTGGGTCTTGTCACGCCGGTCTGCGCGAAGTTCCTATCACCTTCACCCGCTTGACGATTCCCTCCACGTAGACAGCAACGCTGAAGGTTCGTTCTCCTTCGCAGTATGAGGTGATCACATGTCTGCTAGGCGACCCTCATCAAAACTTGTCACTGCTCCCATGGTGTCATCTATTCATACTTTTCAACAGTCCTACTGACCACACTACATCATCAAACACGTCTCTTCTGGACGAGCGAACCACGCAATCCCTTGGGCATAAAACTTCACTAATTACTGATGTCTCACTGACTGACCTTTTGTGCCACCGTCGCCGCGCGCTTGGGCCCGGGCTGGGAAGCCAGGGAAGCTTCTGCGTGATTCGTGTGTGCGTAGCACAGAAGAAGCTGCGGGAAAAGTGCCCCACCCTTCTCACAGATTCGAAAAGTGTCACTTTGATTTCTCGAGTTCTCCCGATCTTGCACGGTGTTGGCGCAAGAGGATCGCACCGCTGCCTCCTGGGGGATCTCACCGCTGCCTCCAGTTTGTTGGGAACGCGTCCGGCCGGTCTCGACTCGTATCAGGCTCGGTTGCCGGTCACCGGACCCATCCTTTGTATTGAGGAAAAGTACTCTTGCCGGACAGACGGAGGTTTGTTTACGTCTCATGAGTGTAGAGAAGGAGAGAGTAATGTACAACAGTCTTCGGTTTATATAGCCGTCCGTTGGACAATTCTGAGGCACTCGGTGTCCGCAGCTCCCGTCAATCGGATGGCTCGACGACCAGGCGGCGAGGATGAAAGTCCCACAAGGGGAAAGGGGAGAGTAAGAGATGAGAATAAGGAGAAAGGCAAGGAGGTTAACCAGGTGGTAAAGGTTAGATGAAGAAGGAAAAAGTACACTCGTTTCTTGAACGTTCGAGGGAGCACGGCGCAGCGTCTAGTAGGCGGATGAAGAAAGGGGATTAAAAAGTAGAAAAGTAGAAGATAGGGATAGGAGCAGTCAGTGGGTCACCAGAGCTGAGCTCAGGTAGGCTACCCTGCACTGGGGGAGGGAAAAGTGGGAAGAGTGTCGTTGACCTCCACGGCTACCGGCGCTCATTCGGGACGACTTCCCGACGGCTTTGTAAACGCATTTCTCGTCGCACTCCCTGAACGTTTGTTTGAGTGACGCCTCGGCTGTCCAAGACATTCGACGGGCCTTTGGCGCAATCAGTTAAGTGTGCACTTTCTTTGGGGTGTCACTCCAAAGGACAGCAGTGCTGAAAAAGAAAATCATTTACAAGCGTCTACAATGCCATTCGGCCGGTTGCCCCGATATGTCAAACAAGGTTGGTGAAGCGTCACTACACAGTTGCAGTTTGTAGAAGTGCTTTCTGAGATAGTTCGCTCACTTGAAGAGTTCATGGGCACCTTCCGCGGCAAAGCAACAGCGTCCACCGCTCATTGCCTCGATCAACGAATCTGTTTTAACGCAACTTTCTTATTAACCTCCCTGTTAGTGAGACATTCCTATAGGCCTCACAGACCTCTTGTCTGTGTATCTGCACAACCCACATATAGACATGAGCGTTGCCTTATAATGGAGCTTGGTTGACTTGGTGCTAAGCTGGAAGAGATGGGAACTAACGCACAGGCAGAATTTCACAAAATATTTTCTGTATGTCCATACAGAGCAGCGGTGTTCGGAGTGAAGTGCGAGATTCCAAGGCTGGGAACACAAAGACACCGGGCAAACTACTATAGCAGTCCCGCGGAAAAGTAGTAGATGAGCGTTGTGCATTCCGTACATAGATAACCTGAAAGCTTCCCTCAAAAGTCGCTTTGTAAACCATCGCAAATCACTGCAACGTTTGCCATTTGTGTTGCGAAAGCACGATTCAAAGGCAAATTTGAATCTGTACAGCCGGCCTTCGATTTTCACCTGAGAGATATGACAATAGCTCATATCGTTACGCTAAAGGGTGAATGGGAAATGTAGAGAACTAAATGGCAAGCTATGCAGGAGGACAAATTTTTACGCTTTGCGATGGACGCTTTAGCTGAAGCCCTCTTCCCGAACATTCACACACTCCTCAAGATATTGACAACGCTTCCACGGAAAGCAGCTGCTGCAGAACGCAGCTTCTCGAGACACTGAAAAGAGTGAAAATATATATGAGGAACCGGACGGCTGAGAAGTGGCTTTATGGTCGGGCCATAATGTCCACTCACTGGATGCAAGTTAGTGTCGACGGAGTTATCGCTGTGTTTATGAAGAAACCGCGACACATGAAGATGGTATAGCATGAACCGCTGTCTTCGGCCAGGCTACGTGTTTGTGTTTTTTTTTTTTTGCATTGACCTTTACTATATGGCAAAACCATTGGCAATGCTATTCTTTAAAATTGCTTGCTAAAATGTTAGCGAGCAATCCCCCCCCCCCTCTTTTTTTTTGTTCTAACTCGTTTTCTTGCTACTGACCCTGTATGGGATTTCTTGGTCGAGATTATTTGGTAGGAAAGCATTCTTTCTGGTGCACACGCAGTAGCTTTACTGTAGTGTCAGAATTTGCTGCCCATATCACTTGTGAACTCGCATCTTGTGCTGAATTCCACCTCGTTATCATTTTCCTCTGATACAGCTAATACTAATTGTTAAGCTCCTTCTATATTCTCACGCAGCTTTCTTTCTATTCCCCATGAAAAGACTGTTGAACAATTAGGCCTTGGGTTACCCCCGAAAAAAAAAAAAATCCTGGCTACGCGCCTGCTGCATAATACATTTAGTCTTACACCGAAGTACTCAAGTAACGCAACGGCTTTGTCAAAGCTTGCCCGCCAAAGTACCGGTGCTTGGGCCAGGAATCAAACAAGAACGCAATGCGGGTGAGCCACCGTGCAGTGACATACACAAAGCTTTGGGTGTACCTATTTGACATGCCATACGAAGCCCCCAGGACCGCTTTAGGACTCGGAAAATAAGTACTAAAAAAAAGGAAATATAAATACGGCAAAGTATGCGAAAAAGTCATCAAACGCCAGAGCACGTTAGCACACCTGGCGTCTCGCCCAGGGCAACGCATGCCACAATAAGTCTCCTCTTGCGCCACCACACCAAGTTATGCGCTCCGAATTTCAAAAATTCGGCAATCGTGTCTTGCATTGAGAGTATATCGGTATATGCGATGGTTGTTTTCGTGTTTTTTTTCTTGTTTCATTTACCATCAGGTGACCCAGCTGACGGATTACTCAACGGTACTTGAAGACCTGATAAATTGAACCGTAAAGATACCGCGGCTCGAGACACCCCAAATGCAGAGTGGAGGCAGGCAGTTACGTAATTGTATAACATTCACGGTAGTCCACACCTAAAGTTAGCAACCCATTAGTCTTCAGCCGCACGTAGACGCTGATGTTTAATACATAATTCGGAAATTTATTGCCCTGTTTGTAGACACCTCGATTACACGCCATAAAACGAAAATTTCCATTGTGAGCTAAAATAAACCTTTTATAGTTTTGCCGGCCCGAATACTAATTTAGGTGTTCACGCTTAGATGGGGTCGACCCTTTAAATAATTTATTTGAACAATGTACATAAATTTAAAGCTTATCCGAGGCACGCGCCTCGTATACGCTTGTAACCTCTTTATTAATAATTTACGAGGGGAAGCTGTCGTGAAGTCGGAATTCCGCAGCAAAAAGTTATGCAGCCCTGTGGTGTACGGTAACTTTTTGTTGCCTAATTTGCCGGCATTAAGTGGTGTCAATGTCAACTTGCCTATGACTTTGCATGAGGTTCATTGCGAACACGAGCGCAGCTCCAGAAATGGTCAGTGCGCTCTGCGGCCGTTTAGAGACAGGTGTGGCGTTGCTGAACGCGAGGGTGTAGTTTCGATTTCCGATTCACGGTCACCGCACATCGATAGTGAAAATGTCAGCCTCTTGTAGATCTTCTGCAAGACCAAGGCCTCTCCCAGCGATCTCCAATGCACCTTCTATTGTGCGTAGCACGATTCCCTTTTTTTATTCCAGCGAACTTCTTTATTTCATCTGCATATACTTTCTGCCAGCCTCGGCTGCGTTTGCCATCCCGCAGTATAATTTCTCTCATTCTTGTTGGTCATCGATTACATACTCTAAGCTACTTGTGCACCCATGGCTACTTTTTACTCTAATTTAACAAGGTCCACCAGCTGCCCTGTTAGTATTCTGGTCCACATCCAGTGCTCACTTCTGTACTCATAACGTTATGCCTACCATTTTATCGTTAAGTCACGAGCTGTGTTGGTCCTTTATGACAGCTCTGCTATAAACGACACACCTGCTTGATTTTGCGGCATCCGTCCACGTAAAAAAAGCACGTGACCTTCACTGAGTGAGCGATGGCGTCGCAGCGTTACTAGGTCCTCACATATTGACGTCCAGCGACGATGTCATCAGCTGATGCCGGTGGTCGATTTGGGCCGATCCCGGAGGCCATACAGCACCACGTGAAGGACAGGAGGCTTGAGTTGTGTGCTTCCACTGCTATACGTACCAGCATACCACACCAGACATGCCTCCGAGATTTCCGGCCACTTTGAGAATGACGCCAACCCAAATCCGACCATGCATCCTGGCGTGCACAGCGCAAAACGACAGCACAACACCAATAACAGTACGCATTTCTGGAAACAAGCCAACCAGCACGACAACGCTTCGTGTTGAATTCCAGCATTCCTTTACATACAACAGCGTCCTTTAATGCCACTTGACCTGACCCTCTCGGTAACAGTACCAATGTGGTATTATTCAAACCATGTCTGTCAACTGGTAACATTCAGTATCGAACTGAACAAAAGACCTAGAAGGTAAATCGCAAGGTTTCCCTGCTTCCTACACCCGTTAAGTCCTTTCTGGAAGCGAGTTTTATAACTCCCGCGAAAAACGTCGTCTGATTTCCAGCGTGCGTGAGCTTACGCCTTATCGAGACTGGGACAGCAAGAAGAGATTCCACCACACCATTCAGCGTTTCTTAGGAAGTCACGTTGGCGCGAGGTGCGGGGGGGGGGGGGGGGGTAGGTGCACGCATCTAATGAGCGAATTATGCGAGCTCCAGCCAGAACGGAACGAGTCCGGCGTGCGCTGAACCCGGATGAACGAAGCGTCCGAGGCGAGGAGCGCCTACTACAACAAACACACACACACGTTATGCCGGCACAACGAAAGCCAGGGTGAGAGTGCATGTTTGTGTGTTTGTTCGTGCGTAATTGAGTTATTCTCGTCATTCGGAGCCGATCAGGCGAAACGACGGCGCGACTCCGTGGCGCGCGTGGCCGTGTGCAGTCCGTCGCAAGACACGAACGCAAATCGCATACCGTCCCTCATCCTCCCCTGCCTGTAGAAAGGTGCAGTATGTTAGCAGGTGTGACACTGTATGTACGTAGGCTTGCAATGAACGTTAAACAAAGTTTTCAAATCAACATTGTTACTACCTATATGCGCACGAACTAGCCAGGGACGAAGCAAGCGCCCCCCCCCCTCCCCTCCCCGGATTATTTTAGCGGAAGCTACACTAGCCGAGGTTGAGCAGCTCCGCGTGGCTTACGGTGAACAGTTCTACGCATGCGCGAGAAGCAGTGACGTCACACAGGCGCGCACCTGGCGCGCCGATGGCCTGGCAGCTCCACGTGTCACTATAGCGGGATGGAGCTCGACTCGCGTGAGATCGCTCGCTCGTCCGTCCATCCATCCGTCCGTCCATTCATGGTTCATCCGTCCGTCTGTACATCCGTAGCTCATTCTACGTATATCTTGGGATAGCTGAGCCCGTCCGTCCATCCGTCCGTCTCTTCACGGTTCATCCGTCCGTCCGTCCGTAGCTCACTCTACGTATATCTTGAGATAGCTGAGTCCGTCCGTCTATCCGTTCGTCTCTTCACGGTTCATCCGTCCGTCCGTAGCTCACTCTACGTATATCCTGGAATATACGAGCTAAGCCACTGTTAATTTTTTTGTAAGGGGCGCCAAATACGCCCCATACCACTGGTCAATCGGACCTGTCCTTCCACTGTCTGAATCGCAGGAATATATAGCTATGCAGTTATCTCGACACCAAGGGCACACTGCTGAAAGAATCAAGTCATCACTCCAATTTCATTTTTGCATCCTCTGGGGAGCTCGTTGTCTTCCGGTATTGCTAATGAGCCAGCGGGGTTTGTTTTCGTGATTCCCTAACGAAGACAAGTCCTCCTGTCGAAATGTAGGCTCCAGCTACAGTCAGAATAATAATAATAATAATAATAATAATAATAATAATAATAATAATAATAATAATAATAATAATAATAATGCAAGACATGATGAACTCACCCCGTGACAATATTATCGGGGTTTTACGTCCCAAAACCATGACATGATTAGGAGAGACGCTCCGGAAATTTCGGCAATCTGGTGTTCTTTTATGTGCACTGACGTCACACAGTACACAAGCCTCTAGCATTTCGCCTTAAAGGAAATCAGGCCGCCGGAGCCGGGAGTCGAACCCGCGACTTTCGGCTCAGCAGCCTGTAGCCCCGCAGCAACGGCGGGCGCTGACGCCTCGGCCATAGAGTTTCCTACAATACTTACCAGAGGGAACTCTGGCCCTAGTGTCTATGGGAGCTGCAACGCACAACGCTTCAGCGAGCATGGGAATGATGGGTAGTACACACATTTGTCTAATATTCGTACTTCTGGCCTGCTTTTGGCTCCGTGTGTGTTCGTGTGGCTTGCAGCTGTTTTCTCACGAAACAAAAATCAGCAAATGTTCACCATTTGCGCTTCAAAACTTTATTCTTTTAAGCTTACTATTTCGAATCAAGTCCCTAAGTTCAAAGGGGTTCGTTCTTTCTTTCAAAACAAAACTGTAACCAGCAATAAACGAAGCCGCAAGTACGATTCGCCGCCCACAAGTACGAATACTAGGCAAATGTGTGTACTATACCCATCATTCCCATGGTCGCTGAACGATCGCAGCACCACAGTCCCCTCTAGTTAATTTTGAGAAACTCTATGGCCTCGGCAGAGCGTGAGCCGCGTAGCTCCGGTCATGCTGCGCTAATTTAAAAGATTGTAGAACATAACTAGCCGCCTGAACACGAGGCAAGACGACACTGCACACTCACATGAGTGTCATGGAACGGTCGTACTGGTTGCACATCCTACAGTGACACGCGCACTCCGCATAGCACGCTCGCAGTGTCGAATTACGAGGTACGACCTCAGCCAAAGTTGTTGGCTTGCTTGCTCGCTAGCTTGCCTCTTCGCTTGATTCAAGCCTGCACCTGGCGCCCTCTGGAGGTCCGGACCACCGCAGCTACGGGTCGCGCGTTTCACGCCGATAATCGTTTCGTCGCGGTATGAAGGTTGGCATTCGTTCCGTGCTCGCACACAGATTCGGCCCGACGCGCGTGCGCACGCGTACGTGCGTGTTAGGACGGACAAAGGTCACAGAGGACGATACGATAGCGCACTATAAGTGCATAGTATAAGTGCAGACTGGAGGGACTCTACCGGGGGCAATCTCGTGTGTTAGGGCAGATGCGCCCAGTTCCCCCGGGAGGCGTCTGCGCTGTGTATAGCCATTGACCTGTCCCCTGGGCGATAGTTGTGTCACAACGCCGCCATAGCGCATAGCATCGCGATTGCGTCGAGATTTAAGCTGCTCCTGCGACGACGACGCGAATTACGAGGGCGCGCCCTCAAAGAACCTCGGAACGCCTCCCGTCCGATGGACGACATCGTGTATTTCTACGAGGACAAGTTGTCGAATGACCCCCACGAAGCTCGAAAGCGCCTATTTGGTGCGCTCGTCGCCATCAGAGTGATTTACTTTGCAATGGAATGCGCCTCTTGAGAATGCCAGTAGTATGCACTCAACTACCCCCCCCCCCCACCCTCATTATCATTATTTTTTTTTTTTGTTCCGGGTGACAGAATTGAGAAAGCAAACGCACGAGGGGGGAGACAGGAAGTCAGGCGGGCTGATGAGATTAAAAAGTACGCAAGTATAACGTGGCAACAGAAAACACAAAACCGAGTTGATTGGAGGATCGTAAGAGAGGCCTTTGCCCTGCAATGGGCTCAGTCAGGCTGATGATGATGATGATGAACAAGGAGAAGATGATAGAATGGAACTGTGAGATGTAGCCGCGCTGGCTTGACCTTGTTATATTCGAAGCTTTTTTCGAGTGGTAACAATGGTAATGGTCAGCTTACAGTATGTTTCACGTTTATAGGCCAGGTGGAGTTTATACAGTGAGTGTGCAGGAGAAAGCGCTACATGCACTGGTGTATGAGATTATCATCAAACGAAACCAAGCTATCAACGTCGTATACATCGTCACCAGCGATCAGTTATCCGAGATCTTCATCGAATTGATAAGTTATCCGAGATTTCGGGACTCACGAAGAGTAACTCAGTTACAACCATTTCCAACAGCCCCTCGCGCATGCATGCAGTGGCGGTAATGCCGACGTGCTGTACACGAGATAGTGCGGTGTCCGCGATTCCCCCGCTGCGTAGAAAACACTCGAGGCGAGGTCCTTCCGAAGCCAAAAAAAAAAAAAACGGGAGCCAATTGCGACGATCACACATGCGCGCGCCGCCGTCTTTACGTGCGCATGCATATATACATGCGCGATTCCACACCGTGGTATACATACAACACAGGCTGCAGCACTACCCTGCGGCTTCGTGGCAAAAAGCCGATGCCGCCAGCAAAACGCGCGACGACCGAGTAAACAGCGCGGCATTCATGCTGGCCTGTTTGGCGCCGAATCGGCTCCCGACTCTGCTAATGCGACTTCAGCATCTGCACTCGAGAGTGTGAGGGAGGTATGCTGGGAGGGGCGAGCTATGGGCAACGGTGGAAATGAAGTCAAACAGCTATCCGTATCCAAGAATGTACGCTAAGTGAAGGCTTTGGTTATTTCTTTATTTCTCTCTCTCTCTTTACACTTCTTTCTCGAGTTATCCGCTGTCTGGAGTCATTTTTATGACGCCATTAGCCACTGCCTGGACACGAGGCTAATTACCTGCGCGACAAGACGATCTGGACCTTCGTACATGCCGTGGAGAGAATACATCGCCCCGTAGAATAGTACACCGCTTTCTGAATCGTAGCTGACACATCGAAAACCGGGTGGTGAAGATGCGTCGCTGTGCGAGGCATTCATCATCATCATCGTCATCATAATAATCATCATCATTTATTGAACCCTTAAAGACCTTATACAAGATATTACATAAGGTATTACATAAAGGGGAGGGAGCAAAGAGATATCATAAAGACATATCGTTACACGAATGCAGTGCCTCAAGAATAACAGTGAAGGAAATATACATTGCGCAGCCTCCAACATAATTACAGAGCAAATTATTTAAGAACTATTACGCGCGGTTGGTTGCAAGATGCTGGTATAAAAAAATTATTTGCCGCTTGCAGAGATAGGTTCTTGAAGTCAGAGCCCACTTTGCCCAACTTGCCCACCAATTCGGCGCCACGCCATGGACAACCTCGCCACGCTTCCGAATCGTTCGGGGACTGCTCATGCAGTTTTTATGTAAGAATGTAATTACAGTGCTTGTAATTAAGCGGCGTGTTCTTCTTAAGCTTGAACACTGATAGTTGTAACCTTTATTGCTCGATTATATTACCTTAATGATGTACATGCGAGGATGGATTGCGCGCAGATCATTCTTGAATCTAATTTTTGCCTGGCATCACTGAAGTAAGCGTTTCTCTGTGCGGGGATCGCAAACAGAAGCTATTAGTATCAGGAATGGGCTCGTGGCCTCTCCGTTCTCTTCGTCTCAGTCGTCTTCTTCATCTCATGGTTCGCTTTCAACATACGTGCGCCGATTTCTCTGGCGCGGGATTGAATAACTCTGATGAGTGAGAGAACGAAAGCACAGAGAAAGTCAGGAATTCTCAACGAAAGAAATTTCTGTTGGTGAGGCGAGATTAGAACCCACGATCCGATGGTGAGCTTTCTCATTGATTGATTTATATGTGTGGTTTAACGTCCCAGAACCACCATATGATTATGAGAGACGCCGTAGTGGAAGGCTCCGGAAATTTGGCCACCTGGGTGGTCAAAATTTCCGTGATATGTCGTGTATTCCAGAAACTTCGTTTCTTGAATACACGACATATCATGGCTCCCCTGTATTTAAGGAGAGACAGTGAAACATGCGATATTTTATTCGAAAGGATGCTGTCTAGCTGACTTCAAGAAGTGCTACAGTACCATACACAGCTGCTAAGAGCCTGTTAGTAGCAGCAAGGTATTGAACACTTCTCGGCAGGCGCAGAACTCTCTTCCATCGATTTGCTGAAAAAAGTGATTGCGGAAGCATTTATCATTTCCGGCAGAACTGTTCCAGCACTTGAAGTAACATCCTATGGCGTCTGCTAGAAATGCCTCATGCGTAAAGGAACTGGTGGAGGGGGAGGGGCGGGGAGTTAAAGGCATCGCCCCCGGACCCCCCCCCCCCCGTTACAGAGCTCTCTGCACTCATATCCTTGCGTTCCCCTTTGCAGGATTAAGCTAGCAATCTGAAAATGGTCTACTTAAAACTCCCTACCTTTCTTTCATTTCCCTCTGCTACTCTTTTCCAACAAACGTTTCGTTGTGCACGCTTTATACATATTCAATGTACACATCACGCGATTGCAATTCAGGTACCGGGTCGACACCGCGTCGTAGATTGGGAGGAAGGGCACCGTGCCGGCCCTATAGTACGCAAGAAGACGGTATGTTGCAACAGGATATTGCAAGGAAGAGTCTGTGGTAATCATAGTCTTGCAAAACGCCGAAGTGGGCTCTCATTGGTCCATCGCCATAGGTTGGTCGGGAGCATAATGCAAGATCTCACAAGATAACAAGATGAACGACGAACGGGCATTTGCCGACCTGTTGAGGCGTCCTCTTGAGGAGAGACAGTTACTGGTGGCACCTTTCTTTTCCTTACCAAAAATCACTTACGAGTCGATTGCCTTACAGCATGAGTTTAAGGTGTCATTATTAGTAAGCAAGGACTTTCGTGTCAGAGACATTACGGGAAGTCCCCCATTATGGCAAAAAACTGCGAGAGTGCTGGGTCTGTACATACGAAAACGCCTCAGCCTAAATATTGTTACGAAGCTAAGGAAGATGAAGGACACAATCTGCTGACAGGCGCGCGAGTGTGCCAATCAGCCATTGTGATTCTCACCTGAGGTTGTTCCTCTGTAATTGCGTTTATACAGACGTCACTGACCCCGTCACATATTGGTGAGAGGTGCTGGGTAACCATCAGGCAACGGAGCTCCGCATCGGACGCCGCATTGGTTTTCCAGCCATGGCCAATGCTGAGCCCTCCGCGTCAACGTCAGCCTCTCTGACTAACACGGCGTCGCAACCACACGTTTTCACGCCACTCAAGGATCCCAGTACATTCTGCGGGACCGATGGCGTCGACGTTGACGATTGGTTGGCCATGTTTGAACGAGTGAGTGTGCCGAACAGATGGGAACCCACACTTCAGTTGCCTAATGTGCTGTTTTACTTGAGAGGCACGGCGAAGGTGTGGTACGAAAACAACGAAGAAGAACTCACAAGCTGAGACCAATGCAAAGTAAAGATGCGAGAGGTGTTTGGCAAAACCGCCAGTCGTAAGATCGCCGCGAAAAAGGAATTGGCCTGCCGTGCCCAATACCCAACAGAATCATACCTCGCATACATTCAAGACGTGCTGGCCCTCTGCCGAAAGGCCAGCACGTCTGTAAGGCATGTCATATTTGTAAGGCATATCATTAGCGAACCCAGCTTTCCAATGAGAAAACGTACTTATGAAAAAGAAGCTTTGCGAATTCGAACCCTGAATAAATGGGCCACGCCTTCTCGCACATTTCTGGCAATTGGGAATACACGGAGGTGAAAGCACTTTGGATCTAACGCCACAAGCTAAAGCTTGTCGACATGCATCACGAACTTACAGATAGGATCAAAGAGGTGGGTATCGACAAAACGATGAAAGTCAAAGATTGATGAAAGTCGAAGATTGACCCGGCCCGCCCACGTGCACCCACTTATCTGCGCCGTTGTTAGAACCGTGGAAGCTCCGCGAGAGGCAATTCGCAAACCCGAAATTTACCACGAGCGTCTCCGTGCAGGTGCTGAAGATTCCACGATCGGTTTCATGCCACTTGTATTCAATGCCCGTAAAGCACATCGCGCGGGGAAGCAAGAAACGCCAGGCCTACGTGGAAGGCGGAGCACACAGCGAAAGCTAGAAGAGCGGCCTTTCAGAGCCTTTTCTTAACACTCATTGGGTAACTACTGCAAGCACACTTGCTTGATACCCACTACGGCAATATTAGTAAAACTTTATGGGTAGTAGGTTGGCATTCACTCTGCCATTTTTCGTCATTCTTCCGAGAAGCGTGGTATCCACTAAACACTTGATAGGAATTTAGTGCCAATTGTTCAAGCAGAGGCTGACCACGATGAGGAAATGTGCCAGAAGTGGGTATGCGCCACAGTTAATATGTGACAAGAACAAGGCTTTGTAATGGGTCGGAGCATTGGAAAACTCGCTCGGTCCGCTACTCGCATAGTGTGACGACTCGTTGTTCTTTCGCTGTTTCAATACGCTTTATGTCGTAATTACGCGATTGATTTCCCGAGATGAAGCCTGCCTGAGGCAAGTGTGCCATAACGTCCCAAGCACCTGCGTAGCACAGTGGTAGAATACTGGGCTAGCACCCAGCAGACCCGGGTTCGAGCCCCACTGGGTTATTTGAGCTAGGACTTTTTTTTCTGATTTCGCTCAACGTAGTTACGGACACCGGCGGCGGCGGCGGACAACAGCTCGTAACCCGAGTTGTGACCTCATAACAGCTTTCGCTGTAAAAGGGTCATAGTGGCCGAGCGTTCATAACTATTCTCACGCAAGACTGGACGGTGAGCACTTTACTAAACACGTAAAAAAAACAACCAATAAGGGAAGGGAGATCCCTCTAAACAAAAACATCGGTGCATGGCACGCAGACTGACGCACCAGCGCGCACTGCCACCTATACAAACGAATAAAGTAGACACGCTGCAGGACGATGCGTAGTGAGGCATAAAACAAAAAGCGGCAGCGTATACATCCAGTAAATAACGCACACTCTGCACAGAAGCAGCGACGGTGCGCAAAACGAAAACTTACGCAAACGTGCTCCTCGGGCCTCCGTTAAAAAGCGTGCAACAGGTGGCTCGGTGATCGCGGGGAAGAAATGAAAAACACCGGTAGTCTCTACCCCGCCGTTGCGGTCAAGTCGCCGAGGAATGGGGATAGACCTAAGCAGGCTCACGCTCGAGCTCGGCAGCCCGTAATTACAGCCTCGCCGGGCACGTTCAGCCCAGGACAGCGTGCTGCCGGCGCACGCACGTTGAGCACTGCAGTAGAGGCGGCGGCAGAAGCCGACGAGGTTCGAGGAGCAAGCTTGGCGACCACCACCCCACGGCGCGCAGATCGAATGCACACGGCACGAGCTACGTCGCGTGAATTCGTCGCGGACGCGGCTGCGTGGGAAGATGATGGAAGCGCTTAGGCTTGGGAGGGCTGAGGCGAGTCGGGGCTCGGCTGGCGAAGAGCGCCAAACGCAGCTTCAATATGATCAGTTGTTGGGCGAGTTGGTTCGACATCTTGCTTAGGGGACCACGAGTTTTAAAGACGATAGTCTTTCTTGGGGACCTTCTACGCAAAAATTTGATCTGTCTGTCTGTCTGTCTGTCTGTCTGTCTGTCTGTCTGTCTGTCTGTCTGTCTTTCGGTCTGTACACTTGTCTGTTTGTCCACTCTTTAACGGCACCGGGTACTCGAAACGGTCGACCCCATCCGCAGCGCCCACCAATGTTGCTCAAGCTTTAGCGTTCATACTTGTGCGATTGTCAATTAATAAGCAATTATTGCGCAAGTCTGGGGCACCACAACGACACGTATACATTCTGCATGTGCATCCTTTGCTAGAAAAGGCATACATAAGTAATTTTAAGGACCTTAGCGCTTATCACGCTGCGCTGAGCGTGCAACGCTTGCACGAAAAGGTGAGTGTTAGCTTCATTAGAACACATGCTCTGGCAGTGCACCAAATTCGCTCATTTATCGCACATCACCTCTGCCAGATGGGAGGCGGCAATCCGCAGCTCGTCCTTGGCAGATCAGCTCTGGGCTGTCCACCAAGCCCGCGAGGCGGCTCAGGAGCTTGGCATCTCAGTCCCCACGTGGGAGCTGCCCGCAACACAGTGATCTGTCTTTTGGAGGACCAAATAAAAGTTTATCCAATCCAATCCAACGCTTTGCTAAGACGCGATGCTGGTGGCACCTTCCCGTCGCCTTGCGTTCTACACCTTATCACCTCTGAGACTGGCGCGCACACCCGTCTCAGAGCCACGCGCTTCGTTTTCCAGGAACACTGCCAGGTAGCGCTAATGTCTCGCGTGTGACGTGCCTAGATGCGGTCGTTCGCCTCCGCTGCACGCTCGAGGCACTCTTAACGCAGCGCCTCCAAAATACCATTCACAAATTTTCTTGCGCAGAACATCAAATAAATTTTTCACTCTCTCTACACGCAAGACTATCGTCTTTCGACGACATTTGCAGATTACATGCAGATACTGGGCCATTTTTTTTTCTTAGGAAAAGAACACACGACAGAAAAGACGCTCTTGAACGTCTTTTTCGTGGTATGGCATGGTATGGTATGCTTTGGTAAGATGACATAACACACACACCGCACACACAGTTCTGGTATGATATGGTATGGTATGGCATGGTATGGTATGGTATGGTATGGTATGGTATGGTATGGTATGGTGTGACAAACTTTGTTATTGACCTGCAGAGCGTGCCTCAATACGTAGCGGGCCCTTCTAAGAAGGGGCTGGAAGGTCAAGCCTCTCGGCCGCATCGTGGGCCTGCTGGACAGCCTAGAGTTGGTCGGCCAGAAGGGGGTCACGGTGTGCCGCATCCCACCTGGCCGATTTGTTATTGACATTAAGGTGTGGTTGGGCACAACGCAAGAGCATGTGTTCTAACGTGCACATTTCTCTGCGTGAAGGATACGTTATCAGGATAGATCGTAGCATTTAGGCTTCTGCAAACGAATGCCAGGGTGGTATTCGTTAATTTGAGTAATAAAGCGTTTTAGAACAGCAAAAGAACAACCAGTCGTCACACAATATGAATAGCGTAACGAGTGGGTTGTACAATGCTCCAACCCATTACAAGAGCTTGTTCTTGACCGCCTATTAGCTGTAGCGCATGCCCACTTCAGGTATAATTCCTCATCGTCGTCAGCCAGTGCACTAACTATTGGCACAAAATTCGTTGCAAGTGTTTAGCGGATACAACGCTTCTCGGAAGAGTAGCGAAGGATAGCGCAGCGAATATTGGCCTAAAACCCAGAAAATATGATTATTGATTTCGTAGTGGGTACCCAGCAAGTATGCTTGCATCAGTTACCCAATGAGTGTTCAGAAAAAGCTCTGAAAGGCCGATCTTATAGCTTTCGCTGTGACTGTGCTACACCTTTCACGCAGGCCTGGCGTTTTTAAGGTCATAGTCTGTCTTGGGATACTTCGGCGCAATAATTCTGTCTGTCTGTCTGTCTGTCTGTCTGTCTGTCTGTCTGTCTGTCTGTCTGTCTGTCTGTCTGTCTGTCTGTCCGTCCACCTGTCTGTCTGTCTGTCTGTCCGTCTGTCCGCCCGCCCGTCCGTCCGTCCGTCCGTCTGTCCGTCTGTCTGTCTGTCTGTCTGTCTGTCTGTCTGTCTGTCTGTCTGTCTGTCTGTCTGTCTGTCTGTCTGTCTGTCTGTCTGTCTGTCTGTAGACTTGTCTGTTTGCTTAGAAAAAATATTCTATCGTGGACGCCAGCAACCCATGTAACCATTGTCCTTGCAACAATTGTGTTTAGAAAAAGTGTATTCTATCGTGGGATGCAATAAACGTGTGTGTTTAGAAAAAGTGGTTGACAATATTGAGTACTTGGTATGGGAGAGCATAGAGCCGTCCCGTAGCCCTCATGGCACCATTTGCCCTGCTGTGTGCTAGCGACGTGGGGGGGTTAGAAAAAAATGGCAGCATATCCACAGAGTGAATGATGAAGAGTGGGGCGAAGCAGTCGTCCGTCCATTCGTTCTTGCTTCCGTCCGTCCATGCGCCCGTCTGTGTGACCGTCCATCCGCCCGTCCGTGCGTGCGTGTGTTCGTGCGTCCGTCCCTGCGTTCGTCCATGCAGCCGCCCCTGCGTCCGTTCATGCGTCCATCCATGCATCTGTCTATGTGTCCGTTCGTCCATCTATTCAACACTCCAAGTACCACTATCTCTCATCTTTTCATCATATATTACCCATATAGAAGCACCGCCATCCAGCGGACATTCCAAGGACTAAACGAGAGGTGGCACACGCACACTTTCTTACGGCTTGCGCTTCGGGTCCACTTCCCACCTTTAACCACCTCGATTTCATGGTATATACTAGTTCACTGTATTCATGGTACTGCGGCCGAACGCTCGCTAAACCTTTCGAAAACCAAGGAGGTTACGCCCAGCGAGTAGACGTAGCAAACTTTTTCAGTGAGATAGTGCTCAATGTACATGCCAATGGCTGTTAATGGGAAATGAGAGACAGAAGATAACAACCTACTTTACTCCAAACAACACGGCTTTCGGAAAGGGCTCTCTACCATAACCCAACTTCTCGAAATAGCACATGACTTTGCTACCGTAATTAACTCAAGACTTCAATGTGACGCAATATTCATAGATTTCTCCAAAGCATTTGATAAGGTGCCCCATCAAAAACTAATTGACAAGCTGAAGATTATCGGGATTGAAACCAACATAGTACACTGGATAGCCGCGTACCTCTCAAACCGCAGTCAGCACGTTAAAATAAACGACGCTGAATCTGAAGAGTTAGACGTTTACTCGGGGGTCCCACAAGGGTCTGTGCTAGGCCCGATTCTTTTCCTAATTTTCGTTAATGACATTCATTGTCATGTTGAACCTGACGTCACAGTTAGACTGTTTGCTGACGACTGTGTCATTTATACCACAGTGCGAGCGATCGACGATCAGTTACGGCTTAATACCGCCCTAACTAACATTTTAAGATGGTGTCAAGAATGGGGAATGGAAATAAACGTAGGAAAAACCTTGTGTATGCATATAACCCGAAAGAGAGCGCCCTTAAAATTTGCGTATCATTTAAATGGACTACACGTAGCTGAGGCCGCTTCGGTGAAATATATGGGTGTTACCATCACAAACACATTAAAATGGGATGTTCACATTAACCAGACGTGCACAAAAGCGTACAGACAGCTGGGATATCTTCGCAGGAAACTCGCTCTAGCCCCTTCCAAAGTTAGACTAACAAGTCATAAATGCCTTGTACGACCAATCCTCGAATACGGCAGCGTAATCTGCAATCCGCATCAAACTTACCTTCTCAACCAGCTGGAGGGAATACAAAATAAAGCGCTCCGATTTGTGTTTTCTCAGTATTCTCGAAATGTCAACATAACCGCGCTCCGCAATAGGGCAAGAATTCAAGCACTGGCGATCCGGCGACGCATAGCTGCATTAAAATTTCTTTATCTGCTTTATCATGACAACATTAACATCAACAAACACGAGTACTTGAAACCACCATATCAGCGCTCCGCCAGAACAAACCACGACAAGAGTATCAGGCCTTTCATCTCCCGTTGCAATTCATTTAAGTATTCCTACTTTCCGTCAGTAATAGAAATATGGAATAACCTGCCACGTGATATAGTGTCCTCAGAATCTCTCGAATCATTCACTGCCAATCTTGAAAATTTTTTGGATCAGTAAGTTGCAGCGTTGTAGAATAATGGCGCACCTTTTCATTGAATGTACGTTTTGACTTGTATTCCACTCGATGTTTCAATTCTCAGATCTGTGTCTAATATGCACTCTTCCCTGTTAGCCTGTGGTGTTTTTATTCGGTTTTATTTCTCGGTTCTTCGACTGGATGTACAGTTGTAATTTATAATTGTTTAGAGTAGTCTGTACTGTTCATTCTTATTTTTTCCCGTGTTCATTTTTTTTTATTCTGTGGTCTAATGTGAAGATAACAATCTGTATAATTTCTTCCCACTACTGTATGAGCCTCTTAAGGCTTACAGTATCAATAAAATAAAATAAAATAAAAGAATTCGGCTTTTGCATCCTTACGGTTAGCGCTTCGTGTCTACTTCCCACCTTAAACCACCTCGAGTTCATGGCATATACTAGTTCATTGTATTCATGGCACTGCGGCTCAATGCTCGCTAAACCTTCTAAAACTAAGGAGGTTAGACCCAGCGAGTATACCGCAGCAACCCTTTCTGGTCAGATAGTGCTCAATGTACATGCCAATGACTGCTAATGGGGATCACAGCGTGCACGTTGACTAAAAGCCGAATGCTCCTGTCTCCCATTCCCCATTAGCAACCATTGGCATGTACATTGAGCACTATTTTTTATTGTTCAACAACGCACAGAAGAAATCTCTCACTGGCACCACCTTGGAGGTCAAAATGTTATACTTGTTACATACTACAACGGCTACGAGGGACGACTGGGTGCCGCTATAAGGAGCTTCGCCCCTAAAAGTGGGTAACGATTTAGAGTATAGTGTACTTTACTATGGGAGAGCTTAAAGCCGTTCAACGCCGACTAAATTTCAAGGCCTAAAGGCTGCCGCAGTGACGTCAGAGTTTGGAGGCCCAGTTGCCCAAATGAGCATGCTCAGTAAGACTTTTTTTTCCACATCTTTTATTCGGCCCAATCAAGCCGCAGCAGCTGTGAGAGCGGGAGCGTTGGTTCTCTTAAAACTTGAACGAAACGCAGGTTTTCCGCCGCGTTCGTGGCGTAACTAGGCCCCCACCCTCTGACGTCACTGCGGCAGCCTTTCGGCCTTGAAATTTAGTCGGCGTTGAGCCGTGCCGTGACCGTGGTCAAGGTTGTTGAGAAAAAATGTTTAACGATTTCGAGTACTTCGTACTCAACTATGGGAGAGCACTGAGCCGTCCCGCTATAACCGGGGGGGGGGGCGGGGGGTAGAAAAAGGGGGTAACGATTTAGAGCACGGGGTTCTCTACTATGGGAGAGCATAAAGCCGTCCCGAGCTGCAAGCGTAATGCTTAATAGATTAGAGTGGGGGCTGCTGTTCGTTAACCTTCAATTTGGAAATTCAAGTCTGAAGCGCACACTAATGTTGCTCTGGTTTCTGCGTTAATAATTGTGCGTAGTATAGATTAAAAAGCAATTGTTGCGCATACTTGAGACAATACATCAACACGTCAACGTACTGCGGCGTGTTTCTTTATAATACAAATGTCATACATGAGTTTACTAAGGAACGTAGCGTTTATTGCGCTAAGGTAACAATGCAATGCTATGCACAAAAATCGGGTGTTTCGCTACGCTCTGCTACAGCAGCGCGTCCTGAATACCGTTCACTGATCTTCTCGCGTTGAACATCAAATAGATGTTTTATTCACTCTCTTCAGACAAAAGACTTTAGTCATTCCACTACATTTGCAGTGAAACATGCGGATACGGAGCCATTTTTTACTTTTCTTTTTTTTTTCTTTTTTAGAGGAGCCAAGCACCTTAAAACAGCACGAGGTCCCCCCGTTCATAAAGCGACGTCCGGAGTCTACAGCAGTTCTATAAACCGATATATCTTTAAACATCAACTAAAAAAAACACAGTGACATTTAATCGCCCATCAATCAAAGCATATTACAGAACAAAAGACTAACAAGAACTAAGTAAAAGAATGTTAACCCGAACAAAATAGAAGGTCATGATTCATGATCAGGTGCACAATAATATGCCATATCATCAGCATTCGTTTTTGTAAGTACGCCTACTTTTTTTTTTTTCAGGTGCGCTTTTTCTACCGGCCCATATTCATATTAATTTTCTTCCTTTCTTTCGCTTCTCAGGCGATTGATTGCATTCATGACTCGAAGATATGTTGCTCCATATCTTCGAGTCATGAATGCAATCAATCGCCTGAGAAGCGAAATAAAAGAAGAAAACGAATATGAAGATGACTTTCTTCATCAAGTCATTTTAGGTGAGTGTGCGAGGCACCGTGCGACTTCCTCTCTCTCTCTCTCGCTTTTTCAATCAGGAGGTTTCGATCCGTGCGAGCGCCGGTCACGACTGGCACGGTATCATGCCGTGAGCGTCTGGACCAACGAGAAAGCGGGAGACGCTACCTTACCGGCAGCTGCAAGCGAACGTACACACTATATACACTGCGCGCCTGGTCTGTCCTCAAAAGCTGAAGCCACGTGTTCACCAAGGTTACGGTGAAGATTGTTATAGCGCGAGAACAGAACGACTAAGAGACAAGATGGACACTCTTTGTCGCCGTTCTGTTCTCGCGCTATAACTATCGTCGTGTCATACCGACTAGCCCAAACTGCCGCACTTCTAAAGTTACGATGAAGACGCGCCTGCTTCCGCGGCGTGAGAGCCGGGGCTACACCACGGTTGCAGCGTGTAATGACGTAAGGGAAATTCGTGGGATACAAAAAAGAGAGACGATGACTCGGTTTAGGTTGACAAAGTGCACTCCGAGAACTCGAAGGACACAATTTTCACTGTTGTAAGTTCATTATTAGCGGAAAAAAATTGAAGCCGACGTTAATTTTTTTTTTAAATTTCGCGCCAACATGTCGGCGCGTAAAGTCTGAAATTTCAAAATGTTTTCTTTCTTTCATATTTTTGTGACAGTAGTGAAAGTACCGACGGCAGAGTTTAAAAAAATACAGAGCATATCCACGGAGGGAATGACGACGAGGGGGGTGAAGCGTCCATCTGTCCGTTTGTCTGTCTGTCTGACTGGCTGTCCGTCCATCCGTTCCTATCACACTAGAGCACATATCGGATGGACTGACAGACGGACGGATGCTTCGTCCCACTCATCATCATTCTCTCCGTGGATATGCTGTGATTTTTTTATTATAACAGCGCCATCAACTCTACGAAAACTACTGACGCCATCTAGTCATATTATTTCCAAGGGCATATATACGCAGCGCCATCTTTTGAGCAATTCATAAATTAGAGGTGGCTATTACATACTACTTCTACTGAGGAGGGAACGACCCACACACACCCTTAGGAGCTTCGACCCTAAAAAGCAGACTCAATCTTTCCCCTTCGTGTCCCATATGCATAAGCTGATGTGCAAATTGTTCATAGCCGGTGTTTGAGTGGTGCCTGGCTGATGCATTTAGTTACTGGTTAGAATACAGTTCATAAGGCTTCGGGAAGCAGCGCCTTCTTTTGTTGATGAGTGCGTCGGGACAAGTCCTGTTTTAATATCCTTCTTATTTTAAGCATTATTTGGGGAAAGTAAACGGCACTAACATCTAGTGAGCGCTCTTAGAAATGAAACTAGATGGTACACCCTCAGATGCTTGATTTATGGCAGGATATGCGACATTCGACAGACAATGACGAAGATTTTTGCACAAATTGAGCAGCAGTAAATTATACAAAGTGTTCATCTTTGTATGCATCGTTATATATACGCGAACCTATATGAGTTGTGTCCTCACTACTCGGCGAGGCAAATTCGTAGCACGAACATGTATATTCAGGATTTTCGACGAATGTCACTCTTCACACCAGGCTACAGCCTCTACTTTCACCAACGTGCGCGTTTATAACGAATCCTCATCTCTCAACCTCTTCCCTGCTCTGTTTCCACCAATGCTGTAAGCGATATCCACAACACAGCGGCGTAGCCAAGGGGTCGAACACCAAGCCCGAACACGCCACCCCCTCCATTTTTTTTTTTTTGCAATCACACACGGAGTGCAAACTGACATTCGGCCACGTCTGCCTGCGTGGACCCCACTTCAAATCAGCATCAGCGTAATATCCCCCCCCCCCCCCCGCCCTGCCCCCAAAAAAGAACTTCTGACTAGGCTCCTACCAAAGGAGCACGATCCTCCTCACGCCCTCCCACATTTCGACTCAGTCCCACTTAGCCACGCCCCCATTACACACTGAAATGAGACGTAACGTCTCGCAGGTGCGCACCACTTGCATACAAGCATAAATAAACGCGTAGCTACTTGGGATTGGGGGGGAGGTGGCGGGAGAGCGTTATAATTTGATTTCACCACAGCTCGCACTGACGGAGCGGGTGAACACGCCGAGCCAAGCGCAGATCCTTGTGCCCACACGTGGTCCGAGACGGCTGGCCTCGATAATTGGACCAATGAAAAGATAACGCCATTAATGAGCGTCAGGGGCGATCACTGAGTGACCCTCCCGGCGTCATGCAGCCTTGGTGCTGCCCGAACCGCCACGCTTCTTGGTACTGCACCCCACGAATGCTGCGCTGGCACGACAAATGCTGGCACCATGCCGCCACCTGTCGGAGCGCTCAGGCGACGTGGCAGCCTCGCACGAGCGATAAACTTGCGGCCGAGTGGAGCGATGATTTCAGTTCCAGGCGAGCCGGCCCGAAGATATATAGCAGCTATGCTTTGAGTACAGCAGTACGTTTCACGTTTATATTCATTCAAATGCTTGCGAAACACGTCACCGAAGGCTGGGCGCTTGCGAAGAGGACACACCGTTGTCACGCGGTGATAAGTAGCGGCTCTTATTGAGAGCCGGATTGCGGTCGCAGATTGTTTCGTTGACACAACGAAGCCCTTTCAGGCGAGATCTATAAATAATTGTCTGTACTACATGCGTCAAATCAATACAACGTTATTTTAAGGCACTCGACATTCTATTGCAACTGAAATAATATCACAATACGTTAATTTATGTTTTATTGTATACTAAGTAAATTGTAATTAAACATCCATTTATTCTGCTTTGATTCATGCTCTGTCATGGCGTAAATGGAAGGAAACCATGGGTTTAAAAGATAGTGCGCAATTTGTTTTCGATTAAGTTCACATTGAGCAAAAAAAAAAAAAAAGACCCTTTGACGTGGGCCGCAGGAACCATTACGTCAAACGACCAGTTAAACATAGTAATGCCTTCAGTCAACGTTATCTTAAGAATCAGTGCAGTGTAAAAGTAAGTTTAACGAAGACACATTTATTACGTCGGAGGTTCAATTCATCCAACAAGTGGTGTACCCGATTGTGTACATAGAATTTCGAATTGCTAGAACACAGTGGCGGATGTAGCTGATGTGTTTGCTGCCTCCATTCTCCACTCAACAATAAACGACGTGCTCACAACGCAGGCGAACTGGACATGACGGAGACAGCCACATCTAAAATTGTGTACTTATTTGACTTTCCTTTTATTTATCAATCTATCTATCCGTCAATCCATAGGCTCATTCATCCATCCATCAGCCAATCTAACGATCGATCGATGTATTTGTGTGTGTTCGCGCGCACGTGTGTGTGTATTTGAGATGCGAAATGTAGCGGTTAATAGGAAGATAATAGGACAGAGAGGAACCGGAAGAAAAACGCACACAATGATCGAGGGCACGTCACAGTTGTGAAACAAAAAGGTTGCAATCTATACTTGTGTGCACTAGAAAATACAAAAAAAAGTGTGGATTGTTCGTGGTGCTCATCTCCTTGTTAGAAACTACGAGTAACGTAGCCAGGAAGTGACACACCAGGTCCGTGCCCCCCCCCCCCCCCTCCTCCTCAGAATATTTTTCGCCATGCCATACAGGGCACCAAATAACACTCGACCACATCTGCCTGCCCTGGCCCCCACTTCAGAGAAGTGCGTTTCCTGGCCCCCTACCCCCGAAAAATATTTCTGTCTACGCCCCGACCATTTAAGTCACCAGTCTGTTTAAAGCTAAAGAAAGCACAGCGGATATTATTTGACACCTTTAACTGGAGTGTAAGGGTTACTACCTAAACTGAGAGAAATGATGGCAAGGAATTTGAAATCATTAGTACTTAAATTGAAACTGCCACGAGGAAACAAACGTTCCACACTCGTCGTCTTGGATACGAGTAGCGCTGGCTAACACTCCCAGAGATTAAACACACAAAAATGCCCGACAAGATAGACGTGGGCGCCCACCCGCCGACGAAGTTTAATTGTTATGGCATCGGGCACGTAATTCGGCTATAGTGAGTTGGGATGCCGCCAACAGGTGCCTTCTCGTACAATTTCATTCATTTCAATTAAGGCAACAATCATCACGCCACATTTAGGTGCAAGTAATGTCCCTTTTGCCTTCCTCGGCATAAAGTGTCTGTTCGTTTCATTTATTTTTCCTTTTCTATAAAGACAGACTCCGAATTGGGAGTTTGAAAACGTACACAAGTATCGTGGGCATGACACAGTTGTGAAACAAAAAAGTTTGGTTGCTCATCGAAACTTCATTAGTAGTATAGTGTCTATGCCACTTTCTTATGTGGAAATTCGGTCGTACGTGGCACTCCAGGACCCATATCCTATAGCAAGCATGTAGATGGTCGCAGAGATCTGTCAGCGTTTCGCTAAGTCAATTCTGATTTCTTCATGCGTAAACATGGGTATTATAGTAATGATAACATCAGTTAGCAGAACATGCACAATTACCACTTGCTCGTAACTAACAGTACCACGGCGTGTCCATGTCACAAGGCGCTTTTAGTCGCACCGTGGAAGTCTAGTGGCTAAGGTACTCGGCTGCTCACCTGCAGGTCGCGGGATCGAATCCCAGCTGCGGCGGCTGTATTTCCGATAGAGGCGGAAATGTTGTAAGCCCGTGTGCTCAGATTTGGGTGCACGTTAAAGAATCCCAGATGGTCGAAATTTCCGAAGCCCTCCACTACGGCGTCTCTCATGATCATGTCGTGGTTATGGAACGCTAAGCCCCACAAATCAATCAATCACAAGGTGCTCTTAGCTGACTGATTCTGCGGTGTCAGTTCGGCTTAAACACTGGACGTTATAACGGAGCGCCAAGCGTCTTTTTGTCATGACAACCGCGACGCCAAAGGAAAATAAACATTGTACTTGTCTTGCAGCAAAGAAGGCAAACTTTGTTTTAAAACAGAGTGAATTGATTTACTTTTGCGTTATGGTGATGCTTGACGCATGAGCATTTTTATTTACTTTCTTTCACATTCACTTGGAGCAGGAAGCCAGCTCAAACGCGTTACAAATGCGCCGCCCCTAGGCACGCGTTCAGCGCGTTGCCTTGCAGCAGGTGAAACTGATTGATATGTGGGTGGGGTTCAACGTCCCATAATCACCACATCGCAATGAGAGATGCCGTAGTGGAGGGCTCCGTAAATTTAGTCGACTACCTTGGGCAAGTGAAACTAAAGAGCGTTTCTGAATTTGGCTGCTGTTAAAAACGAAATTGTTACTGTAGCATACATGAAATCGCTTACTACATAGCGAACGTTTGCAGAGTCTTCTTCACGGAAGTATCAAAGCAGCAGCTCGAGACGCTCCTTTGTGGCCCGAAGTGACAGCTTTCGGTGCATCGCCGCTTGGAACGTCACCCACATGCGCGGATTTTCAAAAGGATTGGCTGCGACTACTTCTCGGAGAATGCACAGATCCTGGTGTATCCTGAAGTGCCATCTGGAGCTTGCATGATTGGCCGAACGACCGATACGTTTTCCGAGGCACGAGAAGCTGCCATCCTGGTTTTTTCTACTCGTGTCCCATGATGCCTTGCTCGCTGCAGTCCAGGCCGAAGGTGACGGTCCGCTCACACGCTTAATGCCTGACCGTTTTATTTATTTATTTATTTATTTATTTATTTATTTATTTATTTATTTTCATACTCTCAGGGCCCGAGGGCATTACAGAGAAGAGTGGTCTGACAACAATATATCAATAACTGCAATTTTGAAGGCGGCAGATTCTTCGATTGCAGCAATGGAGGCAGGAAGGTGGTTCCAGTCACTGCTTGTTTGAGGCAAAAAAGAAGCATGGCAAGTGTTAGTGCGGCATATGGGAACTTTAACTTTAAGATGATGGTCTAACCGTGGTGATACATAATCTGGGGGAAGGAAAAGATCATTTTTAAGTGTTGGATTCGTGTAAAAGATTTTGTGAAATAGGTTGAGACGGAAGTACTTACGGCGTGACTTATGTGTTGGTAATCCTAGGGTAGCTTTCATTGAAGAAACACTGGCGTAGCGGTTGTAGTTAGAGAGCACAAAACGAGCTGCACGGTTCTGAACGGATTCAAGGGCTGTAGTTAATACGGAGCTAAGTGGATCCCAAATAGAACAAGCGTATTCCAATTTCGATCTAACGAGTGCGCATGCGTACACCACGGGCGCAACCTCCGACCGACTAAGTGGATCGGGAGGCGAAATACGGTCAGCTACAGAAGCTTCTTATCCCTCTAGCGGGCACGTGACGATTGATAGCCTCGTACCGCGTCGTGGTATCAGGGTTCAGTATAGGAAGCGAAAGAAACTTTTAATAACATGCTCTAATTAACTTTTGTGGGCGTACTTACGCTTGACAGAACAATCTCTTGGCTCGCGTGGGCTTGGCCTGTGAGTCAACGCAAAAAAAAAAAAAAGAAAAGCTGAAGACTTTCGTATCAGTGCCCTCAAGCAGGAACTATATACAAAGCATCGGGTCATAAATAGCAATGCATAAAAAAACAAAGTCGAGCGAGACGATGAATGACCCTGCCCCTCTATAGTGTCCACACGGGCCGCTGCACCCTTTTCTTCCGCCGCTCTATGTATCATCCTTCCTCGGCCTCCCCTGGTGCGTGGCCGACCCATTCGGTTTGTTGACACAGGAAACAGCAGGAATCGGCCCATCTCAGCGCCGCTCATCTCGGAGCCATCTTGAAGCATCGTCATTTGCGGGCACGTTGTACGCTGGAGTCACGCCCAGATTTCGTATGCATGTTCCCCGAGGCTCGGGTCCTTACAGGAGCCACCAGGGGCGACGAAGAATACAAGAGAGAGAGAGCAGGATGGTCGACTAGAAACTGCACGCGTAATACGCATAACTAGTGAACGGAACACGACGCCATAGCGAGCTGCATCTCCGGACACCCAACCCTGCTCCCATTCAGTCAGTGCGGAGGTCCGTGTTCACGGCTTCAGGATGCGTGCGTGCAATCCCAATGGAAGGACCAAACAACGACTGACGTCGATAACGCGCGTCATTCTCGAGCCCCGTGTACACGATGTCCATGCAAGGTGTGGTGAAGGGGTCGCGTCATGCAACGGTGTATCCGGGCAAATTGTCCGCTGGAGGGCGGGGCGTAGCTCGAGACTCGGAAACAATTACGCGACGTTTATCTGTACGAGAGTCCAATTACGCAGTCGTTGCACCAAGATGTCTCGTTCTGCTACGCGGAACCGCGTTACTATGCGACCCCTCCGCGAACCACGCCCAAGACCCGGGACGCATTTCTCCGTGGGCCGAGTGCAGATGTCATCTTTGCGAAAGCCCCACGTGTGCCGCCAGCCCGGACGTGTGTGTGCTCCTTGACGTGCGCTTTCTGGGGTGTGTGCTCCTCCTCCTAACGGCACGTCAGTTTAGAGAGCTACAGCTTGTGGTTAAGGTCTGGTTTATAGATTACCGTTGCGGAAAGGGACAAGATCTTTCTAACTGGACTTTCGTTCTTTCTCTCCTTAATAAGTGTACGTGTAGGAGAGGGTGGCAAAATGTATGCCCAGTACTCCTGCCTCAGGCATACGATGCATAGCAAACATAGCTGTGTGGACACGGGAGGAGGGGGGGGGGGGGTCATCTGAATGGTGTGCCTAGTCTGCCTCATACCTTCCCTCAGCGTGACCTGTCTCGTCATGGCTTAATGAGCACGGTCTGTACGTCCGCCCGTCCGTCCCTCAGTCTGCTGGTATGTCTGTCCATTCGTCCGTCCGCCCGTCCATCCATCTAATGAACACTTCAGGTACCACCATCTCGCATCTTCCTATCATGTAGTCATATACAAGTACCGCCATTCAGCGGACATTCCAAAGACTAAACAAGAGGTGGCTACCTACTACTACTACTACTACTACTACTACTACTACTACTACTACTACTACTACTACTACTACTACTACTACTACTACTACTACTACATACATCTGGGACGCACGAGCCGCGGTTTAAAGAGATTCGCCCCTGAAAAAGTGTTTAGAAAAAATGGTAATCGATTTAGAGTGGTGCTATGGAAGAGCATAAAGCCGTCCCGTAGGCCTCACACCTCCGCTTAGTAAAAGAGTTGAATGACTTAGAGTACTTGGTACTCTAATATGGTAGAGCAGAAAGCCGTGTCACGGTTTAGAAAAGGTTGCTAACGATTTAGAGTACGAGGTACTCGACTATGGGAGGGCATGAAGCCGTTCCTTGGGCCTCACACTTGATGAAGCCGTGGCGAGAAAATTTACGTCGTGAACGAGGTCACGACGAACCACCGCTTAGTGAAGCAATATCAGAAGAAAAAAAAAACATCCAAAACGGCCGACAGTTTCTGTTTAGAAAAAATTGTCACAGACGTCAATGATATTTTAACAGGACATTTTTTCTTAGACATACAATAACTATGCTGACAAACCTGACTTGCGTTTAGAAATAAAGAAGTAACGATTTAGAGTACTTGGTATATATACTCTACTATGGGAGAGCTTAAAGCCGTCCCGTAGGTCAAAAGCCCCTGTCCCAGAAATAGCGGGTTTCACTCAGAGGAAGTGTTATTGCAACTAATTTGGCATAGGATCATTGACTGAACAAAGGACATATGCATCCAGATGCTTTCCTGTTTCACAAGTTTGGTTGAGAAATGTTCAAGTCTCGGTAAAATGCTGTTGCAGATCGCGTCATGAATCTCACCCGATTGATTTGCTTCGATCGGTAATAACGATCTTTTATTTCATAGTTAACCATGATCGAGCAAGCCCCTCTGAACTCGATGTGAGAACCACTCGACACGACTTTTCTTTTAGGGCCAATCACTGCCTTCACTTTTGCAGGTTAAGTGACCCAAGAGCTTCCATTTCAGAATGACTTCCAAAACATCGCTTGTTCGAGCCGGCGATATGGAATCAGAGCAGACTACGTTGTTCATCATTCCCGTGGTCTCAGAACGGTCGCAGTGCCCCCCAGTTGACTGGCACGATCGTTTCACAAGTGAAAAAGTGGAGCGCCTAATTTGAATGGGTAAATTTTTCGCCAGGTTGCAACTGACTATGGTGATTGTTTACTGGTACATCAGACACAACGAAAACTTATGGCCTAGTTTAACTAGCGGAAGAAAGAGATACAGAGACCAAAAATTGAAGCAAGCAGCAAATTTTTAACAATACCCCCAATGATATGGGTGAGGCCCAAGCAGAGAAATTGGCGGAGTCATGTACTCAAAGATTTTAAAAAAAAGGTGTTTCAGCTCCACTAATTTAACACCTTGGAAGAGGCCAAACGTGCAATGTGGGCTGGTGTTCCCCACAGCTATATACATTGGCCACGAGGGCCTTTACTAGAGAGGCCAGCGCTGCGATCGTTTTGACGTCACAGATTGGATAGTGTATAGTTGTGAAATACGGCAGCTTTGTTTTCGCGACACCACTTGCATCGTCTCCCATGGGTGCACCGGTTTATAGTCGCGATATTACGATGCAAATTAGGCACGAGAGTGCCACGGGGGGCACCGTTTTGTAGTTTGCTTGACCGTACGGTATTCACAGCAAAAGCGCGGGAAATGCGGCGTTCTAGCGGACAACACAACCCGGCATCCCATGAGTGACGTCATCACGTAGGTGGCGCCACGGTATGTCCTCGAGACCAATACT
Organism: Rhipicephalus microplus; assembly: GCF_013339725.1. Taxonomy (NCBI): domain Eukaryota; kingdom Metazoa; phylum Arthropoda; class Arachnida; order Ixodida; family Ixodidae; genus Rhipicephalus; species Rhipicephalus microplus. The sequence goes on along the minus strand of NC_051175.1, from coordinate 107,242,879 downwards.
CTTTACTGTGTTTGGAGTGAGTGGTTAACGATTTCTAGTACTTCGTACTCTACTATGGGAGAGCATAAGAAAGCCGTCCCGTGGCAACACACAGAGGGCGGAGTTTAAGAGAATTTTATTTCGAGATATATCTTACATTGCTTATGTGCACCCAGAGAGATGGACAATGATGATCACGCGTATGTACAGTGCAAGCTGTTATATACAGCGAAAATAACTTATTTGCGTATGCAGTGATGTACAATGCCAAAATTGCACAACAAGGACAGGGCATTCATGAACATTGAGGTGATTAAACTTATATAAACAGTAAGGCTATATGCACAAACAAGGGGGTAATTCACAGTGTAAGGTGATGTTTTTTTGCATTCACCTGTAAGGACAGTTTGCTGTCGTGCTCAAGAACAATATTGCACAAAAAAGACATGTTTCTAATGAGGAAAAAGAGAATTCGCACTGTAATTTCTCCGTGGTACAAGCTCCAGCCCACCTCCTCCATATAGGGGAGGAAAGTGTGTTTAGAAAAAGTGGGAAACGATTTAGAGTACTAGGTACTCCACCGTCCCGTGCATGCCGGAGCCTTTAGCCTAGTGAATCAGGCAGCGAACCATCAAACGAACGGCTGTGTGTTTTGAAATAGAGGTTAACGATTTAGAGTACTGAGTACTCTTCTATGGGAGAGCTGAAAGCCGTCTCCCGTGGACCTCTTTACCGACACTGGCACAAACAGAAACGATACTATTGTTATGTCGGCTCATGTGTTTAGAAAAAAAATTTTAACGATTTCGAGTACTTGGTACTCAACTATGGGAGAGCGTGAAGCCGTCCCAATAGATTATACCGAGTTGCTGGACGCCTGGGGGGGGGGGGGGGGCGGTTAGAAAAAGGGGGAATGATTTAGAGCACAGGGTACTCTACTATGGGAGAGCTGAAAGCCGTCCCTCGTCGAAACAATTATACTATTCCGGTTTTGTGCACCACGACTTTGCAGATACGTTTCGATAAGGGGTGTTTTAAACAGATGACTTTACCGTCGAGAAGCACTTCTGTGTCTCTGGCCCCAGATAAGGAAACTTGGGCGTTTTGGCAAATTTAGTCCCGGTGTCTGACACACCCTGATAAGCCAAATATAGTGTTTTAGGCAGTAACGACGAATCTTTAACTCATAATATGCGCAAGTACAGACGGGTGATGAGTATAGTTGGATTTACCCAATCCTTACGGCGTATGCCCGCTTATGATTGCCCGTGACGACGACATGACACGGCGATAATCCGAGAGCCTATAAGGTGATTCGCCCCCAATATTATGCACGTCTAAAGGAATGAGGTGGACCTTGAAACATGAGTACTGCATGAAAACACTCGAAGTATAGCGTTTACTGCCTGAAGCGACACCGTATACCAACGCGCACCTTTGTTAGACCCTCGAGTCGTTATTAACCGTCAAGGAGCACATAGAAACACACGTGCACATAAACCAAAACACGCGCATGCAACATTACGCCGAAAAAAAAAGCAAAATCCGGGTGTCAGATAAGAGCGCCGAAATAACGATTAATCATTCCCCGAATGCCATAAACCATCCCCGCACTCCAGAAATCAAGTAGCACGGCGGAAGCCTATACATCGCCTCCCGTTTCTCTGCCGCATACATACACTCCGAACAATAAAAAAATAGGCTCTTCTAATACCGCGCCGCATGTGTAAGTAAGCGCCAACTCATTAGGGGCAACCCGTGCAGCCGAAATGGATACCCCATTCGTGAGTAATTGCGCGCGCAAACACGCGCGCCCAAGCATCTTCCTCACTTAACCATACCGTGAAGGACCATGACCATACTGAGCACCAAGCCGCCCCGGTCCGTCCCCTATGCGCACGCGAAACACTCCACGCCCGGCCGTTTCCTTTGGCGTCCGATACGAGCGCCCTGATAAGTCGCGCACCGATTAGCGGCAACGCGCTGCTCGGGCTTTGGTTTTGTTTGGTTAGAGATGGCTTATATGGTTGCCGGTCGGTCTATACTTAACCACGACCCGACGAAGCGAACGAAAATATGGTAAGGTATAGGGCCTCCGGGCTTTTATAGAACTGCGGGCGGAGGAGGGGCCCTTGTGTGGATGATGATGAGGAGAAAGAAAGAAAGAAAGAAAGAAAGAAAGAAAGAAAGAAAGAAAGAAAGAAAGAAAGAAAGAAAGAAAGAAAGAAAGAAAGAAAGAAAGAAAGAAAGAAAGAAAGAAAGAAAGGAAGGAAGACGTGAAAGATAAGCTGGACCCCCACGTGTGTGGATTCACAAATCTTCCTCGCCAGGGCCACTCCTTGATCTCGCGACGCAGACTTACTAGCAGCAAGACACGCAGACCAATATGCAGAAGGCTCAACAAAAGAAAGGAATCAAGCTGGAAATAACGTTGCACCTCAGTGATCACTCGGTGAATGTGCGCTATCCCGAAGCGCCCGGTCGTTGATAAATGAAGAGGACACGCCGCGATCTTGTTTCGCCTCCATTTATCAGTCTCTCGCTCTGGAAACCCCTCCCCCTTCCTATCTTTTCTTTCATTAAGCCACCGCTCCGATCGCGCATGTATGCTCCCTCCGGTTTGCCCGCGATTTTCGAACTGTTGATGCGCGGAAAGGCTTCTCGTACGCGCATATGCAGTCAGCGCTAACTCGTGCATGTGTTCGTGCGAGTAAGTAAGTATCTCGCAGGGGAGTCGTGACTCTCGTGGCGAACGCCGGCCACTTCAATGGGGGCCCAATTTGTGTTACCTATAGCCCGCCTCTTCAACTCCCACTACACGCCTCTTCAACAACGATAGTCTCTGATGCCCCGGCTGTTTGCATCCAAACGGTGCTTATTACGGGCCCGTTTGCAAGCCAATGTCGAAGCCAAGTGAACGCTATAATACTTCCTCCTCCCACCCACTCACCCCCTTCCGAATTCCGCTCTCTGATATCGCCAGCTTGTGCGAACGAGTCCGCTCACCAGTACGAGCGAACTGCTCCACGTGTAGGGCAGGAAATTCGACTACTCTCCCTAGATTTATTTTATGCTTTCGCGCTCTTTCCCTGCTCTCGCTAACGGCGATTCGTACAAAGTGGGACGGTGATCGAGAATGCTGGTGGTGTCTGGCGCCGCCCTCTAGTTCGAATGGGTGATCGAACAGAATGCGACTGCAGGCGAAGGCCCGTCGCAGCGCCCCCCTTCCTATTATGTCAATGTAGGCCCCCTCTCCCCCCCCCCTTTCTTAAGTTAACATGTGAAAATATTTCTAGATACTTTTTTGTCGTGCATGTGCAATACCATTGTATATTTTTTTCGTTCGTATGGTCTCATTGATATTTAATGTGTACAATGTTATTTTAAAGGTTTATTTTTCGCTCTCTTTTAATTTGTATGTGTTTATATATGTGCAATTGTAAATATTCATGTATTCCTTTGCATTATTGCTTAGCGTTCTAATTGAGCGGCATAGTGTTGTCTTATTTATTTTATACCATAATTTTTCCACTCAGGCTATGCCAGCGGCGGTGTTCCGCATTAAATTGATATGTTGTTTTTCACTCCATTATTGTATTAATTGCCCTGAACATTTGCCTATCCCTGCCACATTGTCAGAGTCGTGGGCCTAGTCAAGCCCATGAAGAGGCTTTTTGATCCCGGCCCTCAGCATCCCAAATGATGGAATGTTAGAATGAATAAATATTGAAAGTTTAAAAGTGACTAAAAGTGATCCCCCCCCCCCCCCCCCACCGTGCACTTGCTTATTCCTGTCCTAAAGCTTTCGCGTGAGCTATTTGTTATACCCCGATTTCTGTGATTCCGATTCGCAAAACAATCTTTCGCTTATTAGTAAAGTGCGATTTCACAATCCTGAAAACGCCACTCTGACCGCGATGTAACCTTTGGTAAGCGAGAAGTGCGAAAAGAAAAAGTGGGTGGAGAGGCCATCTTCATATTTTCGCACTAAACACCGTGATGTCATAAATTTTGAAGCTGTCTACTGAGTCCTTGCATGCGTAGCTTTTAATCTATGTGAGTTGAAGTACAGTGTCATCTGTCGACCCAGCATACGAACTTTCAGAAATTTTCATCATGCAGCAATGTTTCGAAAGTACGAAAAATGCATTTTGAAAATTTTGACTTCCACGCGCGATCTCGGCGCGACATGTAAAAGTGAAACTTGATTTTCTCCGCTAATAATGAACTTATGATAGTGAAACATATGACAGTACAGTTCTCGTAGTGTAATTTGTCAATCTATACCAAGTCATTGTTTTTCTTTAGTGTTCCTTTAAAATGATTTCTGAAAAGAAAAAGTGAAATTCGAACCGGTTTCTGCTGAAATCGTATTCCAAACCTACGACTTGGGTAGCCTTCAGCAGTCTCTAATCTCCAAAGCAGAGGCATATTTATCGTCGCACGTTGCCTTACTGTTGGTACCGCAGCGCATACAGTGAAAATACTTATTGTCCGCGCCCTTTTTTATCACTTACCCATTAGCTTCGAACCAAACCACCATGCGACCACTCGTAGAAGTCAATAATTTTCCCACGCTTCGGACTTCGGAGGTCGCGCACACTCAAAGAGCACTGGGCTCTTTGAGTGTGCGCGACTCGCTTAGCTGCACCTACTTGAAATACGTGGCTTCATTAGCGTGCCAGCTGTTGTACTTTTTTTTATGCGTCGAAAAATACTTGCATCGCCAAGTACCTTGAGGCAGAACACGAAGAAGTAATGAGTAAGTTCTTATCAGGAGTCTTACAATGTGCAGTAATCGTTCCTTCATCGCCGTTCAGGCGCACCCTATCTGGGCAAGACCACCCCGTATGCGGACTGTTTTGGGCTATCAACATCGCAGTTCCACTGATAACGAGACACTCCCCTTTGAGTATCAAGCTCTCTTGGCTTTGCGTCTCGTGAGGGCTAGAAGTGTTGCTCGCTGCACTGCGTTCGCAATAAGCCTCGAATCATTTCTTGTGTAATCAACTATCTCCCTCTTTGGGCAGTTTTCTCGCTCTTTTACGGCGAAATCTGTTGCGAGATCACAACAAGGGTGCGTTGAAAGTTAGCGCTGTGTTGTGTCTATGTGCCTTCTCTTGTCCGTGTTCGTTGTCTGCGCTACCATCCATCATCATGCAAGGGTGCCGTAGTTGCCCGCCGCCGCAACGACCATTGCCAGTGTCCCTAAACGCCATCACGCGCAATAAGAAAAAAAAACACCGCTATATCCACTAAGTTGGAGAAGTTGGAGGAGCTTGCTCGGGGGTGCATGCATGGGGCGTTTCTTGGCGAGACCATTTCTGTAGGAGTGCTTGTTAACGAGCCCGGACATGATGTGTACGTCGAAGGCAGCGTTGTCGGTCACGTTCCACGGCCTCCACTGCGCAGTGTTGGCCACGACGATCGGCGCGTTAACCACCTGCCCCTTTATGCAATACTGACCGCTGCCGCGAGTCAAATGCCTAACGTTCATAAATTGCAGACTGGAAGGTATCAGGTGTTCTTCAACGGGGTTGAGAGCAGCCAGGTCGGGAGCTCGGGTACCCGTGCATAACACTCATCCTAGGAACTTGTCACGTGATGCCATGGCTACGAAGCGACGAGAACGAAGTGGATGTATAGTCGCGAGGAGGTGAGCGCGTGGGCCATCGAGAACCGACGCCTTGAGGGGGCGGCAGGCCACCTTGTGAGTAAGCGTGGAATCACCGAAGAAGTGACCGCAGCGGCGACTTTGAGTGGTGGTGACCGGGCAAGTGTACACTGGCAACACTGGTGTAAACGCCGCCGCCGCCGGACTCGGCACAAGCATGAGAATTAAGCCTGCCGAGCAAGTTCCTAAGAGGAAAAAAAATAGCAGTGGCTTTGACGGCTATATGCCAGATTATACGTAGCGTGAGGTAAGGTTCACCTGATAAGTCATGGCTTTCCTCGTTATCTAGGATTAGCCTATCGTGCTTACTACTGAACAGACAGACATACAGACAGACCAACGGACGCACCAGCTGTTTGTGTGTGACGTCACTGCTCGCGCGTGCGCTACGCGGCAAACGAAATCAATTTTATCGCATACCTCTGCTCACTCAGAGTGGCCCCGTCGTTATTCATTGCGCAGGCTTATGGCCTTTTAAAGTTGTGATTCTCTCTCCTTCCAGCTCGGGCGTTTAGTCTTGCTTACTGACATGCTTTGGCCGCAAATAACACAAACATAAAGTAAAGAAACACTCAACGACTTGTGCTTGTCGTTGGGTGTTTCTTTACTTTGTTTTATTTGCGGCCAAAGCATGTCAGTAAGCAAGTACCAACTAGGCCAACAATCAGGATTAGTCTTGTTTGGGCAATAGCGATATGCATGACTAGAATTGGCTCGCGCACTTCAGCAAAAGAGTACAATGGGGTTAGGCAGATTGATTGATTTGTGGGGTTTAACGTCCCAAAACCACCATATGATTATGAGAGACGCCGTAGTGGAGGGCTCCGTAAATTTCGACCACCTGGGGTTCTTAAACGTGCACCCAAATCTGAGTACACGGGCCTACAACATTTCCGCCTCCATCGGAAATGCAGCCGCCACAGCCGGGGTTTGATCCCGCGACCTGCGGGTCAGCAGCCGAGTACCTTAGCCACTAGACCACCGTGGCGGGGCAAAATGGGGTCAGGCAGAGATGGCAACCCTTATGAACTTGGAGATGAATGAAGTGGGAAGTATAGCGTCATGGTTTCAGTGGAAACGGCGCGCGCGGCAGTCCCGGAGCCCGCAAAACCGGCGCCGACCATCGATTGTCAACAGCTGCGGTCTCGCAACGTTCTTCATTCCGTGCCTGTAGCGTGCTACCGAAGAAACCAATCGGATGGTATCACGCTTTTCGTCCCGTCTGGAGCGGAGCTCTAATAAAAGTTTGATTGGCCAACTGGACAGCGCCGAAGCACCACGAGCGTACGGAGGTCAAGCGACGTGATTAGACAAGCGCGCAAAATAACATACACGTATGGCCCGGCACTTCGACAGCCGCGTAACCAGATTGACATGGGAACGTGATTAAGAGTTCTGCGGGCGTCAACGGCGCCAAGACGTTATCCCTACACAGTCCACCCGGGGATGCATTCATATGCGGAGACCGCGGACAAGACCCGTATCAAGGACAACTGTCGAAGATACAATGGACAAGCCGGGACAGCAAGCCACGTCGTAATGGATATCTACAGCAAGCAACAAGAGCAACGGCTTGAAAGCGAACACTTCATAGTCTATGTTTGCCAGATGCGAGCCGTTAATCGACTCGTTCGAGAACGCCTGCCGCTTGGACACTACCCGCAGCTACTGTACCGAACACGCAACGACAACAGCAGTGATTCGAAAACGAACACGTTTGCATACAGTCTCGCGTATACAGCGGCGCTGTTTGCCAGGATGCATACTCATAAGAAGGCCTGCAGTTTGTAGACACCCACGGCTACTGTGCCGAGTTGGTTGCAATGAAAACGGACCTCTAACCTGACGCCACAGTAAATGAATAGGTAGGTGACACGGAAAACAATCGCCGATCTTGGTCCCTTTTTTTTTTTTCTGCCATCTGTCAAGCTTCCCATTCGTTCGCGTTCGGACTAAAGCACCACTTGCAAGGACGCAACCCTTCGTCGACGGAGGCGGGGGAACTGGGAAGGCAATCAACGGAAAGTATTCGACAGAGCCCGTGGGAGAACGATTCGCCGCACAAAAGGATCGCTCCTGCGAAACCGGTCATCGGTCATCATCATATCTTTATCGGTCTTTTATCGCTCGCAACCGCTTCCAACACGTCTGTAGCGAGCAGTCGTGAGTTGGAACGAAAGCTCAATTGGTTCCTTTATTCTATGGGGTGCTCGTTTGACTTCCGACGACGACCATTTTCTCTCTGTGCTTACTATCATTCTTAATTCACGTGTGCGTATGCCATTAAGCTCACGCTGGTGGCTCCTCAGCCTTGACGTCGATTTATGTTTTCCTCTGTTTCCGATTGCGTATTTTCGCGCGTGCGTGTTCTGAGAGGAGGAACGGATGGTCGAGCCGATGTTTCTCTCGGGATGCCCTGCTTGGACGTCGCGCGATGTATAACAAGCGTTGAAAATGGAGGCGAGACCATACGCTCGGGTAATGGAGTTTTCCGATGCTCGCCGGTCTTAGCGCTACTTAATTGAACGTTGCTACTTATCGCTTCGCCGTGCCGAGAAGAACACTGCTTCCGTAAAAGTGTGCACCATAGCGGCACTGCTGCGAAAATGTTCAACGTGGTCAGTAATGCCTGTCGCGATGGTGACAACGCCTGCTCAAAATGCCTGGGAATTTGAATATCCTATATCATCTTCCACCGTAGTGCCCATTTTCTTCTTTAATCTGGTGGTGCCACCTTGCCCTGTTTTACAAATTTGCTTTATTCTTTGCACCAGTTTACGTGTAGATCTCCTGTTATTTTGTCGGCACATATTGAATGGATTACAACCTAACCGGTGCCTATGGTTCCAGATCACTATGTACGCTCATGAATAATTTTGTTCTTGAATAAATGAGCATGACGAACACGATGACGACGACGAAGATCACTCAAAGCTATCGCACAACAAGGACTGTGGCCTTCGCTTTAAGACGCACGTAATACACAGCATCGCTCGCTAGTTGTGTCTTACTGAATACACTGCAGATGATGCAGCTGCTATGTCTGTTTCTCCTCAGAGCTATCAACAGTTTCGATGCCCCTATATTTTCATCTCTTTTTTTTTAGACCGTTATTATGAATCAGCTACGAGCCTTGATCCGTCTTTGAATTTATACGGCTTTTTTTTTTCAATCAAGAGTGTCTGATGCTTGCATCTTCATCGTCGTCGTGTATCAACTTCGTTAGTCTGCAAGCGGCCTGCCTCCGTTATTATTTTCCCGCACTGCACGCAACAAATCCGCCAAAGACCATCCTCGTTGACGTCCGCGACCCGCTACAATGTAGCATTACAAGTGGATCATCAACACGACTGCTGGAAGCTTTTTTTTTTCTTTTTTTCTAACGAGCGTCGCACAAATGGGAATTCGGGATGATGACAGCTGCGTACAAGCTTATTTCTATATTTTCTTTTACCGAGAACCCCTTCGTTACTCAGCGATGCGAGTTCCATGAAGGATTCGTTACTTAGAGTTGATCCCAATGCGAAACCTGCATTAGATGAGGAGATACGCAAAATCAGCTTTCGTTGGATCTAATTTTAACTTTTATCACCAACCAGCAACGCGCACTTGAGGTGCCTCGGAATATGAACGACCACCTCCGATGGCTTACGTGGCTTATATCTGACGTTTACAGACACCCAGCTAAAGAGGCATTTCCACGGCCTATACAGGTTTCTCCTGGAACGTGTTAAGTTGAAACACATAAGTCACAAACTCTCACGATGGGAACCATCTCCTGCACCGCTTAGTGTTGTCCAAGCCGACAGATATGCAACCGCGACAGTATCCAATAGATTTTTTGTTGTTGCTGTTTATCTTATTATCAAAATGAAGCAGCATCATACGCAGATGAACCTTTGCTACTCACCTCTCTGTGCAAAGCTTTGCGTCCGATAGGAAACCCCTCTCCTACGTCTCTCCACTTCATTAACTGAAGGTCATCCATAGCATGTCTATAGCGTAAATATACCGTCACGATCCGTTCAATGCTTCTTTGAACTTATCTCATCGTGTCACTCCGACCGTAAGATATTTCACGGACGTGACAACATATATAGTGCATCAGGGGGTGCACTCCGCTCAATAGACAAAAAAGGCGATTGGACCCGTGCTGCGGGGCTGCTCGGCTCAGTCTCGGACCAACGACGATAGCCTCCGAGTGTCTGCAAGCATGCATCTTCTCGGCTCTAATGCAACGCCGTCCATCGCAACCCCTTCATTCCATCGCGCGGAGGCGAAGGAGTGGCCAGGCTCGTGCGCCCATCAATCTATAGGGTGAGGTCATCGCCGTAGCCCGTTCCGCATCGAACCCGCCTATCTGTCATGAGAACGGTGCGCCTGCTTCAAAGGACGGCGCTGAGGCGGCCATCGTTTTGAGCACGGAAGCTACACGGTAGCCGCTACAATGCTGGATGCTCCTCCTGACCGCGGGTATCCGAGATGACGTTGCCGCTCTGTGCAAAGGGAGCGCGGAACTGGATCAGCCGCCGATTGGTCCTTCAGGAACCGTACGTTTACAGTGGCTTCACATGCAGCCATCATGAATCCCATCGCATCGATGGTGTTAATGACACCCGGTCACCGCTTAATTTGCGGCCTTTCCCTCGGGGCTTGCGGCCACGCATTTTGTTAATGGAAATTTCCAAGAAAAAAAAATGAACGTTTTTTTTTTTTTTTTTTGCCGTCGTAAGCGTTTGTGTTTGCCCGTGCAATGCCCTCTTTTTTTTACGTCCTTGCCCACGCCGTTCTATTCTTTTATCTTCATTAAATCAAGCGTTAGGTGCGCTTCCTCCGTGTCGTTCTCGCCGGCTGTCGTTGTGCACTTGGCAGCACTGGCTATTTCAACCATGATGACATCGAAACTATCTGGCAATCCGGCTGTTTTTTTATTCGAGATCTCGCGAGAGTGCCACGTATAGCACGCGCTAAGTATCGTTACATTTGCGTGTGCCGAGTATTTTGGAGGGGGGGGGGGGGGGTACGCACGTATCTGTGGAATGGCTACTGCCGAAAAACAAGCCCTTCTAAACTGCAGGAGGAACTTTTCATCGACCGAGCCGGTGAGGTAACCCCAGCATAAATTACCTTTTCACCTACGTGCTACTTTCACTTTGGTTGTGTGCATAGCACCACCACGGTGTTGTGGTGGCTAAGGCTGCCGACTTGCAGGTCGCGGGATCGAATCCCGGCTGCGGCGGCTACATTTTCGATGGAGGCGAAGCTGTAGGCCCGTGTGCTCAGACTTGGGTACACGTTAAAGAACCCCGGCCAGGTGGTCGGAATCTCCGGAGCCCACCACTATACGGCGTCTCTCGTAATCATACGGGGGTTTTGAGACTTAAAAACCCCCATATCAGTCAGTTGTGTACCTATGCTTTTGACATTCTGATGCATTTTCGCTCACCAGAATATACTGGATACGGTTCTTTTTTTTTTCTATCTTCCATTCACACTTTAATGGCAAGCGATGAATCCCGTGTGCTCAGGTTTGGGTGCACGTTAAAGAACCCCAGGTGGTCGAAATTTCCGGAGCCCTCCACTACGGCGTCTCTCATAATCATATGGTGGTTTCGGGACGTTAAACCCCACAAATCAATCAATCAATCAAGTGATGAAACATCCCGACAGTCCGCCGCGGTGGTGTAGTGGTTGCAGGGCTGACCCCGATGGTCCGCATCAACTGTCAACCCGGATGCGTTTCGTTCAGCTAGACGTATCATGCGAGAAATGAAACAGCTTTTGAGTGTTTTTTAACGTCGACGTTAAAAAAACACTCAAAAGCTCATCATATGGTAGCAGCCTTGATGACTGCTACTGACGTCCAAGTCAAACCGAGTCGTTGAATCCACGGTTTTACGTTCTGTGCAATCTGGCGATCTGGCTGCTCTTTCGTTCGAGTTCTCGCGAGAGTGCCACATAGTACGCGCTGCGTATCGTTACGTTTGCAGACGCACGTATCTGTAGAATGGATACGTTACGTATAATGCGCGTGCGCTCTTCTCTCCCGTAGGCATGCTGCGTACGTAGGCTTTATTCCCCCCTTCCAAATCCCCCCAGCGTATAGGGTAGCAAACCGGGCATGTGCCTGGTTAACCCCTCTGCCTTCTCTCTTGTTGTTCATCTCTCTCCCTCTATAGGCTCGTTACGAGAGCCCAACTAAATGTGGCTATATATTACTCAAACACTTGCCATACTTCGACTTACGTATTTTCTTGAATATATCGACACCTATCACCACCATTTAATACTGGCTGTTCGCTCAAATCATGGCTGATCTTGACGTAGTGTTGGTTAAGTCTTAACTAACGATTGTCTAATGATTATTTCGATGGTCAAATGATATCTAAGCTGTCGGGTGTTAGCTTACTGTTGAAACCCGTTGATTAGGGCTCCCAAATGAGTGATTGTGATAACTGTAGTATTGACTAGGCAATGGTGAACGTCGGCTAGTGGCGGCTAATGCTGGCTGTCCCCTGGTATAACTGTAACTAATATATATTCATTCATTCCCAATTGAAGGAATGAGCTGTCTATTAAGGTTTGCCCTAGTTATACACGCATGGTGCATCACTGTGTAAGCGGCAAGATTTTTATTATTAACTTACGACTCTGATACTGCATGCCCCCACGCGCAGAATGGTACATGCCCGTACGGGCAGTCACATTTTTCATTGGCAGTGAAACAGATACGAAGAAAGGCGAAGAAGTCAACCAGGGCAGCGTCTATAGTTTGCCAAATTACACTGAAAAAGAATGTGGAGTATAAGGGAGACTACAATGGGGACTACAAGAGAGTTGAACCCTTGTACCTCACCTAGGGAAAAAAAAAACGTCGTCATGCCTCTTTCATTATACCACCATGCGTAAGCGCGTTTTGTAGTGATATAGACGGCAATTCGTTATTTTTGTTTGCTTTTCTGATTGTTCCACCAGTGCGATATTAAGGCAATATAATCACGAACGTCATTAACATTTGCTGACAGGCCAGTTTGTGACGCATAGGGCGCAGGTGTAACAGAACGGCGCAAATGTAACAAAACACAAATTAAGACGCGAAACACAGTGGTGACTTCAACTAACGAAACATTACGTGAAGTCAGCACTCTCATACATGTCTTCTTGCGTCCATGCCGCGACACCTATGAACTAATCGCCATATTGCTGTGGGCATCGTTGTGCAACAGTAAACTTGCGACTGTTTAACGCATGTATTGTGCGTACAACGCTTGCTCGAATCTCTAGCGTCATTTCGTGTTTCTCTCAATAGAAAAAAACTTACCAACACAGTTACCTTCCCTCCGCGTGCGGCTCATAACATCGATTCCCAAGGTACGTTGGATAATCCGAATTTCGTTATCAATCTTTTTAAAACGGAAGTCCAACAGTCGTTGGCAGCTTGCGACAGCCGTATACTTGTTGCGTTGCAAGACTATTGCGCAACTTTGCGTGCATCCGTTGACTCAGTCAACACGTTCGTCACGACTTGCCACTAAACAGGAAATGCATCGATCTTCTCGCTGCTTCGTGCGCCTCCAAGTTGGCAACGATTCGAGCACTCGTGATTGGCATTCTCGCTCACTGTAGATTTATTTGTAGAAGTTCAGCACGGCAAACTCGGAGTAGTCGTAAACGTTTCATTAAAACGACCTTCAAAGCAATCATCTTACCACCGTGTATTTTCAAATAATCGCTCCCCAATAAAACAGACTCGTAACCAACATGAACAATGTTGGCGTAACCAACACGAACAACGTTGGCGTAACCAATATGAACAACGTTGGCGTAACCAACATGAACAATGTTGGCGCTCGCGAGGTGTGTGGCGTATCGTGTCCGATCGAAAGTCCTAGAAAGGAGCGTCCGTTTTTGTTGGCTGGTGCGAAAAAACAATATACAAGGTTTCAACGAGCTTGTTCGATTCGCATTGCAGCAAGGCTGTGGGAGAAGCTTTGGCGATGCGTGGTGTATTTACATCTCGTTAAGGTAAAATTTTTATGCAGCTGCACGAATGTGGCAACGCTTAATTATACCACACGAGACTTAGTTATCGCTTCTGAAAGTGGATGAGAGAGATAGATAAAGATGCAAGGAAAGGCAGGGAGGTTAACCAGACGCACATCCGGTTTGCTACCCTGAACTGGGGAAGGGATGAAGGGGAGAAAAGAGGTTGTAGGGAGATAAGAAGGACGAGATAAGAAGAGTGGACGAGATGTAGCAAAGAGAGACAAGGCTGATAATACCCGGGCGTTTACACGACGTAACCTCGGTATGATCGTGGGGCCAGCCGTATAGGGGCTCCGAAAATTTCGACCATCTATATAGTGCTCTCTAGCGGACTCTTAAGATCGCATAGTGCACGGGTGTCTATAATTTCGCCTCCATCGGAATCCGACCGCCTCGGCTGGGATCTTTCGGATTAACAGCCGCGCGCCGTAAAACTGGTTTATATTATTTTCAATCTAGTTTATTATTTTTATTTTACTTTCGATCTAGTTTATTTTTGTTAACAAATCGTTGAACGAGACACTTGATCACGCGCTAATGTAACTTGCAACGTGTTAACGCCACGTTTATTTCCGTGTCTATGTGATCACCGTACACACCGTAATTATCGAAAGAAATCTGGAGTAGGGAGCAAAGCAACTAAATGAAGGGTGAAGTCTCCGGCGTATCGGTAACGCTTACGTCACATACACAAAGTGGTACTCGGTGACGCACGTGTCACGTAAATAAACAAATCATGAAAAGCAAAACAGCATCTATCGCCGCGTCACCACAGTAAAAAAAAAAGGCTTGAAGTGATGAAAGAATGTCGCTACAGTCAAAGTTTCGACAAGGTTGCTCGTCTATGCCCGGCCTCATCATGCGGGGACTGGGGGGGTTCGCGTGCCCCAGGCCAAAGAACATTACAGGGTGTGTATAAAAATCATGGCATATATGCACGGAGTTAATGATGATGAACGGGCGAAGCAGTGGGGTCGTTTGGCGTTACCGTGAATCACCCGGGACATTGACCATTCACGCATGTGAAAATGAGTGACAAAGCGGTGTACAGTTACATACAGTGTTTATTGGTCGTTAGTGGTATGTTGTCTTGAGTTGTGACTTTAGTTTTGCTTTCATTATTACTGCTTTGCGGTATCGGATCTGGCCGGAAGTTGACAAAAACAAGGTCTGCGCAAGTTTCCCTGGTGGTTGTCGGTACTTTCCGGTCATACGAAATGCATCGTAAAGCATATCGAGACGTCACATACTGCACGAGCCAGCTGTTGTCCATGATCGTCATCGTCATTATCCTCTTTATCATAATCACTGTCATCATCATGTCGTAATGCGGGTACCTTGCACGTGCTACTACCGTGGTGGCAGATAGAGAATGTGTGGTCTGGAACACGCTTGTTCCTCTTTAGCGTCATCAGCATCAACCTTATCGTCAGTGACGGCTATGATGCTACGCAGGATACAGGCCTCGTTCGTAAGCTGCATCGCATCTCGAAACGTAGACACCGTGGAAGGAACTGCGGAAGGAACTTAAGGACACGCGCTATTCCATGTTCATTCCTTAGCGTCTACCTGTTTTTGCGATGTTCCTTTTCATCATGCAAGTATACATGCCAACTCACCTAACATCAAGCGCCTCTGCTGTGACGGGTCTGCGTCATTCGTGCTGACACACCAGACTCGCTATGCATCGTCAGGTCTCGCTAAACCTCGAAGGCGCCGACGTCAACAGTCAACTCTCGTGTTCGATGAGAGATCTAAAGCGGTCGCTTTGGCCTTAATAGAGGTGGACTCAAGAGTGGCGCTCCGCGCCACATTAACACGGCCGCACGTTCTTGCCATGGAGTCATGCTTTCAGGTCACCTGGCAGCTACGGATAGGTGAGACCAATTACGAACAGTGACAGCTGATTGATTGATTTGTGGGGTTTAACGTCCCAAAACCACCATATGATTATGCATGATAGATGCCGTAGTGGAGGGCTCCGGAAATTTCGACCACCTGGGGTTCTTTAAGGTGCACCCAAATCTGAGCACATGGGCCAATGACATTTCCGTCTCCATCGGAAATGCAGCCGCCGCAGCCGGGATTTGAACACGCAACCTGCGGGTGAACAGTGACAGCAGCGACAGCGACGTATACATAGTTAATAATGTTCCTCAGGTTGCTCGACCAGATTTATTACGTTCCCCGTCTGTCTCGAGATAAGCGCTACAATGTCTTTTTAGCCGTACTAATAGTAGTAGAACCTCCGTCTTATTACCCGCGGACCGTATTTCAAGGCGTGCACGCATCATTCATCGACACCGACGCACAAAACGCGGAAGCAAATACGCATCGCAACTTTCCGATAACAGCCGACGCTGGTTTCGGTTACGCAAGTCATTGATTTGCACACGGCGCGTCGGGTGAACGCCTATACGTACGGCTTGCGCCAACGCACCTCTTTCGACCCCGGCGCACCATGAGTTACGCGAGGTGGCATCAGTTATCAATGACTAATCGGCGATGCTTTTCACTATATGCGCGCGCAAGCTCATCTCAAACGCTTACCCACATACGAAACGAAAGGTGCATTGGTTTCCCAAGTTTGCAAAAAAAAAAGGAGAAACAAAAAGGGTTTACTGAACACTAAAGCATAGCTTCGATCGTAGATAAGGCATAGTTATATGCCACGCAACAACGCATGTGACGCTGGCGGCTGCGGGCTGGCAGGAGAAGCCCCACACCGCAGGAGTGCGCGCGCGTCCGACAGATTGCAGACTCGTGAGCGAATCGCCAGTTGTTAAGCTAATCGAGCCACGTTATTAATAACACGCCAATTGGACCTGTCGCTGCGCAAACAGCTATAGGGCTTAATATACAAACGTTTGTCGACGGCCCATGCGCACGTTGCAGAAGCCGATCAAATACGGCGGCGACGAAGGGTCGGTTTTGCGCTCTAATATATACGACTTCGTGACGCGAAGTCGTGACGTGGCGCTGCCCGCCACGTCAGTTTCGGACCATTTTTCCCTCCCTTTCTCCTTCATCTATCTGTATACTGCGTATTAAGCCGCTACTACTGCTGCTAGCCGTGTTTTGTGATCGCGGCAGGCACCCCTACTGGTCTTAGAAACTTTCGTGAGGCATCAGAGCGTGCGTTCTTCAGTTTACTGTTTGTGCTTTTCGCGTCTGCCTGTTTTCGAAAGTTTCGAGACGGATGTATGAAGACGCGATGACTCTGATCGAAGGGTGATGATGGGAAGATGAGGCCCAAAGTTTTATGTGTACGCTGTTATTACCTTATTCGTTCTTGGCATTACTTGCGCCAGCGCATGTTTTGTGTATCTTCGATTGCTTCGCTTCCGAAGCTCTGACGTCACGTTCTGCCTCTTCATTGCCCGCGAATAATGGCTCCTAATCGCTCCCCGCCCACCGTGATTTGTGGCAGCGTAGATTAGGTTAAATAAAGTAAGTTAGAGAGAGGGGGGGGGGGGGGGTCGAACATGATCTGCCCTGAACCCGGAATCGAAGATGCCGCGGGATAAAAATTTCTTTTAAACTACTATTCGGCGGATCGCCCTGTATTAACAAAATCGAGCATGCGATGCACGACGCACCCGTGTACAAATGGGCGGGCTTGCCTCTCGTGCATCAAGCTTGAATACATGAATTATGAAATCGATGTATTCTGATGATAACGGAATATTGGATTGCGATTACCAGCTTAGAAGAGAAAGATAGCGCACAGACCAGTTTTTTGTTCTTTTTTGTGGGTTACTAACTATCGGAAAGTATACTGGCAAAATTGTCGTGAGGTTACGTTGGACGACCATTAATACTGATCGTTTATAGTAGTTTTGGCGGTTTGTTCGATAAGTCAGCAACCACGTTCAACACGCTTCGTCGCTTCTGGCGTGACCGAACTATCGAAAAGAGGACGTGATTTATTTATTTATTTGCTTATTTATTTGTTTATTTATTTATTTATTTATTTATTTATTTATTTATTTATTTATTTATTTATTTATTTAAACTACTTTCATACCTCTGGCTCGATTCTTCGCATTTGTGTGCACACCAATCGCGTGATTAGGATTAACGTGTTGGAAGTAAATATTCTGACCACTAAAAGACTTCGCACTGTCCTTCGACTTCAGTTTGATAGACCCGTCAAGCTCGTCATGTTAATGTTAATTTTTCAGGCTATATCAGCAGTTATATCATCATCATCATCATCATCATCATCATCATCATCATCATCATCATCAGCCTGCCTATGCCCGCTGCAGCGCAAATGCCTCATCCATGGTCCACAAATTGACCCGGTCTTGTGCTTACTGCTTCCATGTTATACCCTGTGAACTTTCTTTAATTTCGTCGGTCCACCTAATTTTCTGTTTTCCTCTCGTGCGTTTGCCTTTTTTGGGAATCCGATCAGCGGTAACCCTGCCTACGCGCTACCAGCCCGGCCCATATCCATTTCTTCTTCTTGATTTCAACTGTGATATCCTTAACCCCGGTTTGTTTCCTGATCCATGCACTCTTCTCTCTTCTTGTCTCTTAAGGTTACACCTATCATTTTCCTTTCCATCGCTCACTGCGTCGTCCTCCATTCAAGCTGAACCCTCTTTGTAAGCCTCGAGGTTTCGATCGCTATGGCATGGGCACATGCTAACATGCGAGTAGATGCATAGCTCGTTTGTTTGTTTGTTTGTTTGTTTGTTTGTTTGTTTGTTTGTTTGTTTGTTTAGATAAATTTTGCACTGAATTGTAAACGAATTGCGCCGCACAAATTTTCGAAACGTTTTGTCCCAAAACGGTTTATCTCGCGCGCCGGCTTCGGAATTCATTCCGCCTGGATATATCCCTCAGAACTCGTACAGGCTTATTAGTTCGTAAGCAGATGGTATTTACAAAATCGCAATTCGCGTCGGTGGATCACGTTGGCCGAATTGGCGCATAACTTAACGGAAGAGATGTGACGCAAACTGACAACGAGTTAGAAGAACGAGAGGACCCTAGAATATATAGAAGGACCCTAGAAGTATAGGGCCCTAGAATACCTTGTCTTCTTTCTTTTTTTCCCTCGTTTTCCGCTTACGCCTCACACCTTTCTTTACGAAATACTCATCATATGAAACAATTAATCTAAAAGCTAATCGCTAAAATTTTATTAATATGCCAAGCTACTCATACGTTTTTTTTTTAGTAAGCACAGTAAATATACAGAAATATGCCATCCGAATTCTAAGAAGTCTGGATTTCCAAAGCACTTGAACTGAAGCTGTAAAAATACTAGCCGCAACCCCGTATACAGCCTTATCGGAAGACACTTTACGAGTGGGTTGGAATTCAAGTCGTATACTTTACTCAATGACGCTCGAATGCATCGTTTAATGTGGCTTGAGCTAACGAGTCGTGCCGATCGTATACCGAAGGGCGAAGGTAAAGTCACTCGCTCGTTAGAATCAGCATGCATTATAACGTCGGTAAACGTTATACGTTATAACGTTGGTGTAAGCATTGGTGTTCTACCGGTTGGTCAGGCCGAATCGAACGCGGGGTTTTCGTGTCGCCTATCGTAAAACGACCAATGAAGAAGACTCCGATATCGATCACCTTTCTAAGTCTGGTATTCGAAAAGTAGCGGTTTTATGCGCGAGAACACGGCACAGCCGAAGTCGAACCATTGTGACAACGTGTCGCCGATCCGAGTGAAGCGAGCTGCCGAAACATTTGGATTATCGCGTGTGGGGATCTTGGCTCGGCTTGCCTTGCATTGACTTTAGAGTGGAAAATCAAGAATGTTACGCCCAACCTTTATGAAAATCGACGGACAACGACGCCAAGGAAGGTATAGGGAAGGCGTAAAAGAAGCTATTGGAAGGTATAGACTACATAGACTACAAATAATGTCAAACAACGTTCTCCACCTCATTTGAATGTTGGTTTTAACAAAAACTCGAATCGTGTCCTATAAACTGCTCGCACCTCCCACTGGGACAAGCTTATCGTGTACAACTGCACAACCTGTAAAACGAAGTCTATAGTGATTGATTGACGACTGAGTCTGTCTCCCCGTGGTTCGTCCCAAACACTCTACAAACCGTTGTGGTGGTGGGGATCTTCACTCGGCTTGCCTTGCATTGACTTTAGAGTGGAAAATCAAGAATGTTACGCACAACCTTTATGAAAATCGGCGGACAGCGACGCCAAGGAAGGTATAGGGAAGGCGTAAAAAAAAGCTATTGGAAGGTATAGACTACGCAGACTACAAATAGTGCCATACAACGTCCTCCACATCATTTGAATGTTGGTTTTAATAAAAACTCGGAGCGCGTCCTATAAATTGCTCGAATCCCCCACTGGGACAAGCTTATCGTGTACGACTGCACAACCTGTATAAGACAAAGTCTATAGCGACTGATTGACGACCGACTCTGTCTCCCCGTGGTTCGCCCCAAACACCCTCGAAGCCGTTGTGGTGACCTGTTATAGCTGTTGTGGCGGTCGGCAGCAGCCTCAAAACACACGGCTTCCCATCGCGACCGTAGGTAGCACTCCCATTTCGAAAGAGGTGAAAACGCTAGATGTTAGTGTAGTGTGAGATGTTAATACACGTTAAGACTCTACAGATGGTCGACGTCGCGGGATCTGTCCCCTGCGGCTTCTCGTATGGCCCAAGTCACTTCGGGACGTTGAACTCCATAAACCTGGAATCGGAAACCGTTCGAGGTGGAGGGTCAAGTTGCGTAAAGCTTACTCAGCGGGAGTCCGGGTGGGGAAATAGAAGGGAGGAAGGGGGACAAAGCATAAAAATTTGGCGAATTGACAATAATTTGCCAAACTGAATTAGAAGTCGTGTTTATCTTCAGCACACATTCCATCCACACTGTTGCAAGCAGGCGCAGGTCACAATTACGCTGAAATCACATTCTATGTCAATACTACGACGTTGGCGTTTAGATGAAAAGAAAGAGCGAGGGGAGGGGGGTCTGATGTCATACCGAGGGCCGGATTCTCACCTGCGGGTCGCACGTTGTCGCCACAAGCAAACCACCCGAATTATTGTCGTACGCTCTGAAGAGGATTTGTGGTTATCTTGCAGCACACTCTCCGTTATTCATATAAAAAAGCATGTATATGTCCCCTTTTCAATGCGCATAGTGACAGCATCAGGAACATTTTCTTTTCCAGGGCAATTCAGCAATGAAATTCATTAGCATATTCGGTTGTCCGTTAAGTTAGTCTTTATTGGATCTCTAATAAGTAAGTCATTAGGTAAGTCTATTACTGCATTTTTAGAAACAACGAAAAACACGGCACACTCTGACGCTCTGCGCCATTATTGCAATGCAGTGTGTAAATTGTGCTATTTGCAATGTATTCTTATGATTTCTTTCAGCACTGATGGTTTCTTTCCTTCTTCATTTCTACTGCACTTTTCTGTTCATATGTTTTGATCCACTCATGTGATCGCTCGTTGAGAGCTGGCAGTATGAATAAATAAATAATGAACAAATGAAAAGATGCAATTAACGAGCTGATAAAAATCTGACATGAATAATAGACCATCAGACCATGAAGTGCGTAGTGTTTCATCGTTGACAGAGACCCGGATTCATTCATTCTCTTCGTTTAAATTTTCCGTCCTTAACAAGCCAACCCCTTAGCTCAGATCTTTTTTAATCTTGCCCTCATCCTTACTACACACTTGTTCCGGATTGCCGCTCATCGGCTTTCTTCTTTTTGCCCCGATCGGCAGATCGCTATCTGCGCCAGTCCTGCAAACAAGTTCGATTCACCAGCAGGAGTGGTCGCAATAGTTTGTCTCGTTTTATGCCTTCGAGGTTGCCTTTTGCTGCCTGTTGCAAACGAACACGTCCTGAAACGTAGCTATTCTCTAAACGAAACAACAGTGACAAATCTTGCAGTAGTCTCGATAGCTACACTCAACGCTATTCAAACAAAATAGGCACATTTAGTTGACCGATTCTGCGGTCTGTTCCCCGTTCCGCTCAAACGCTCAAGTTACCGGAGGGCAACACGAGTTTTTGGTTTCAGCCACGGTGTAAGATACATTGTGTCTTACACCGAGTGATTTTAGCCAAGCGTCTTTCGGTCAAGGCAATCGCGACGCCACCGGTGCATGAGAGACACGAGTATGTCGAAAAGGAAAATAAAAAAAAAGTGTACTTATCTTGCAGCAACAAAGCCAACTTTGTTTTAAAACAGCGTGCATTTATTTACTTCCACGTTATGGTGGTGCTTGACACACGAGCATTTTTTTTAAATTATTTGTCAACGTGTATTGGAGCAGAACTATACAATCTAAGTCTTCAAGGCAGCACGAATGCGTTTCAAACGAGCTGCCCCAATTGTGGAAAGTGAAATGAGTTGATATGTGGGGTTTAGCGTCCCGAAATCACCGCATGATTATGAGAGATGCCGTAGTGAAGGGCTCCGGAAATTTAGACCACCTGGGGCAAGTGAAACTAAAGAGTGTTTCTGAATATGACTGCTATTAAAAACGAAATTGTTACTATACTATACACAAAATTCCTCACTTGCAAAGCCTTTCCTGGCGAAGTCTTTTTAGGGGCGAAGCTCCTTATAGTGGCACCCGTTCGTCCCTCGTAGCCGTTGTAGTATGTAACAAGTATAACATTTTGACCTCCAAAGTAGTGCCGGTGAAAAATTTCTTCTGTGCGTTGTTTAACAATAAAAAATAGTGCTCAATGTGCATGCCAATGGCTGCTAAAGGGGAATGGGAGACAGGAGCATTCGGCTTTTAGTTAACGTGCACGCTGCAATCCCCATTAGCAGTCATTGGCATGTACATTGAGCACTATCTGACAAGAAAAGGTTGCTACGTTATACTCGCTGGGTGTAACCTCCTTAGTTTTAGAAAAGTTTAGCGAGCGTTGGGCCGCAGTGCCATGAATACAGTGAACTGCTATATACCATGAACTCGAGGTGGTTAAAGGTGGGAGGTAGACCCGAAGCGCGAGCCGTGAGAAAGTGTGCGTGTGCCACCTCTCGTTTAGTCCTTGGAATGTCCGCTGTATGGCAGTGCTTTTATATGGGGAATATATGATGAAAAGATGCGAGATGGTGGTACGAGGAGTGTCGAATAGATGGACGAACGGACACACAGACAGATGCATGGATGGACGCATGAACGGACGCAGCGGCGGATGTGTGGGCGAACACAGGGACGGATGCACGAACAGACGCACGCACGGACGAGCGGATGGACGCATGGACGGTCACACGGACGGACGCATGGACGGACGGAAGCAAGAACGAATGGACGGACGAATTCTTCACCCCACTCTCCATCATTCACTCCGTGGATATGCTGCCATTTTTTTCTTGTCTCGTCCATGCAGCATCTCAACATAGCAACGGATACACATAAAGCACAAACCAGTCGCTGCAGATACCGAAACATACTTAGTATAGCTTTTTTTTTTTATTTCGGGGTATCAGAAATACGTATACAAATTTGCTTCCTGTATAAAGTGTAACAGCGAATGGTGGGAAGGTCTGTGAATCCAGCAGTCGAGTTAGGGTGGTCGCGTATTGTCTGAGGCCCTACACGCTGGCTGCGGATCAAGCAAGCGCGTGGCAGTCGTGTGGCGCATTAAGGCCTTCACAAAAGGGGCACTATGCATCGCACGCGGGCCAGGATAACGTCGCGCCCAAATTGAGCGCTCACAAGATGCGGGAAGCGCAACCCCACACGAAGCCACCACAACGTGACCCCATCTATACTCCAGACGTCGTTGTTTTGCTAGTCTTCTAGCAAAACTTCGATCCCTCTCCGTGCAAGGGGAGGACGTGCGAAATTCAGCAAATAAGAAGAGGAATAAACTTTGCTAAAACTGCTGCTAGGGAGAGTTGAATCGTGATTAGGATAGGTTTACCATCGCAACAAGACAAAACATGTACGAAGGAATGCGCAGTCACAGAACCTGTATATATGTGTATTTCTGCGGACGTGTTTCGTCTTTTTGCGCTGGTAAATCTATAGAAAGGAAGTTGCGCAGCTTATTTAGTACTCCTGATGAGGGATGGTGGACGAGGGAACACAAACGCTGCAGGCCGCGTCTGGCCCACACAACATGGTGGTGAAAAACTTTACTTGTTTGAAGTCAAAAAAGTAAAACAACATTTAAAAAAATAAAAAGCAGCGTTGTGGACGGCCTTCAGGCTGCCAGTTGTGGCGTCCAGGCAGGCAGTGCCTATAGCCGCGACGTTGTCCGCCCAAGTCACCAGCCGAAGTTGCAGGTCCGGCTTGGTGCTGGACAAATTAAGCAGTCTCCCACTGCTGCAGAACTTCTGAGGTGCCAAGAGGCGGCGGGCAAGTGCGCCGAACAGGAGTGAAATATATGCTCGTAGTTGACGATGGAGCTGCCACATAAGCGGCAGGCAGGCGAGCACGTTCCGAGGTGGAAGAGGGCAAGACCGCCGTTGATAGAAATGCAAATAGAGCAGCATGCAGGGCATAAATCGTGCTTCTATCGTCCCGACCACCTCATAATTATGCGTATAAAATTCGCACTCGCGGACAGCTTTTCTTGGCAACGAAGGGAAAGATACGGGGACGGAGCCCCTGCACATGCATATACTCTCCACGTGGAAAGCGATGGCTCCGCGCCACCAGCCTTTCATATCGACTCAGACGCTATATATAGCGTCCGAGATACAAGTAAAAGGCACGGCTTTCTCACGCGTCCAAACACGCAGGGTGATATCACGTAAAGTAAAACGAATGTCTACCTGATGGGAACGACATCCTGTCTGAACCGCTATACATTTAGAAAATGGAGTGTCTTTAGGGGCGAAGCGCCTTACAGCGGCACCCGTTCGTCCCTCGTATAGCAGTTGTGGTAGTGTGTAACAAGCATAACATTTTGGCCTCCAAGGTGGTGCCGGTGAGAGATGTCTTCTGTGCGTTGTTGAACAATAAAAGATAGTGCTCAATGTACATGCCAATGGCTGCTAAAGGGGAATGAGAGACAGGAAAATTTGGCTTTATTTAACACGCACGCTGCGAATTTTTTTTATTTTTCAACAACGCAAAGAACACAAGAAAGGGTTGCTACGTTATACTTGCTGGGCGTAACCTCCTAGATTTTAGAAAGGTTTAGCGAGCGTTGGGCCGCAGTGCCATGAATACAGTGAACTAGTATATACCATGCACTCGAGGTGGTTAAAGGTGAGAAGTAGACACGAAGCGCAATCCGTAAGAAAGTGTGCGTGTGCCTTCTCTCGTTCAGTCCTTAGAATGTCCGCTGGATGGCGGTGCTTCTATATGGGGAATATATGATGCAAAGATGCGAGATGGTGGTACTTGGAGTGTTGACCAGGTGGACGAACGGACACACAGACAGAAATGGACGGACGCACGGATGGCTGCACGGACGGATAGACGCATGAACGGACGCAGGAGCGGATGCATGGACGAAAGCAGGGACATACGCACAGATGAACGTGCGGACGCACCAACAGACGCACGCACGGACGGGCGGATGGACGCACGGGCGGCCACACAGACGCACGCATGGATGAACGGAAGCAAGAACGAATGCTCCGCCCCACTATCCATCATCCACTTCGTGAATATGCTGCCATTTTTTTTTTTATTTTCACATATATCACGCGAGAAATATGGGCACACTTGTAGTGGTACTAAAATAATTGGCGGCAAGATAGGCGTGATTTGGCTCTCTCCTTCACCTAATTGCCACAACAAAGTGTTCCACGACTTTCTTCTGCGAAGTTGGTCAGTACAGTAAGCTGGGCCGGTACATCACGCAAATTTCAACCTGGTTATTCAAAAATGCACTCGTTAACGTCTATATATCACACTTAAATTGTGTCATTGTAACCACATTGACCTTCTCAAAAAAGTTATCCGAAGTGAGTGCAATGCGCTGTGTGAGCATTTAAAAGTGACGACGGAACTTTATAATAAAAAACAAACAGGACTGCGGTGTGTATTTCGCTTTTTTTTTCTCCCTTCACCCCACGTCTTTCGGGCCCCGTTCCAATCTACGTCGAGATACTATAGTTTCCTCACGTCACTTGGATTTCGTGGCCTTAAATTCCTCAGCGGCGCCGATAAGAGCTGCTTCTCGAAATCGCCGCTCCCACGGTAATTAACGAAGGGACACTCGAAGTTGAAAACGATCCTCGGTAATCAGATACTAATTAGAGAGGCCACTTCATTATGGGGCATTCGTGGGTGAGGAAGAAAGGGAGCGATTGCGTGGATTTCGAGGTTGACAAGCTGAAAATGAATCACCCCCCCCCCCCTTCTCTAAGGGGTGTCCGAAAAACAATAATCGAGCTCTCATCTGTTTCCATGGCCCAACATCCACGCATGGCCAACCTCGGTTCGCAGCAGACGACCAGTGTGTGGTCCGCAGTTGTCGTCTGTCACAATAACACCCTCCTTTCTCTCTTACTGTACTCTCCCTTCTACCTCCTATTTGTCGCCATTAAGTGTGCCACCTAGGAGGCAGGAACTCTGGCGAGAAAAAAAAAAAAAAACTTTGGGAGGTAGTCGTAATTCAATGACTAGGGTGAAAGAAACGGCCGCAAGGGGGCGACACCTAGACGCGTCGCATCCATCATGGCGGCGGCACCGTGACTCGCCGCTTAATGGTTCGTCGCGCTGGCGCGAACATCCGGGGCTCTTGCTCAAGCATCGAAACTCAACAAGTGGCGCCGCCTGGCGTACGTCTTATCTCTGCCGTCGCGCTCGCAGCTCCAGACTGGATGCTTTGTCGCTACCTTGAGAGGCCTATAAGTGCTTAGACCTAATAAGTTGCGGTTCCCTCTCCGACTAAAAGCCTCCCTTTTATTAGCAGCGACGCATAGTTTGACAAAAAATGACGGACCGCTTTGCTGAGCTTTATTTTGACGCGACGCGAGAGTTAATGCGTGCTGACCCGATCCACTTGACCCCTCGTTTTAGCGCCCGCAAGAAGCCGCGCATGCCACAGCTAATTTGATGACGATGCGCTCGTCTTTCACCTTCCCACTCCAGCTCTTCTCGATGGTTGTGGTAGTACGTTCGATCTCTCTTGGTCTTCCGTTTGAAGTGGCACTCACGTTGATAATAGCCGACTTCTCGGTTTTCCCACGTAGGGCCACCGAGATATTATTTCCCACTTTTTTTTTCGCTGAGCATTGTCCATTAAGAAATTTCAGTCGATTCGACGCGGCCATGCCCTTATACCTTTGCATACAGCAAAACTTTCTTTCCAATCTTCCCGGTTCGGTGCGCCTCGGCGGAACAGTGGCTGTATACGAAGCTCGGCTACTTATTCAAAAGCTGTGCCTTTGATCCCGGCGGTCGTATTTCAATGGAGGCGAAATCGTAGAGATCCGAGGTCAGTGCAACCTATAGAACATCGGATTGTCAAATTTTCTCGAGCCCTCCTATATACAGCGTCTCTCTTAATCATATCGTGGTTTTGGCACGTAAATCCCCAGATTTCATTATTATTACTATTATGGACATCGACATGCGTTTCGTCGCGGTGGGGTAGGGAGTAGTGCTGGTGTGTTTTGTCACTTGTGTGCGTGTGTGTGTTTGGGAGGGGTGGGGGGGGGGGGAGGTGCCTCGTTTGCACTACCCTTATGACGCCTATGCATCGTCTTCCATTGTTGATGATGATGATATGTGGGGTTTAACGTCCCAAAACCACCATATGATTATGAGAGACGCCGTAGTAGAGGGCTCCGGAAATTTCGACCACCTGGGGTTCTTTAACGTGCACCCAAATCTGAGCACACGGGCCTACAACATTTCCGCCTCCATCGGAAATGTAGCCGCCACAGCCGGGATTCGAACCCGCGTCCTGCGGGTCAGCAGCCGAGTACCTTAGCCACTAGACCACCATGGCGGGGCGTCTTCCATTGTTCCGTGAGCTTTATTGCTGTAACAAGACTCTAAAGGACGATCCTTTTATGTATAAGTGTCTATTCGATTCAGAGCCGAGTTGCAATGTTGATGTGCTGGCCACTTCTAACAATTAATACTAAGGATGTGTCTTTTGTTCCCAATACCAGTAATGAACGGAATCACTTTCTTCCTGTCAGCGCTACCATCAACAACACAAACAGCATCGAGACTGTCATTCCTTGTTAACATATTTATTAACTTGCCGTAACCGTATGCTCCATTTTAATATGCAAAATTTATTACGTACAAGAACTTGAAAATCGGAGAGGTGGTGCATAGTTTACGTGAATTTCCGAGCACGAAGAACAACATACACGAAAACGAGACGACTGTACGTGTGTTACTTTCATGAAACTTTCATCTAACTAATTATATACCGCTCTTTTACATCTTCAAGCGTCGGAAGTATGGTAAGTACTTAAATAGACACGTCTTTACTGCCCAAACTATTACTAATAAATATACGCACGCGAGATCACCCCTTACGCCAAGAATCACCCAAGAATGATGTCGTCTTAGCGTTGCTGTGGTCTAAAACTAACTATGAGGTATAATAAAGCCTCCAGTAGATAACCCGCTTCCTTCATTACTAAAAACCTCAGTGCTTTCGAAACGCCATGCAGCGGTAACTATACACTGCGAGAGATTTGCGCAGTCGGAAGCAGCCCCACGGGGCACTCTGCCGGCATTCGAGATTGTCCCGCTCCATCTGTATTAATCAACTTGGGGCTAACTGTAACTCGACCATGCTGTAGCCGCGAAATTCGATGGCCGGCAGTGATTATCTGCGGTGCGGTTATCACCCATACGTGTGCGTGCAATGTGCCTGACGCTTCATGCAGCCAGTGTAATTATTTCCAGTAGTATCATTAGGACATGCGGTCAAGTTACGAAATCGCACAACCTCGGGCGAATTCTATGCGGCGACCCACTATTTAGCCTTACCATACTCGACGTTAACCTCTCTATCCGCGTCCGATAGACGAGTAGGCCTAATTAAGCGGTTACTGCGGGGTAAACCCCCGAATGTCAACCCTAAAGTGTCAACCTTAAATTGTTATTTACTTCTAAATAATTTTTTTTCTTGTCCGTTGGTAGCATTCCAATCGGACAGGGAAATTTTCTGTTATCAGACGGCGCTTGCAGTGGTGCAGCCACAAATGGCCGCAATCATGTCGCGAGGAGGCTGAGGAGGCTGATTGCCGGTGTCCCAATCATTAATCGCGTGGCACTAATTTTTTACGCCGGCCATGTTTCGTGACACTCTGCGCAATTTGCTTCCATGGCAGCCGGTGTAAGTAGATCCTAAGTTGTGTCTCGAAATCACCGTCCAACACCTCACCCTCGGCGTCATTACACGGCTGTAAAATTACTCTACGCACTACTAGCTGAGTATACATTGCGAACCATGGGCTAAGTGCTATAGAGAGACAGTCATCACACCTATGACATACACATATACTATAGGATTCGCACTTTTGCATTGGAGGCACCGATGGCAGCCACTGGACAGTGGCGGCCGTTGTTAGATGACGATAATGATGATTACTACTCTTGTGTCCGTGCTGGCGTGGGGAGCAAATTAATGCCACCGGAAAGTAACCACAATTGACTTCCTTTTTTTATTTTCAGTGTGTGTTGCGTTGGTCGTTTTGCACCGCATCTGACAAGTGATGCTTGTGCTTGTATCAACTTTTATTATCGTTGGTCTCTCCTTGTATGAAACAAGATGACGGCAAACAGTCGCCCACTATATCCGTTGCAAGCAGTCTTCATGATGTATATTGCATTATGGCTACAGGAACACCGTCTCACGTTTTCCTGCGCTCATTGAAAGTAGGCAGGATGAGGAGCCATTCAGTACTCCAAAATGTCCAAGTGCCCGTACAACTATACTATACAGTGATCGAGACCTGCAGCTCTTGGGAAGGGACAGACAGTCGTGTACCTCAAACTACCGTACTTGTGGACTCAAAACGACCCACAAGTGGGCCGAGACGCACTCAATTCACGAGATATTTTTCGTGCTGTTTTATTGATTGAGTGGGTAAACGCAGTTATCAAAGTGAAGCGCAGCAGCGGGGTCGTTTGACGGGCCCCGATGCGTGGGCCCAATGCTCAGTCCAGGACCTCCTGAGCCGTGGTCACGCGCTGTCACGACCAGACTGAGCGGGACCCGTATGATCACCCGCTGTTGTACGATTTGGTGCGGGCTCGGCAAGTCAGTGCTCATAAGCTGGCACGTCCAAGTGACGTGATCGTTGCCGACCGGGGCATTGCAGTCTGGGTAATGCTGCCGATGTCTAGCATGTACAGTATGCCTGCCAAACATTGCACACTAGCGAAATTATGTCCTTTCCCATCGTTCGGCAAGCTTGTCCTACGCACATGCCTCAGTACAAGGTCTGATCTAGACTTAGAAGTGTGGCAGCTTGGGCTAGTTGGTATGGCATGACGATAGTTATAGCGCGAGAACAAAACGACGACGCAGAGCTCTGCGTCGTCGTTTTGTTCTCGCGCTATAACTATCGTCTGATCTAGACAACGCAATAAGTTAGAAGTAGGGCAGTTTGGGCTAGTTGGTATGACATGACGATAGCTATAGGGCACGACGACAAGGAGACGTTCAAAGAGACAAAGAGAACGACGACAAAGAGAAGAAAAATGGTCTCGCGTTATAACTATCGTCAACGCAATAAGGTCGGAGTTAGTAAGCATACACCATTCAAGATGACGTACCGCCGCGGGGGTCTAGTGGCTAAGGTACTCGGCTGCTGATCCGCAGGCCGCGGGATCGAATCCCGGCTATGGCGGCTGCATTTCCGATGGAGGCGGAAATGTTGTAGGCCCGTGTTTTAGATTTGGGTTCACGTGAAATAACCCCAGGTGGTCGAAATTTCCGGAGACCTTCACTACGGCGTCTCTCATAATCATATAGTGGTTTTGGGACGTTAAACCCCACATATCAATCAATCAATTCAAGATGACGGCAGACAAGGAAGAGAATTGACGCACCCAACGACGTTGTCGAATTCTCTTATTTGGCCTCCGTCTTCTCGACTGATTTATACTTTAGATCTAAGCAATGCCAAAAAATATTTATTACGCAGCTCGCTCTATTGTCGCGGTCGATCATAGCGACTAAATAACGATGTGACATTCGCCGAAGTAATAAATTCAACTCAAGCCTAACTATTCGTCGAACGCATCCGATTGAGACGGCTTCGGCTGATGCCGGAATGCAGCGGTACGCATCAGGTTTTCTTTTTCTTTGTCTTTTTTCTAGCGAAGAACGAGTACCAAAATGTTGAGGCTTGGACAAGTTGGTTCATGCTTATAAGAGAGAGAAAAAAAACAGCGCCAAATTGCGACAAGACACAAACAAGATGGACACAACAGCACCGACATACAACTGATTTTGTTGGCACATAGCTGGACAATCAGAAAATAGGAAGAATTGAGATGATATGATGTCCTTATCTCTCGTCGATATGCGTCAATACTGCAGAATAAAGTCAGTTGTAAGTCAGCGCTGTTGTCGTGCCTTCTTCATCTTGTGTCTTGTCTGAATTTCCTGCTGCTTTTTCCCTCTTATACACAGACTTTCTCGCTGGGCGGTGTGGATCCGATACTCATTTCTCGAGAACATGGCTGTGCCTTTCCGCTATCTTCAACCCCCCCCCCCCCCCGACACTGTGTTGCGCAGTGCTTTCTTACGGAATGCAGAAATCACGGAAATCACAGACACAGTCTTCCACGAACCATGTTCAATTCCGGAGCGCGCGCATGCTCATTCTATGCTGCCCCACAATCACCCGTATATAACAAGAAAAAAAGTCGAGCTTTTCATAAGCAACAGTGGTATACATTCTTTACACTGCATGATAGACACTCTACCATAGCGCTTGCTCCTAAACATCACCGCGGTCGCGACCTCCCTACCAAGCGTGGAAGCTTTGCAGGCCTCCACTGCAGTAGAAGGGCGGACAAGTAAGACGTCACCCACGAAGCGTGCAATCAAATGGGGCGGCAAGGCCGTCACGGCAGCGTTTGTCTGAGTTCTTGAACCCTGGTCTAAGGACATGGGCGTGTTAACGGTTATTATCGAGGGGGAAACGGACAACACTGGAACTCCACAATCAGAGCACGACTGCGTATGCGGGTGTCGTTTCGGAGGCAAAATAACAGGTGGCGTGGGCAGCGCCTCCGCGATGAACGCCTAGCAGCAGCAGCGCACTATGCACGCCGACTCGGGCGCCGATAGCGATCTATCGCGCGGGAAGGAAACGTGATACGAATGGGCGAGCATTCAGGCGCGTATACCTTTAAGGGCATTGCGGCAGAGTGCAGGGTTTGTAAGTATACGTCCGGAAAGAACGCCAGCGTCGTGTTACAGCCGGTCGTATCAGAATGCCTGCTTATAAACGGTAGCGATATGCGCATAATGGCGGGAGGGGGTTGCGAGAAAATGCGAGTGGCGGCGCCACGGCGGCACATCGCTGTCAACGTCTTCATTCGGGGAGGTCCGGGAACGCGTGCGCCAGGTCGACTGCATTAGCATTCGAGCCGGTAAAACTTAGAACGCTCATTCTTCCTCACCGGGGAAAATTTCTTTTACTTCTAGTGCAATCGTGGTGTCGACAAACACGGTGATAATTTTTCCGAATTATCTGTTAAGCGTAAGCATCTGTGAGGGTTTGAATGTTAATGAGGCGTACCCTTTAGCTGCCGACGACCTTCTACACATAATGCGCCACCCGCTGGAAATCGGTTGATTGCATAGCTGTCGAGCTTGGTAATATCGGAGGTACGTGGCGTCGCAGCGGACACCTTTTATGTTTAAAGACGTCGATGTGTTGTGTGGCAAGCGAACGCGTAATATTATGTCGCAGCCAAAGTTCGGACTTTACTTCATTTTTATGCTGTGCATATTGCACCCTTCGGGGCCACGTGACTTGGCGCGTTTATGGTTGAGCGATGACGAACTGAACACCACGTAGAAGCCTCCAAAACCAGGAGTGGGCCCTCCAGTGGGCCAGGACCGGGAACCTCGTGAGATGTTCTCCGAGTGGTGGAGCACTGGCAGTCTAGCCACAGGCGCAAGTAGCAGTAACTGCTGAACAAATAATAGTTTATTCAACGCAACTCAAATGAGACAAATGAGGCGACATAACCACTTTATTTATTTATTTATTTGTTTGTTTATTCATTTGAAATACCTTACGTGGCCACATGGACATTGAGTAAGGGGGGCTTTACAGAAATTTTATAAACCAAAGGTATAAACCCAATTCATATGAAGAAGCAAAGTATTATATGCCAGAACAGAGCAATGTAAAACATATAATTAATACGATCAAAATTCTACAAAAGGTGAATGGTACAAGAACCAGCAGGAAAGGTAACAATAAAGAGTGAAATACAAGTTGTGTTGTATATATGAGGCATGATAATTTACCAACAGTAATACAAGTGATACAATGGATACTTTGCGCTAAAAAAAAGAACTTTAGAACACATGATGTGGCACTGCCCTATGGAACAAACGGATTACACCAAAAAAGAAATGTGGTGGAAACAGCCACCACATGCACCGCGACTCACTTGAAGATCAAGTAAGGGCAGTCCAAAGGGTCCACGACGTGTCAGTTTAGTATAGCCTACCTATCCCAGACTGGCAGTGGTCAGCATGAGCCTAACGCTGAGCCTCAGGACCTAATAAAGGATTCTGATTTCATACCATACCATGCCGTACCATTCCAAACCATACCGTTCAGCTTATCTTACGTGCTAAAACTGCTGGCGTACGCCGTATAGCGGAATATATACTCAAAATTAGGTTTGGCTCAACCTAAATTTCTTTAACCGGGTGTAAATCTGTGATGGCGAACAGCGCTTGCACCACTGACTTCCTTTTGTGAATTGATAGGTTTACACCCTGCGCGCAAAATACACGCATAATTTCCTAGTCGGTAATATCTTACTACGCCTTTTCCGTGACACTAAATCTTCAGTTACAGACCTGAATTTTGTATACCTAGCTTTTGATGTCTCAAGAAGAATATGCGTGATAAAATTGATAATTCTACAGAAACGCGTGTCTTTGGCACTTCGCGATAAATCGACAATGTTCAATAACATCGAAGGCCTAAACCATCACGCCTGCCCACTGGTTTATACGAGAGAAAGACGTCACCTTCCCAGTTGGATAACCCTAATGGCTCTTGCAGAATTAATATGACATCTAAAGCTAAATTTATGTGCGCATCAACTACCGATCAGCAGGGCTCCTTCCTTGTTGGACATACTGTAGCTTAGCGATACACATTGCCTTAGCGTTGCCCTTAGCGTTGCCTTAGTGTTGCCTTAGCGTTGCCTTAGCGTTGCCTTAACGTTGCCTTAGCGTTTCCCAGTTTTCTTCATTGCAGGGACGGGTCCAAGCTATCCACCCCGCCTCTCCCATTCACCGATCACATTTATGAGTCCGAGTCCGACACAAAATCTTCGTTGTGAATGCAAGTGATGTGGCAATGTGCATCTCACAATTAGTCCCAGACCTTCCGGAAGTAAAAGGGGGAAATGAACAGCTATTGAAATTCCACATAAGTGGTGTCCGGGTGCCATTATCGTCAAAACGATGTCTGGCCCATACGCGCTAAGCAATGGCGAGAAAGGGTCCGACTAAATGTAACCATGGGACAAATCCCCCCCCCCTCCCCCCCATCCTGTGCGCGTGCACACCTATGGCAAAGCAACGCAGCTATCATGACGCCCTAAGTAGTCTGGCTGTGAAATAACATAGTCGTAATATAAAGAAAAAAAAAGAAAAAAGAAGATGGCTACGTGTACTGTAGGCGCACGTTGAAGGCGCTACATGGCGAATCAACGACTTCCTTTGATTAGAACGTCCAGGAAGCGCACAGTTTCTTCTAACGAACTTGCAGAGCGAAAGAGAGAATAAGTGAAGTCAGGCAGGACCGGCTCAGGACGTTGTTGTTGTTTGCGTGTAAACGAATACATAGCTGGATAGACGTTGAATGAGAACAATGTTTCCGTCAACAGCCTGCACTATCCAACATAAGCAGTCCGAGGCTATATTACCCTGCATATGAGAAAACTGGCTGCTATTTGTAGATAGTGAGACACTAGCAATCCTACAGTCATGTCTAGCCAGCATCGTCCAGTGCAAGCCGACGCGTCATTGCTGACTCTACACAATTCGACATGATCCATTTGTACGCAGCGCTGGTAAATTAGGTATGCGCAAGGACACAACCTGTCACCATTCGCCACCGTTCAGACATCGCGGAGGGGTAGAAAGGGGGGAGTATAACGCTAAGAAATGGTCGAGCAGTGTGATAAAACTGAGTCTCTCTCAGCTATGAAAAGAAACGAAAAAAAAAAAGCAGGACTACCATCGCGTGAGCGGCTATAGCACATGAACGGAGGTTATACACGCTCGAAACAACACGCACGTATGCATATATGTGTCACCGAACGAGGAAAGCCTGCAGACTTCAGGAAACGGAGCCGCCAACAAGCGCTCCTGCGGAGGGGGAGAGGAATATGGATAGCCATTTAATGCATGGTTCCCCCCCAAGGTTGCCGCCTAATCGGCCACAGAGAGAGAGAGAGAGCTAGCCCGGAGCGCGTAGCGAACTGCGCTTCCGCGTGGTAGCCTTGTGCGAAATATGATCGAGAAACGGAGATTCGATTTGTCGCCCCAGGTGCATATAATCCCCCACCGGTGCAGTGCCGTCGTTGCTCTAGGGGAGGGAAGGGGGAGAGGGTGGAGGCAGAGTTGTCCTTCGCAGAGAAGCGCCGCTAGCGGTTAAGTCCCATTTATTCGGCGCGCAGATGAACGCCGGCCGCCTAAGCGTTGCGCTCGGCAACGGGAAGGGAAACAAACAAAACAAAAAAAAACTGGGGCGGCGCTAGAGCGAGGTGATATGTACGAAGTGTTTTAGTACGCGGAGCGACCAATGGCGGCTCGCTCGTGGCTGGAGGAGGAGCTTGCGACTTGGCTTGGATGGCGTCTTTCTCGACGTACGCCTCCCGCGCCACGTGCTCGACAAGACCACGCGGAATACAAAACTATGGCTGACTCAAAGGGAGGACCCGAGGACGTTTTGCGTTAATAGTTGCGGTAACCTAACAGCTTCGTAACTGCAACGCCATCCTGTTTGGTGCGGTAGCGTTCGTCGCGTGTCGCGAATCAGTATAGAGCGGCCTAACCTCCACCACCATAAAACTGTTGACGACAATGAATGATGACCATAAAGATTTATTTTAAAAAAAAACGGCCTTGCGGCAGCACTGACTGTCATTATTGCTGTAGTCAACAGGTCTCTGCTACAGATGTCGAATGAAATCTGTAACTTTTCTCTCAGCACGTTTAATTGTTATATTTGATTTATTCTAGGACATGGCACACTCGTATGATGTAGTGCCGAGCAAGTCCCTTGACAGCTGCGACGTCAGGGGATTGGTTAAAGAAAGTATAAGCAGTAAGGTTCTGCGACTCGTAACAGCCACATGTTCCAACAGAGAAGACAATAATAGTCGGTTACAACCTTAGAACACGCTCCACCCTCAGTACTGCAGCGCGCCAGTCATTCATCTGTGCAACAGAGCAATGATTGACAATTTACGTTCTAATAATAAGAACGTTTTCGTGAGTAATGCAAACGATACACATATTATAAGTTAAAGATTTGTCGTTCTTTGTTGAAACGTTACGTTTGGCAGAGCAGTGCACTTGGAACATTTGATGAAATTCTTTGAGAAGTAACTTTTTAATAACAAAAACTAGTGTTATCAACACGTGCCTGTATGGACAACTGATAAGCGTGAAGTCCGCGGAGTCCTGACGTCACGTAAATAACCGCTAAACTGCATGCTGATCCCCACGGGACAGTTTTTTTGCTCTCCCATGGTAGAGTACCTACTACTCTAAATCGTTACCCACGTTTTCTGAACGCACATTTACGCAAATTTAGACTGGGTGGGAGTAGGACTGCTGTGGGTGGATCTTAAATTTATTATTAGGCTGTCACCGAGCATAGACTGTAGAACGCGCAATGGTTGGTATCTGATAGTTTTGTGGTTGGTATACTTCTGCGCCTCGTGATGTCAGCGTTTCTTGTTAGGAGTTCACGGTACACAGCTGCATCTCCGAAAGAACTGCGTGAAGTGAGTAAGGTTGAAGTCTGGGTCAGTTAATACATAACGCTTAATGAGCGGGTCCGTGAAAAGGACAAATGACAAAGGATTCGGTCGTTGTGTGGGCCACTTCTCTCTTTCGTAGTTCGATCTATTCATTCTTTCACAATTTCATGAAAGGCATCTCGTTTTTTCAGTGCTTTCAAGTCACTCTAGTTGGGTGTCTTCTAGGTTGAGTTGGTTAAATAGCCTCATTAATTGGAGTGAAAATACGCGAACACATAAACGGAGAGCACGTACAGAGCGATGTACTAGCAACTGAAATTTATTGAGGAACATACACTCATATTACTGAAGAAACAAAAACGTTATGAAAAATAAAATGGAAGAAGTGTTTTAGTGGTTATGTAGCATTCAGGTAATCTACCTCGATAGGGTACAACACTAGCAATGGCCTCGCGACATACGATGCATCAGCACATCTGTAGATAGAGAACTCTTCTTTGATTTCTCGCTCCGTCCTTTTGTTAAACCTTGTGAGCACATGCACTTGCATCCGTCTGCCTGGGAACGCAGCCGCAGTCCCTGCAATGCAGCGAAAGCTTCGAGCATGGTGGTACACTCAAAGATTCTCCGTGGCCAAATGTCATTTAAGCAGCACCCTTTCTGTCCGACATAACTTTTCCCGATGTGTAACGTGCTCGTATTATTTGCGCTACATTTATTGATGGTAAGTCTCTCTGATGTTCTCGAATGAGAACTAAGTTGGTTACGTACTGTCGGGTCCACTCTTAAAGGGAACACTTGCGTATGCAGCACATTTGTGTTTCACTCTCTTGCACAGTGGCTTAGATTTACACAAACTTGTGATTACTGGTTGTTCGGCTCCTTTTGACAGACTATAGTGCCCAGCATAAGCATTGTTTCCTTATCCACTTGCTACTACAGGTCCTGCAATTTGAACGGTGCTCATTGTAGTGTTCCCTTTAACAGTGGACGGTACTGTACATCACAAATTCGACATTATCCAACCTCAGCGGCGTCACATTCCTTCATTTGGTGTCCAAAAGTGCCCCTGCTAAAAGAAAAAAAGAGGAAAAAATTGGCAGCATATCCACGGAGTGAATGATGGAGAGTGAGGCGAAGCATAAGTCCGTCCATTCGTTCTTGCTTCCGTCCGTCCATGCGTCCGTCTGTGTGACCGTCTGTGTGTCCATCCGCCTCTCCATGCGTGCGTATGTTCGTGCATCCGCACGTCCATTCGTGCGTCCGTCCCTGCATTCGTCCATGCGCTCATCCGTCCGTGCAGCCATCCATGCGTCCGTCCATGCATCTGTCTGTGTGTCCGTTCGTCCATCTAGTCAACACTCCAAGTACCACCATCTCGCATCTTTTCATCATATATTCCCCATATAGAAGCACCGCCATCCAGCGGACATTCCAAGGACTAAACGAGAAGTGGCACACGGACACTTTCTTACGGCTTGTGCTTCGGGTATACTTCCCACCTTTAATGAACTCGAGTTCATCGTATATACTAGTTCACTGTATTCATAGCACTGCGGCCCAACGCTCGCTAAACCTTTTTAAAACCAAAGAGGTTATGACCAGCGAGTATAACGTAGCAACTATTGTCAGATAGTGTTCTATGTACGTGCCAATGGCTGCTAATGGGGAATGAGAGACAGGAGAATTCGGCTTTTATCGCGCACGCTGCAAATTTTTTTATTGTTCAACAACGCACAGAAGAAATCTCTCACCGGCAAAACCTTGGAGGTCAAAATCTTATACTTGTTACACACTACAACGGCTACGAGGGACGAACGGGGGCCGCTATTGGGAGCTTCGTTCCGAAAAGTACTACACCCCTCTCTAATAGATCACTCTAACTTAAACTCTCCAGCGTTGTCACGGCGTACTGATGAGATCGCTCTTCCGGGACTGTTCAGGAAGTGGCCAGTCTTCAGTACAGGCCAACGGGGTCGCGAACGAGCGCCCGTGTGCTCTGCGTCGATGACAGCGGCCAGTAACATGATCGATAGTTCCCTCGCTGCCGCAGTGATTCCGAGCTACGCTATCTTCCATACAGGCGTGGAAAGCGAGTAGTATAAGAAAAGAAGCTAGACCAAACCAACAGTCGTCAGACTGTTGTCTCTTGTCGGAAGGGTTTAAATGGAAGACGAAGCCGAAAGAAGACGCTTCGCGGGTTCAGATTGCGTTTGCTTGAAACTGGGTGCGTTGCATAACGATATACTCTGTCGCAGTGCAAGTATACTGGTCGTCTCCCATAACATTGCCTGAAATGTGACCTACGTGAATTTTATCCGTCTTTGAGGCTACGACTACTGCCACTAATTTCAACCCCCGATGCAACATCATTGTGCCGCCTATGAGTGGGGATTGCGTTCACAAAGGCGTACTTGATTCACGTGGCTGACAAATCTTCATGAGTCTAGTGAGGTGATCGACCGAAACCAGTTTGGCGCATGCAGCTTCTAGAGCAGCTGAAGCCTCCCTTTTGTGTGGTTCACTAAAGTCCCCTCCAGCGCAGCTTTGTTAGTGGCTAACAGGTAGTAGTTTTACCATTTCTAACAAAGTAAGTTTATGAACACATACGCGTATACATTGTTCAGTCAGGGTTACGACTACGCAGCTTTTTTTGGAAATATTGACGGCCAAGGACCATTGTTGTTTCAATCCAAGAACTGTGCACTTTTACATCCAGCAAACCGTTGAACAGAGACAGGTCATTCTCAGAAGCACGTTGTCACTTCAGTATACTTTCATCTTTTCGTTAATATCGGCTGAGATATGTTGACCTTATTAAAGGTCTCTGATTCGGGGACGGCGCACATCTCTCCCATAGTAGAGCACCTAGTGCTCTAAATCGTTAACTACTTTTTTCTAAACACAATTTCGAATAATATTCATTTCGGATTTAATCAACAGAGTTGTGCGGGGTGTGGGCGAAGGGGATGGTTCGAGGGGGGGGGGGGCGATAAACGGTGGCTCCCGCTGATGAACACTGAGCCCACCTATGCTTGTAGTCATTGACAAGCTGGACCGTTCTCGGTTTTCGCAAAGGGCTACTGCGTGTTTGGTGGTGAAGTTGACCGATTCGGCTTGCAACTTCGAGTGCTTCAAACACATTGTCACGTCCGTGGCACACGGCTCTGCGTAAATGTGCATTTCACACCACAGAACATCCTGCCAGTTATCTACTCCAAGATCATTGCCGCGGTGGTCTAGTGGCTAAGGTACTCGGCTGCTGACCCGCAGGTCGCGGGTTCGAATCCCGGCTGCGGCGGCTGCATTTTCGATGGAGGCGGAAATGTCGTAGGCCCGTGTGCTCAGATTTGGGTGCACGTTAAAGAACCCGAGGTGGTCAAAATTTCCGGAGCCCTCCACTACGGCGTCTCTCATAATCATATGGTGTTTTTGGGACGTTAAACCCCACAAATCAATCAATCAATACTCCAAGATCATTGTCATCATCGGCCTGACTACGCTCACTGCAGGGTAAAGGCTTGCTCCGCCAATCAACCCGGTC
This sequence comes from Rhipicephalus microplus, assembly GCF_013339725.1. Classification (NCBI taxonomy): domain Eukaryota; kingdom Metazoa; phylum Arthropoda; class Arachnida; order Ixodida; family Ixodidae; genus Rhipicephalus; species Rhipicephalus microplus. The sequence goes on along the minus strand of NC_051175.1, from coordinate 107,202,505 downwards.
CTGTGTTTTTTTCGCTGCCACGTTGTAGCTGCAAACTTTCTCAATCTCACCTGTCCGCCTAGTTTTCCGTCTCCCTCTCGCGTGTTAGCCTTCTGTTGGAATCCAGCCAGCTAACCTTAATGACCAGCGGTTATCCTGCATACGCTCTGCGTGCCCGGCTCATGTAGTGTTCTTCTTGATTACAACTATGAAATCTCTAACCCTCGTTTGTTCAGTGACCCACTTTTCTCTCTTCCTGTCGCTTCAGGTTATGTAACACTTTCTTTTCCATCGCTCGCTTCGACGTCCTCAATTCAAGGTGAGCCCAGGTTTCTGCTCCGTAGGTAAGTACCGGTCGGCAGGATGCAGCTGATAAACCTTCCTCTTGAGTGATAGTGGTAGACTACCATTCATGATTTGTCCGCCTCGGTGAATCAGTGGCTAGGGTGCTCGACTGCTGACCCGAAGGTCACGGGTTCGATACCGGCTGCGGCGGTCGCATTCTGATGGAGGTGAAATGGTTGAGGCCCGTTCGCTGTGTGGTGTCATTGCACGTAAAGGAACACCAGATGGCCTGAATTTCCAGAGCGTCTCTCATACGGTGTCTCTCATAATCATATCGTGGTTTCGCGACGTAAAAACCCACATATTATCATTATCACCATTCATGATTTCGGAATGATTGGCGAATGTGCTCGATCCCATATTTATTCTTCTTGTTATTTCACTCTCATAGTTCGGCTCCACGGTTCTCTGTCCTATGTGGACATATTCCTTTACAAATTTCGGTGTCACTTACGGGCCTTTTGATGTTGAACGCAACCATACCGACGATGTTGATGATGGAACATCGGTGACGTCGAAATCGCTCCATGTCGATTGGGTAAATTTGGCAAGGCTCCAGGAAAGCAGCAGTGATTAGATTGGATAAACTTTTATTTGGTCCTCCAAAACGCAGATCACTGTGTTGCGGGCAGCTCCCACGTGGGGACTGAGATGCCGAGCTCCTCAGCCGCCTCGCGGGCTTGGTGGACAGCCCAAAGTTTATCTGCCAAGGTCGAGCTCCGGATTGCCGCCTCTGATCTGGCAGAGGTGATGTTCGATAAATGAGCGAATTTGGTACACTGCCAAAGCATATGTTCTTATGAAGCTATTTCCCCACAATGCGGGCAAAGATTACTTGGGCATAGGTCAGGGCACATGATGTGTAACATTTTCAAAGTAGGGTACATCCGCGTTTGCGAAAACCTTAATGTAAGTGCTTGCAGCAGTGAGATCTCTGCCGTTTTCTCACGGGTTGAAAGCTCGCTCGTACTCACTGTATGAGAATCAAACTGTACAGTGGTCTGCTCTCGAGTCTAGAGCGACGGAGCGTCGTGCACGTAACTGCACGAGCGACATATGCAGTCGTAAAACGAGTTATGTCTAAGCACTCGCGCGGTGAACAACGTGGTTTCCTTGCGTTTTGGATCATTTATCATCGCAGATGCAACAACCGCCTGAGCGTGGAAAGCACTCTGAATAGTTTGACGCACCCTCCCCCCCTTCCTAGCCAGAAAAAAAACGAAGCGAAGCGTAGTTGGTTTGGTATAGTACCATAGACCGTGAATTGATTGATATGTGCGGTTTAACGTCCCAAAGCCACCATATGATTATGAGAGACGCCGTAGTGGAGGGCTCCGGCAATTTCGACCACTTGGGGTTCTTTAACGTGCACCCAAATCTGAGCACACGGGCCTACATCATTTCCGCCTCCATCGGAAACGCAGCCGCCGCAGCCGGGATTTGATCCCGCGTCCTGCGGGTCAGCAGCCGAGTACCTTGGGCACTATAGACCACCGCGGCGGGGCTAGACCGTGAATAAGTTCACAGAAAAGGCGCTGCGCCGATTCTGGCGTTAACCGTTTAAATTTATTTATTTTTTTTTTGTACAGTTCACATCGCTTCTCACGACCAAAAATCAGACATGGCAGCCGCGGCCGTGATTAAGAAGGGCGGAAACTGGAAAGGCAGGCACATCATTTACGTCGCGCATTCTCAGATGCGGCCCGTTTCATATACTGTACAGATGTCGCTTGTGACGTTTCGAGTGCGACGCTCCGTCGATCTAGACATGTGTGGTCACCACTGTACGCAAGCACAAACGCACTGCCAACAACGGACAAGAGCTAAAAATTCAAGCTGCTGCATTTCATCGCTGCTATATAGACGAGAGGGGAAAAAGCCCACAATGCTTTCTTTCTTTCCTTCTTTCTTTCCTTCCTTCCTTCCTTTCTTCTTTCTTTCCTTCCTTCCTTCCTTCCTTCCATCCTTCTTTCTCTCTTTCTTTCTTTCTTTAGCTATTATTTATTTATTTCGCATGGCGCTATGCACCCTCTTAGCTTCTTCCTTCACCCATACCGGGAATGGTACCTTCATCTACACCCCGTGTGCTCAGATTTCGGTGCACGTTAAAGAACCCTACGGGGTCAAAATTTCCGGAGCCCTCCACTACGCGGCGTCTCTCGTGATCATATGGTCGTTTTGGGATGTTAAACCCGCACGGGTAATTATAAGCTCATCCACGCTATTAGCAACGCAACAATACAGCTTCTAGCTGCAAGCAACAATGAGAACCACGCGTTCGTACCCAGGCAACAATGAAAGTTGGAAACGTGAAATGACATGGTCACTTGCCAGCGCAGCGCCAACACTTGTCAAACGTCATTCACCGTATCGTATGCGTGGGGCGTCGCGGGCAAGCAGCCTACGTACACTTCGCTGTCTGCAAAATACAACTCATCTGCGTCTGCTCCTGCCCCGGCTCTGTGAATCTGTCATCCGCTACAACTTCGATGAATAATCACGTCGCCATGTAAGAACCAGCTGATCACTGCAAGACCCTAATCGAAAGTGCATCAATTATCGGAAAACCGGCGCCTGTAATACAAATGGGCATGTAATCGGCATATGTTTGAGGGCATGTATGTGTCACCTTCGAACAACGCAGCTGGTGGCGGTGGCATAGCGGGAGCATTTGCCACCGCCAACAAAATTTGTACCTACTGGGAGAAAAATCACACTGGTTGCTACTCGAGCGGGATCGGTCTGTTTGTTTAGGCGACAAACTCTTGAGTCGTGCATTATTGCTCGATCTTCGAAATTAATGCGGTGCTCATTACACATTGAGTAACATCTCACACATCCGTACGCACGCATTAGGAACACTCGATTTCTGTATCCACTCGCCCGACTTTCATTCGCAAAGCCCGAGGCTACACCAGCTCATAAATAAGGAATCCTGCAACCGAACCTCGCACGGCGACGCCGTAATGCATCACCTTTCGAGCAGAGATAAAACATGCGTTCCCTGACGACCGCGCACGGATGAGACGAAGTCGAGCCTCATTAGGGAACGAGCGGGACGTCCCAATTGGTCAAACTATAAGCAAGGCGCGAGATGAGAGTATTTAAGGACGCAGGAACGTGGAATCTTGCAAGTGATCATCTATTAAAAACTAGAAAAAACGGAAAGGCGGGGGGGAGGGCGAGTCTTTCAGCTAAGATCACGACAGAGGCCACGGGTCCAACTGATCCCCCCCCCCCCCCCTCCGCCTTCTCTATCGGGTCGTTGCGTCGTGATTAAAAAGCCGTTGCCACAGCATGAGGCAGTCGAGGCCGACGGATCGCAGAAGGAAATGCAAGATGCGGGTGCGCTAAGAATGGTGTCCGATCAACATCAACTAACGCTTATCACTCAGTAAAAAGAAAATGCCCTGTCCCCTTCCCCCTCCCGCCATGCTGTAGTGTTGGGGAAGGGGGGGTCTGCAGATGGCCAGTGCTGTGACGCCATCGTGAGATTCTGCCTCCGGGACATCACGACTTTCGCTGCCAGCGAAGCTGCTGTGGCGTCACATAACGTGGTCGCACGATAGATTTACTATACCTTGCAATCCATTCGAAAAACTTCAGAGAAAACGAAAACTTCATACCCTCTTGAGTACATCACCTCGAGCGATTGACCGTGGCACCCGAAGTGGAATTCCTTTTAGGATGCTTCGAAAAATTCAAGAAAACGAACGAAGGAATCCAGTTATATAGCGACGGGTTTAATCGGAACGAGTTCTTGTGACATTAAACGCCGTCCGACTATTGCGGTTTGTTAGCGCTTTTCACTGCTGTTAAGCACGCTAGCCTTCGAGGTGTAGCGAAAAATTGCTAGGGCTATTCTGATTTGTGGCGCCACTTAGAGAACCTGAACGACAATTCTACTAAGGCGGACTAACTTATAGACCATCTCGAAGTAGACGCAAACGTTAATGTATACGTAAGGCGCACGGGACGGCTTTCAGCTCTCCCATAGTAGAGTGCCGAGAACTCTAAATCGTTAAACAGTTTTTCTCAACACACGTATGACCAGCTTCAGCGCGGTGTATATAGCGCACTGAAGCATCAACATTGCAGCAACCACTGTCAGGCAGTGGAACCACACACACACACACACACACACACACACACACACACACACGCACGCACGCACGCACACGCACGCACGCGCGCACACGCACACACGCGCGCACACGCACACACACACACACACGCACGCACACGCACACACACACACGCACGCACACACGCACGCACACACACAAAATGTATTCAATCAACTTACATCTGGTTGCTTTTGTGATCACCCCCCTAGGAGGATATATATAAAAAAATAAAACACTGATATCTTGACCTGAATTGTAACACCTGTGGGACGCTTGTGCACCACGAAATTTTTACTGTGGTAGCGAAATGGGTTTTTAGTGTTAGCCTCGGACTTACGACACCACCTGCTCGTAACATGCGCAAATTCTGGAAATAATTAATCGCGTTTCCTGCAAAAAGAAGCCTCGTTATAAGGCATAGGTGCACAGAATTTTGAATTAATCGCATACTCTAGAAACAAAGGTACAAGAAACTTGTGCCACAGGTAGTGCTCGAATGAAAGACAAGCCTCCCACCGCGATGAAAACCTTGGCTCCACATGCGATGACGCGGGAGACCTGCGATTGACTTTTGACCGTATTTCTTTATGGGACGGCTATATGCTCTCTCATCGTTGAGAACACTCTGAATAGTTAACCACTTTTTCTAAACACCGTTTTCCCGTCTTCAAGAAGTGAATCCATGCGCATTTTGGGGTTTGATGACTTATACGGCACATCAGTCGCCGTGTGAGTTGTATTACTCGATGATGTAAAGCGACACGTTCGATGTCCGGGAAGCAGAATAATACGAGTTTACCTCTGTTGGAAAGGAGGTATTCTCCACAGACTGTGTTTTGCTGCTGTTCATGGTACGTATCCCATGAAGCGTGGAAGCTAGGGCAAGTTGGTAGGACATAACTGAATGCAGGGACAGCGCAACCAAGAAGTATGATGATGTTTGATGTTTTATGGCGCAAGGGCCGATTCACGGCCAAAGAGCGCCAGTTCATCTTACTAAAAAATATGGACAATGATTGTGATAAGCGGCTGTATAAGGGCCATAACATTCCTCGCAGTAAGGCGGGTAAAAACATACAGGTAATAAAATCATGACCATGCCGTGAAAGGTGTGTGTGATGTGAACAGATGACAAAAGTTGGTGATAATAAAAGACGATGGTGGATATGTATGGCAATAGCACAAGTGCCTCACTCGTTCAAACCCTTGCGTCCAAGGGCCGTGAGGCATGTGCTTTTTTGTGTAGCCACCGCAGCAAAAACCTCTCTGGAGAGGTCCTGCTACGGTATGCCCGGGTATATGGCATGAAAGCTGTGAATTTCTTTTAAAAACGCTAACAATGAATTATGACTAAAAAGTGGTTCCCTACCGACAAACATTGCAGGGTGTAAAGGTATATGTTGTCGGTAGAGTATTGGAAAATGTTGTTTTCTAAGAGTTTCTAAGTGTTTACACTGAATTAACATGTGAAGGACGGTTAAGTATTCCCCACATCTGTCACACAATGGTGGATTGCCACCAGACAAAAGGTGTGTGTGTGTCGTGTATGTGTGTCCTATCCTGAGTCTTGTTAGTGTTACCTCTGTTAGACGCGATTTTGATACTGGTGGCCAATGGCCAAGGTGTGGCTTGATAACGTGTAGTTTGTTTTGTGTGTGTGTATCCCACTTGCTCTGCCAGTAGTCCCTGAGTTTTCGTTTGAGAGACGGCTTAAGATCAAGGACCGGGATTGATGTCGGTGTAACGGCGGTGCTTTCGTGGGCGGATGCAGCAAGCTGATCCGCCATCACGTTGCCTTGAATCTCACGGTGCCCTGGCACCCAGCACACAACAACATGTCTGTTGAGTGTGTAGAGGGTGCATAAAATGGAGTAAAGTGAAACGAGGACAGGGTTTTTTTGTTTTTTAAGACTGTGCAGAGCCGTTACCACACTGAGGGAGTCTGTATAAATTACTGCTTTTTGTATTTGTGATTGTTTGATGTGTTTAGCTGCCACAAGTATCGCGTAAGCTTCCGCTGTGAAGATACTTGTGCCTGGATGTAGAGGGCCAGCATCCGAAAAGGAAGGGCCAACAGCAGCGTAGGACACAGAAGAGTTAGACTTAGAGGCATCTGTGAAAAACTCAGGACGTGTGTATTTGTATTGAAGTTCCAAGAAGTATGTTCGAATATGGGCAATAGGCGCATGTTTTGTAACTTCTAAAAAAGACACATCGCAATCTATAGTCTGCCACTGCCACGGTGGCGGGTATGCAACAGGAGCCATTAAACTGTGTTCAAGTGATACTGCAGTTTCTTCAGCTAGACCCTTCAGGCGAACTGAGAAGGGCTGCCTCATTGAAGGCCTGTTTTGAAAAAGAATGGAGCTCGATAAGTCATTAATAGTAGAGTATGAGGGGTGCCTCTTGTCTGCTTTCACCTTAAGGAAATATATAAAGGACATGTAGGTTCTTTGCAGATGAAGGGACCACTCATTTGACTCAAAGTAAAGGCTTTCTACGGGGCTGGTGCGAAAAGCACCCGTAGAAAGGCGGATGCCCGAATGGTGCACGGGATCCAGCATCTTCAAAGCACTTTGAGTCGCTGACTGATAAACAATGGCCCCATAATCTAAGCGGGTGCGAATAAGGCTTCTATACAGGTTCATGAGGCATTTCCTGTCACTACCCCACATAGTACGTGACAACACTTTTATAACATTCATGGCTTTTAAACATTTTGTTTTTAAATACTTTATGTGGGGTACGAAGGTCAACTTGTTGTCCAAGATTAAGCCTAAGAATTTATGCTCGGCTTTGACGGACAGTTGTTGCCCGTTCAGTTGAATGTCGGGTTCCGAGTGCATGCCTCTCTTTCGAGAGAACAAGACACATGTGCTTTTTTGTGGGTTAAGTCGAAATCCGTTTTCATCTGCCCATTTGGAGACCTTATTTAAACCAAGCTGAACCTGCCGCTCACACATGGCCAAGTTGCATGACTTGAAGCCAAGCTGAACGTCGTCGACATATGTACAATAGAACATATTGCGAGGGATGGACAAGTGCAAGGAATTCATCTTGATGAGAAAAAGTGTGCAGCTAAGTACACCACCTTGTGGCACGCCTGTTTCCTGGACGAATGTTTGGGAAAGAACCGTGCCCACTCGGACACGGAATGTCCGGTTTGACAGGTAACTTTCGATTATGTGAAACATTCTTCCGCGCACGCCAAGGTGGGACAGGTCTCTTAGAATTCCAAAACGCCATGTTGTATCATAAGCCTTTTCGATATCGAGGAATACAGAGAGAAAATATTGTTTATGGACGAAGGCGTCCCTGATCTGTGCCTCGATACGAACAAGGTGGTCTGTGGTGGATCTACTTTCTCGAAACCCGCACTGAAATGGATCGAGCAAATTGTTTATTTCAAGAAAGTGTACAAGTCTGCAGTTTATCATTTTTTCAAAGATTTTGCACAAGCAGCTTGTGAGTGCAATAGGCCTATAACTGGAAGGTAAGGAAGGGTCCTTGCCCTCTTTCAAAACGGGAATTATAATAGCCTCTTTCCAGGAGTTAGGGATAGTGCCAGAAAACCAGATAGCATTGTACAAACAAAGTAAGGTTTTTCGCGTTTCGATCGGCAGGTTTTTTAACATTTCATAAACGACACGGTCAGAACCTGGGGCAGAAGTACTGCAGGAGTTTAGGGATGTTCGGAGCTCAGCTAGACTGAACGCTTGATTATATGCCTCGTATCCAGTGCATTTGTGTTCGAGTTTCTGCTTTTCTATTCTTGTTCTGTATTTTTGGAAAGTGTCAGTATAGTGGGATGAGCTGGACACCTGTTCGAAGTGTGCACCGAGGAAGTTTGCCTGATCTTCCAAGGTGTCGCCCTGAGTGTTTACGAGTGGAAGTGTGTGTACTTGTTTTCCTGCTATCCTACCGACCATGTTCCACACTTTAGCTTCCTGTGTGTATGAATTGATCCCTGACAAAAACTTCTGCCAACTTTCTCTTCTTGCCTGCCGACGCGTTCGCCTGCCTTGAGACTTTATTTTCTTGAAGGTGTCAAGATTTTCGGCTGTCGGTGAGTTCCGAAGCAGCCTCCAAGCTCTGTTTTGCTGTTTGCGCGCGTTTCGGCATTCAGAGTTCCACCATGGCACACGCCGTTTTCCAGGGTGTCCATTTGTTTGTGGGATGCATTTTGTTGCAGCATCAATCAAAAATGCTGTGAAGTAGTTGACAGCAACATCAATGTTCAAAGTACTTATGTCATTCCAACCTAGACGAGCGATGGTATAAAAGTGTTCCCAGTCGGCTCTGGTTATGAGCCACTTGGGAACACGTGATGGACACTCAGTTACTGTAGTTGTGCTCAAAACTATGGGGAAGTGGTCACTTCCGTACAGATTACTGATGACTTTCCACTGGAGTAGGGGCACAAGAGATGGGGATACTATGCTTAGGTCTATGGAGGAGTAGGTGTTATTGGCGAGATTATAATACGTTGAGTCTTTTCGATTTAGAAGACACGCGCTTGAGGAGAGAAGGAACTCTTCAATCAGTCGACCTCGCGCGTCATACCGAGAGTCACCCCATAGCCTGCTATGCGCATTAAAGTCTCCAAGGAGAACATAGGGCTCCGGAAGTTCATCAATTAAAGAGTGTAAATCACGTTTTTGCAGCTGATAGCTAGGAGGAATGTAGATAGTGCAGATTGTGATCAGTTTATCAAAAAGAACTGCTCGAACAGCCACTGCCTCAAGGGATGTTTGGAGTTGTAAGTGTGTGCATGCAATTCCTTGATTCACAATGATGGCAACACCTCCGGATGATGTCATAGCATCAACACGGTCCTTTCGGAATATAACGTATTTACGGAGAAAATTTGTGTGCTTTGAATTAAGGTGTGTTTCTTGTACACACAGCACTTTTGGTGAGTATTCGTGTAAGAGTTCTTGGATGTCGTCAAGGTTTCTGAAAAGGCCCCTGACGTTCCATTGTATAATTTGAGTGTTCATGGTGAATGTAAAATAGTGCTGTGTGTACGAAAAGCGAGTGGCTGTTTAGACAGAGTTTGACTTCACTTAACAGGGCCGTCACCAGGCCCTGTTATCGGCTTTTTTGTTTTCTTGGCGCGCTCCAAGGAGCCACGCCGCTCTTTCGGCACCAAGGGTGCCGACGTATCCATTGCCTCCTCGGAGGCACTGGATGCCCGCACGTGCGGGCTGCTAGTTCGAATTTCGGGCCTCATCTGCGGAGGTGAGGCCTTGAGACTGGAGGACTCTGGAGTCTCCGGTCTCTGTTTGGGAGTAGGCGGTGTAGCCTGGGCTACAGCCGCCTTGGGGGCAGGTGCCACAACCACCGGCTCGGTATGCGCGGGCCGAGGGAGTGGCGAGGGCTGGTGCGGCGGTGCCCCCTGACGCGCCGCATCAGCGTATGTAGCTCCATAGAATGGAGCGACTCTTCGCCGTGCTTCCTTAAATGTAATGTTTTCCTTCACCTTCAACGTAATTATTTCTTTTTCTTTTTTCCAGTATGTGCAGGAGCGTGAATATGCGGCATGGTTTCCTTCGCAGTTTACACAGTGTGGTGGTTGTTTGCAGTTCTCAGACACGTGGCCTAGAACTCCACATTGTGCACAAGTCTGGCGACCACGACACGTTTTGGAGCCATGGCCATATTTCTGGCATTGGAAGCAACGGCGGGGGTTGGGAATATATGGTCTCACGGATGTCTTTGTGTACCCAGTCTGAATAGTTTCCGGCAAATCGCTCGAAGCAAAGGTCAGTACTAAGTGTTTGGTTGGGATTTCCTTTTGATCTCTTCTGATCTTAATACGCTGTACGTTTGTCACGTTCTGGCTCTTCCATCCTTCCAGAAGTTCAGCTTCCGTCAGCTCAAGCAAATCTACGTCTGATACGACCCCGCGAGATGAGTTCATGGACCTGTGTGGCGTAATACTGATGGGTGTGTCTCCAAACGTTGTGAGGGTGTTCAGTTTATCGAATTGGTTTTGTTCATGTATTTCAAGGAGTAGATCTCCACTGGCCATTTTGGTAACCTTGTACCCGGCACCGAGAGTTTCGGTTAAGGACCTAGCCACTACGAAGGGGGATACTGTTCTGGCTTGCTTGTTAGTTTTTTCACAGTGTATAACATGGAATCGAGGAAAGGTTTGTCTTGGCCGCATGAAAAAGTTGATATCTTCGGTGCGTACCCGCTTTGAGGAGGCACGATCACTTAGTAAAGGGAATGCTTTGTGCATGCTAATTGTATGTTGTTCGGTAGCGTTGGCGGCCACCCACCACGGAGCCCAACGAGGGGACGCTGCAGGTTTACAGATGCTGAAACCTGCAGACGCCAGCCGTACAACGCCACTATAACCCAATGCGCCTAGACCAAGGTAGGCTATTTGCACAGGGTTAACCCTAGCCGCCAGGAAGTTTGGAAGTAAACGGAAGAGAGTAGAAGACAGGACAGATAAATAGTAAGAGATAAAGACGAAGATGTAGGGAGAGAGGGATAGGAAAAGGCGACTGCCGATTTCCCCTGGGCAACCAAGAAGTAGTTACTTCGTAACTACAGAAGCGAAGTTTTGTTGAAAGTCAGCGCTCTTTTCTGTCCTTGTTTTTTCGCTTCCGTAGTTACGAAGTAACTACTTCTAGGTTGCGCTGTTACTGCATTCAGACATATCCCATGTCGTGAAGTCTCTATTACGAATAACTAGGTCGCTGCAATCCCTCCTTGGCTCATTATAGGGATGAAGCTCCTTACTGTGTTGGCCGTTCCCTCTTCTGTATAGTAGTAGTAGTAGTAGTAGTAGTAGTAGTAGTAGTAGTAGTAGTAGTTTCTTCAATGTGAGGGGCCATCTGTCCAAACTTGCTAACTACTTCTTTAATTTTAAATGCGAATCATTTCTTTGCACATTGTAAGAACTTCTGGCGTCTATCTATCTATCTATCTATCTATCTATCTATCTATCTATCTATCTATCTATCTATCTATCTATCTATCTATCTATCTATCTAACTAACTAACTAACCTAAATTAGCATAGGATGCCATGAAGGTACGACGAGCGTGACGGTGAGAGGTCATGAGATGCTTAACGTGACAAGCGTATCGCGTACGCCCGTAAAACCCAACGTTGCTATAATGTAAGACCCTTTGCCCCTGGGCCGTGTGCTCAGATTCGGGTACACGTTGAAGAACCCCAGATGGTCGAAATTTCCGGAGCCCGCCACTACTGCGTCTCTTGCAATCATACGGTGGTTTTGGGGAGGTTGAATCCCATGTATCAATCAAGAAGACCCTTGTCCCCCGTCACGTGTGGCACATACGCGCATACCAGGGCGCTTGCGCGCGCCACAGCGCTATAGTTCTCTGCGCATGCGTATGAAACATGCGCGTGTGCCGTGGCACCAAATGCTCCGCTATCTGCTGCAACTGCAGCGTCCCCCCCCCCCCCCACCACCCTTCAGCTGGCAAGTCCTATACCCTCATTTTTTCAAGTGCGTCATATCTTTCAAATCCTTTGTTGTACGTCATATCACATTTCAGGCACCTTCGCTTGTCATTCTTGATTGATTGATTAATTTGTGGGGTTTAACGTCCCAAAACCACTCTATGATTATGAGAGACGCCGTAGTGGAGGGCTCCGGAAATTTTGACCACCTGGGGTTCTTTAACGTGCACCCAAATCTGAGTACACAGGCCTACAACATTTCCGCCTCCATCGGAAATGCAGCCGCCGCAGCCGGAAATCGAGCCCGCGACCTGCAGGTCAGCTGCCGAGTACCTTAGCCACTAGACCACCGCGGCGGGGCGCGCTTGTCGTTCTTAATTCTTACTATAGAAAAAACAGCGCCTGCTTTCGGAGGACGCCCGCGATCAGAGAGAGAAAGAGAAAAACGTTTTTATTCACAAAAGCACGAAGAAGGAGGACGTGGGAGGAACGCCTAGTACGGGGTCCCTAGGACGACTCCAGCGACGAGTCGGGCCCGCTGTATCAGAGCTCGGAGGACCTCGGGAGGTCCACGGCGGAGAGCATCATCCCACAGCTCCTCAGGAAAACTTGGAGGAAAGAGAGAGATAGAGATAATTAGAAGGGGATGGAGATGCTACCCACAAATTACATCACTTGCCGCATCGCTCTCAAATATCTCGGACACATCCTTCACACACACGTGCCATCAGTCTCCTATAGCGCGTCGGGGAGCGGCCGCAAGTTGCCACTTCCCACTATGCGATGGGAACAATTTCTTCACGAACATGCACCTTTATTAAGCGAACACTGGGGTACGAACTCAATTCGAGCTTCGATTGCAGTACGCGGTGCAATTATTCGTTAACGGAATGCTTGTCCTTACATGAGAACGGAGATTAGGCGTGACCACCGCTATGAGCTTTGTTACAATGGTGAGCTAAAAAAACAAGACATTTCGCGTTGTACTGCGTTTTAGGGGTGAAGCTCCTTATAGCGGCACACGTTCATCCCTTGTAGTCGTAGTAGTAGTGTGCAACAAGTCGTACATTTTGACCTCCAAGGTGGTGCCGGTGGGAAATTTCTTCTGTGCGTTGTTGAACAATGAAAAATGTGCAGCGTGCGCGTTCACTAAAAGCCGAATTCTGCTGTCTCTCATTCCCCCTTAGCAGCCGTCGGCATGACACATTGAGCATTATCTGACAAGAAAGGGTTGCTACGTTATACTCGCGGGGCGTAACCTCGTTGCTTTTAGAAAGGTTTAGCGAGCGTTGGGCCGCAGTGCCATGAATACAGGGAACTAGTATATACCATGAACTCGAGGTGTTTGAAGGCGGGAAGTAGACACGAAGCGCAAGCCGTAAGAAGCTGTGCGTGTGCTTCCTCGCGTTCAGTCCTTGGAATGTCCGCTAAACGGTGGTGCTTCTAATGAGGAAGATATGATGAAAAGATGCGAGATAGTGGTACTTGGAGTGTTGAATAGGTGGACGAACGAACACACAGACAGATGCATGGACGGACGCATGTATGGCTGCATGGACGGATGGACGCATGAACGGACGCAAAGGGATGCATGGACGAACGCAGGGACGGACGCACAGATGGGCGTGCGGACGCGTGGACGCGCGGATGGACGCACGGGCGGCCACACAGACGCACGCATGGACGGACGGACGGAAGCAAGAACGAATGGACGGATGGATGCTTCGCCCCACTCTCCATCATTCACTCCGTGGATATGCTGCCATTTTTAGGGGCGAAGCTCCTTAGGGCGTGGGCTGTGCGTTCTCTGTATGTAGCCACCTCTAGTTTAGTTCTTGCAGTGTTCACTAGGTGGCGGTACCGTCCCCTGTATGTAGCCACCTCTAGTTTAGTTTTTGCAGTGTTCACTAGATGGCGGTACCGTCTCCTGTATGTAGCCACCTCTCGTTTAGTTTTTGTAGTGTTTACTAGATGGTGGTACTTGTAGCTGATGATGAAAAGATGCAAGATGTTATAAACTAGAAAGCGGTACTTGTAGTTGATGAAAGACGCGAGATCTTATAAAATAGGAATGATGTCACATATGGCGCGTGTCATTGGTTGGAGGCAATCGTTCGATTTAGTGCGGCGACTTACGCTAGGGGGAGCGATGTAATAAAATCGAGTGGGCAAAATGTACAGAGGATTCATGGTTTACCAGGTTTACCTCCGGAGCTTCGCCCACTCATCATCATTCACTTCGTGGATATGGCGGCACTTTTTTTTTAGTACTGTGGCTTCCAAGCCGTTTGCTTAACTAAGCACTTTCGTTATTTTTATCTCATACGTCACATCTTTCAAATCCTTTGTTGTACGTCATATCACATTACGTAATGATATATAATCTGTCGTTTTTCGTGTCGAAACCATGGTATGCTCGAAGTAGTGGAGGGCTCCGCAAATTTCGACCAGTGTTTCCTTATCGTGTGTTCATATCGCACAGTACACGGAGGTGGTGGTGGTGGTGGTGGTGGTACTACCGCAACATGTAGTAAGATTATATTTACAGAGAGACTGTAAGGAAAACCAGCCCCCTAGGGAGTCAGGTCCCTTACAGTACTCGTCCTGGTACGCAGTATACGCAGGTGGGACCATGACATCATAAAATGGGCTTCTGGGCGAGTTCATGCATGTGTAAAATTAACAGTAGCGCGCCAATATAGACGGGACACGGGAAACAAGTAGACAGGATATAACGAACTCCTGTTCCGTTCTATCCTGTCTACTTGTTTCCTGTGTATTTGCACCCTACTTTTATCTTTATTTTTGGGACCCTGACATTCTTGCCCCCATCGAAATGTGACCGCCAACCCGGGATCGAACCCCGTAACCTATATCATATTTCTTCGTGGAACGGTACCCTGCTCCTATAGCTTTACACGACGGCTGTGACACGCATTTCCCTTTACGAGCAGCTGTAAAGGTACCGTCATTCACAAATGCATCGTATAGGCTAATGAATACTCTGAAACATTTTCGTAGGCGTGCGTAGAGTTCTATGTTCGGGGTGAGGAAGGGGCACGCATTCCTCTCCCTTTTTCACATTGGTCATTTCATTTTCACGCGCGCCGCATTCGATGCAATAAAATGGGGGGGGGGCGGGAGGGGGGAATGAAGCAAAGACATGCCTATCGCAACTGTGCACTATTTCGGTCCCTCGCTTTCTAGCCACGTATTCGGGTGTTCGTTCGCGAGCGTCGTGGCCGGGTTTGGAAGGGGTGAATTCCGCAGCTTTAAGGATCTACATCGAGAGGTATGCAGGTCATATTCTTGCATCCTGATCAGTGATAATGCGTTTTCCCGACTGTTCTATAGTGGCAGTGCTTAGTTGCTAGTTTACGTGCGTTTTTCAGAGGCTTTGGAGCCCTCGAAAACGACCAGTCAAATGTACCATATAGGGCTAAGAGTGGGATAAAAATAAATCTTTAAATTCGGCACCAGGGGTCCTTGGTCGCCATTATCACCACGAATCACGCTTAAACATAAAACTACGCTATAGAAAGAACGTGAAAGGTCCGGATGGGTGAAGTTTTGAGGCTGAACAGGCGCCTCCCTTTGGGTGACTAAAGGGTGGCGGCCTCCCCCTCCCCCCTGCCACCATCACGCGCTCGCCTGTAAGTATTACACAAGCGAACGAAGCCACGGACAGGATAGGAAAAGATACTGCCGTAGTGTGTCTCTTCACATCATGTTAGTGCGTTTTGCTGGCCAGTGTAATGTTACACAGCTTTCGTTTCAACCTATTAGCCCACATGACATTGCCAGGACGTTAGCCGGGACTATTTCCTGGGACGGGGGGGGGGGGGGGAGGGGATGTGTTAAAGGCCATGAAAACATCTACTTTTTAACCTCCTCAGTAAAACGCGCAATTCCGTTAAAATTTCGGGGGAAAGTCGGTTTCATAGCGCCCCCCACGCCCCTGGCCATGGGCGTGGACAATGCATAAGGCTAGTAATGTTTGTAACGTAAATTTTCCGTCCATCAAGGTACTACATTACAAAAAGCAGTTGGCCCTACAATAAACATCACTTAGGACGTAAAATTCAGTGAATTTCGTCCAAGGCTTTCAGAACTGTGCCAACCATGAACGTGTTCAGGGGTGGAGTCAAAATTCGCCCCCCCCCCCCCCTCCGTATCTTGTCTACATATGTGACTGACTTTGTTGACCCCCCCCCCCCCCCGTGCGCACTCGTATGGAGCCAACATCATACTGTCCGGTTTTCCGTTAACGTGTGTTATAGTTAGAAGCAGCTTAAAGTTTCGCCGTCCATAGGATATTTGTCTGAGCGTTTTCAGCAAACCCAACTAATATAAATATGTTAATCTGTGGAGTAGCCATGTTTCTTGTACAAGGCAGCTTGTTGAAATGTTTGTGCACCTCGCATGCCGAACATTTTTCAGCTCCCAGATAGGCAAATAATCAATCTCTATTCGCGCGCGCGCGCGCCTGTGTGTGTGTGTGTGTGTGTGTGTGTGTGTGTGTGTGTGTGTGTGTGTGTGTGTGTGTGTGTGTGTGTGTGTGTGTGTGTGTGTGTGTGTGTGTGTGTGTGTGTGTGTGTGTGTGTGTGTGTGTGTGTGTGTGTGTGTGTGTGTGTGTGTGTGTGTGTGTGTGTGTGTGTGTGTGTGTGTGTGTGTGTGTGTGTGTGTGTGTGTGTGTGTGTGTGTGCACGCACAGTCTACACGTACCCCACAAACAAAACTCATTTCTTCTGGCTCATTGCTCATTCGGCGCCGGTAATAAAGGAACCGCCGCGCTGAGATGCCAAGAAAACACACAACGACGACGAAATATCTCGGCAAAGTTTCTTTCTCTTCGTTTATTCGTTCGGTGGCAAACTTTGTATTCCCAAGGACGACTCCGAGAACACGTCGAAACAGCATCGCGCGCAAGGATTTCTTCATCTCCGGCTCGGGAGAGAGAAAGGAAGAAAAAGAAAGCAAGAAGAATGCAGAATCCACGCAGGAAGCAAGGTTCAACCCGACCGCGCAAATTCCTTTAGACGCCGCGTATTGCTACCCTCATTCTCTCTGGTGCTGCCGCTAATCGCTTGCGAGGACCGCTTTCAGAGTCTCATTACCGCCTAATTATCGCTATTATCAATATTGCACATCTCGTGCTGCTTCGCCCCCTTTCCTTCGAAAAGAAAGCGCAGCTCTCAAAAACCTTCGCATTTAGCACAATCCTTGCGTCGTTGTTTGCGAAACCGCAATACACAATCCCGAATTCACCTTCTTTTCTTTCTTTTTTTTTTGTTGGTTAGACTAGTTACACTAACTCACGCCGCTGTGCGTCGCGCATTGCCTCAAACGGCCAAGGACTCCGCAATCCGAAGCCAAGCCATGGAGATAAAGCGCTTCGCTCCAGCGTATGTTCTCACAGCGTGCAACGTGCGCATAACACATCAAATCTTAACCAGCAAAACGTTTGTCCCGCATGTCACCCTCGGGGCTGCTTTGACACGAATACCGAACTCTCACTTGGAAAGCATACTTGTGGCACCGATGATCGTCTGAAGATCGTTTGCGACTATACTGTGATCTCCAACGGAAGGTCGAAGACGTTGCCTGGACTACGCAGATTGACCGCCGGGTATTCTGCGCAGGGAAAAGATACGTTGCCTGGAGCAACGTCACTTGGACTTGGTTGCGCGTTCTTTGAGACGATCCGCTGCGGTTATTTGCAACAAACTATCACCGAGTCGTTCACCGACCGTGCTTATACACAAAAGACCACGCTCATTGTGTATCAGTACAGTACAGCGTAGCTCTGGCCTACTGGACTTGCCCTACGCCACCTCCTGACGCCGACAAGAGTTCATTGGCAGTAGTGCCCCGTCCTCGGACTTCTGCAACCGTGTCCATCTTTCCTGTCTCCTTACTTCCGTCGTTCGCTGTCCCTGCGCCTCGCTCTCTCCTCCATCTCTCTCTCTATCTCTTTACCTTTTACTCCTATCCTTTTAATCTCTTCTCTACGCCCATCCCTCGTGAGCTACTGTTGAGGTGTCCTCCCCCTGAGAGACAGTTACGGGGCTCACATTTCTCTTATTTTCATTTATCCCCCCCCCCCCACCCCAGTACAGTAGAATACAGTTAGTGTTAGCGAAATGTGTTTCGCGCGTGCGAAGGCTTGGTCGTGTTGTTAGTCGAAAAAACCTGTATCCTCTAGAACGCCTCCCGAACGTATAGCGAGAGCAACACAATGATAATGTCCATTCCATCCTGAACTCCGCACAGCTAACTTTAGCCATGCCCTAGATATGGCTAACGTTAACAATCTCGGTCGACCAAAGCGCGTTAGCAGAGCTCATTCGTGCGTTCAACCGTTATACATGGTTCATTGGCCACGATTATTACTGAGTGACCGATGGGATATGCAATTGACTATGCAACAATCCTACTATATACGCTCAGGAGCCACAGCAGTTTTTTTTTCCTCCCTCTCTTCAATTCCGCAGCGGTTCTTGGCACGAGCGCAGCTGTCACGTGCTTAAACGATCGCGCATTCGCTGCTCGCCACTTACGGCACAACTGACCGATGCGACGCTCGCGAATGGTCAGTATCTGCCAAACCGATCAACAAATGCAGCTGGCTCTGTTAAGATGCCATGGGGAAAAGAGCAAGGTATACGTCATTTCTTTCTTCTCTCTCTCTCTCTCTCTCTCTCTCTCATTGGCCGTCACAATGTGACCACGTGATCGCGTGACCGCTCAGAAGACTTTCGGTGTTATTTTTTTGTTTGCGTTTGCGTTGCGTACGTTCGCAAGTTTGTCTGTCTTTGGAGTCTGGATATCGCCCCCGGCTAGATTGTATATACTTGAAGCTCTATCCCGGTGGAGCTGCAAGCGCCGCCCAAATCGGGCACCCGGCACGTTTCCCCCATCCCCACCTCTTTCTATCTCCTTTATAACCTTCCCCTCGCCACTTGGTTCTACCCCCCCCCCCCCCCCCCCCCATGACAAGTGAAGCTGGTGCGTGCGTGTGTCGGCAGCGGCGTCAGCGAGACGTGGTTTGGGGCGATTCGTGACCAATCTCGCGACAGTGGGCCCACTTCCGAGATGAAAAACGGCTCAATTGCAAACGACGTCCCGCGCGCGCATGTGCGCGCCGGAGAGGCCAAGAAGACGAAGGAACAAGGTTACCGAAGAAGGCTGCTACTGCGAAAAGATCTTGAGCGGCCGTAATTTGCCGCGCGCCCGCCGCCAAGGCGGCTTCCGAAGTACACGAGGCATTTGTGCACGAGAGAGAGAGAGGCGGGCAGTGAAGGGGGAGAGTATCGTATGATCCGGTGTACAGCATGGCAGTTATGCGGAAGTCCGAAAGATGGATGAAGGTTAACGATAGCAGAAAAAAAAAAACTTATTCACCTGTTTGTACAAATATAGTTTTTCCGTGCCTGCTTGTAGAACGAAATTGTGTATACAGGGAACTGCAAGTGAATTACTCGGACAAAATTGCTCAGATGACAAATTTTTCGACAATCGAGATCTCCCATTAGTTCATTCCGGATCCGGACAAAACTTCACTCAAATGAGAACAGTGGCAGCACAAGGATGATTTTATTGTGAGGGGACACCTACACGGGAGTCAATCGAGGGGTAGTGGTGCAGGGTAGTTGTGAACGTACACAAGACAGCTCGTATTATAACGTTTCAATTTCTACTGTTAAGTTCTTAGCATTTTCCGTGTAGCTCCATGCGATTTTTTTCTATTTTGGTGTTGCTGCTACGCGTTTCGGGTTTCAGAGAGAGGAATGTGAAAATCTGCAACAGCGGGCTCAATAACTAGCATCGTGACAACGACGAAAGAGAAAGAGAGGGGAAAAAATGAAGTCCCTTCAAGCCTTAAAGTCGATGCTCTTAAGTTGTCATCAGAAAGTTCCCCTTCTCGGTCACTCCATCGTTTCTTTCCTGCCCGGAAGAAAAAAAAACTGGAACAACAAAAGCAGTGAGACAATAACGTTGATTTCATCACATGCGTAATAAACTTTGGCAAGTAAACTCCGAACTATGGTAGGGCCATCCATGCATCGAGGCAGAGATCGCGAAGGCAGTGAGGTATTTCGTTGAAACGCAGAAACGGGGCAATACATATATCTGTCACGCATGGCATAGTACGCCGAAAGGTTATGAGTAGGCGAAGTAACAGGATGGCGGATCGCAGCAATCTGTGAGAAAAAAAAAAGTACACAAGACGGACTTGCATGTGGTGGGGTCTCACATTCTCTTTTATGTGTAAGTGTCCTTCAGCGAATGGTTCGAAAAACGTAGTACACTTTGCAAGTTCCCAAGTATGTTCTGCGAAGGTTTGTGGCCATTCGACTGATTATGCCATGTCCCCTTACACACCCCTTTTTTTACTTTTCTTTACACGCCCTATGCAATGACTTGATTCTTGAAAGAGTGTAAGGGGGACAGTCCGGAGCTGTGGCGACACAACTGTTGCTGCTGTGCGCCGCTGTGCCATCACGTGATCGCTGAGAGAGGCTGAGGGAGAGAGGCCACAGCTGGCACTGTTCCAGAGCATGGACGGCTGGACGGACGGGTACACATATGTCTGTGTGAGACATCAAAGGCTTTCGCATTAATAACACGGCACACTCAAAGCAGCCAGTGTGTTTAGAAAAAGTTGTTAACGATTTAGAGTACTAGGTACTGTACTATGGGAAAGCATAAAGCGTCCTTGCAGCCCTGGTTGCTACCAACAACCGTGAAGTGCTGTGGCAAAACCAAATAAATAACAACTTCGGTGAACCTATAGGTGTCTAACTTCACACCTCATCAGCCTATACAGATAACCAAAGTTCAAGATGGCCACGAAAAGGGAAGACGAGCTTCAACGCCAAATTGGTCATCTTGCGTTGGGCGTGCAATCGATAATTGTTTATTTATTTTTTCAAGTGCGTAGAACTTTAGGCGGTCAGGCTGTCGTACGCTGTCGCGTTCTGTCCTAGTCACTTGGTGTAATGCAGACAAAGTACACATATAGCGTATCCAGCTGCAGCATATTAAGCGCGCTCTCGTATAGTTATAGCGCGAGAACAGGACGACAAAAAGACAAGAAGGACACGAAGGACACGAGCGCTCGTGTCCTTCGTATTCTTCTTCTTTCTTTGTTATCCTTCTGTTCTCGCGCTATAACTATTGTCATGTCATACCAACTAGCCCAAGCTGCCACACTTCTTCCTCTCGTTCTTCTAGCGCCTTGATGATGACATAAAGGATAGACATTACTACTGTGACTTGGTAAACACGACAACACAAACTTAGTATAAAAATGCAAAGATCTCAGCAACCGAGAAATAGAAAGATAGATAGGACATATAGGAGGAATAGAACAGAAATAAGTATTGAAGAACTCAGAAAACTGGAAATATAAATAGAAAGAAAGAGGAAACCGAAGAAAGACAAAGAAGGTTGTCCGGCGACGCACCTCGTTCAGGTTCGGCGCAACTAGGACTTAGCTGGATTAATTTTTTTCACTCCCTCACTCCACCTCCTCCCAACATACACAACGCAGCAAAAATGGGCAATGTCGTGATGAACGTGGGTGGAGTGGGGTTGTATTGATCTCTCTCTCTCTCTTCTTCCCTCTCCTCACAACATGAGTGGTGTCGTATGGGAAGAGCAACGCGAAAAACGGGGTACCGTGATTAGATAATAGGTTCTCGTGGTCAAGGTGGTCGGCATACGCTCGGTGCAGGGTAGGCCACTGTATAGGCATGCGTTCTCTGCACGCGTTCTCCTTCTGCGCATGCTTATACGGGGGTGGTCATATAACTTATCTGGACACTCTCGCTATGGCGTGCCCCCGAATTACATACCCCTTCCGGTATCTGAAACACTTGACGTTTTTTTTTTTTTTTAGAATTTAAACGAACATTTTTTTTTTTTTGCGCTCCTTCTCCCCTCTCTCATTTCTCACCTGTGTCACGCGGACGCAATTCCACTGCATATCTTTCCTTCTCTCCCCTTTGCCGTGGCATCCAGGAAGTTTAGTGCAGACTGATTCATCTGTGTATTATACGCGGGTTCTCACGGTACATCTGCCCTGTCCGCAAGCTCCAACGCCCCTCGCAAGCTTGCACATGCTGCGCGCGACTTAACGGTGCAAGCCGCAGGCTACGTCATGAATACTCGCACCACCTGTGTGCGTGTGGCTGCAAGCCTCTTCCAACGGTTTTTTTTTTCTCTTTTTTTGTGTGTGTGTGTGACCCGGCCTTGCAACTCCGTCGGTGTGTCGTTTATATCGCTTTTGCTCATTTACGGAGACTGGCACCTGTAAATGGTGGCCCCAGGAGGTCCAGATTACGTGCACTTTTGGATTTCTGCTTACATGTGTGTGCGTGTGTTTGCGCTACCGGGCGTTCGCCGCGCGTGGCGTGTGGCGCAGCACGTGCGTTTTGGGCGATTCTGAGCGACCGAGTCACGCGCGGTGTCCGAGAGAAGTCACGCACACGCCTGGCGTGACTTCGAGCGCCGCCGAAAACAAGCCGGATCGCTGACAAGCGCCACGCGACGTTCACGTGACAAACCACCTTCGCCAATGAGAAAACGTTTTTTCCGAGATTCGCGTTCGCTCCGCGCTGGGTCTGCTGCCCGCGGTAGAAAGCTGTCAGCCAATCGGGAGCCGATTGAACTAAGTTTTTTTTTCTTCCGTAAGTGTTCTTTTTACCACTGGTCGGAAACTTTCTGTAATGGTATGCACGTCCAACGCTGCGATGGATTGACCCTGTTTTGAATTCACTTTTAGAAGCTCGCTCCTCATAGCACTGCCCCGTTCTAGTACGCTCTGCTACGAATGAGCGAGTTAAATGTTACTGTGTCATCATACCTCTCTCTGTCCTCTTTGTGTGTGTGTGTGTGTGTGTGTGTGTGTGTGTGTGTGTGTGTGTGTGTGTGTGTGTGTGTGTGTGTGTGTGTGTGTGGTGTGTGTGTGTGTGTGTGTGTGTGTGTGTGTGTGTGTGTGTGTGTGTGTGTGTGTGTGTGTGTGTGTGTGTGTGTGTGTGTGTGTGTGTGTGTGTGTGTGTGTGTGTGTGTGTGTGTGTGTGTGTGTGTGTGTGTGTGTGTGTGTGTGTGTGTGTGTGTGTGTGTGTGTGTGTGTGTGTGTGTGTGTGTGTGTGTGTGTGTGTGTGTGTGTGTGTGTGTGTGTGTGTGTGTGTGTGTGTGTGTGTGTGGTGTGTGTGTGTGTGTGTGTGTGTGTGTGTGTGTGTGTGTGTGTGTGTGTGTGTGTGTGTGTGTGTGTGTGTGTGTGTGTGTGTGTGTGTGTGTGTGTGTGTGTGGTGTGTGTGTGTGTGTGTGTGTGTGTGTGTGTGTGTGTGTGTTGGTGGCAGAGAAAGCGTATGACAAGCAGACAAGTGCAGACTATCAACTGAAGGTTTATTTAACACATTCCGCATATGTATAGGACTGAAACAGGAAACATAAAAGCTAGCTGCTAAAAATAACAAAACCCTTGTTCACCCGATGCACGAGCCAGAAGCTTATACATTCAGTGGTCACGTCACGCGCCATTTGCCAGATACTGAAACTCCTTATCTATGAGAGCAATCGACGGTTTCCTCACGCAGTCGTCAGGTTTCGTCATTTACTTGGCGACGCCGATTGTGAAACGCCGATCACGGATCACCGACTGTAGGCCAAACACAAGAAAACCAAACGTTTTCCACTGCCTCTGAGACCGGTCCACCTCTCACCAAGCGACACTGTCATGTTATGACGTCATCATACGCCTTGGCTATCGTGACGTTGCAATGACATCATCACACAGTGACATTTTTGCACGGGTCGGGTGGACGCCGCCGTAGCCGACGGTCAATTTTCGCTTTGGTTAATGCGTCTAAACCTCGACTTTAACCCCTAGCTCACACTGAAGCATCCGCTTTCTACAGCGAGCGAGATCATAGCGCTGAAACGGAGTGTCGTTCGCACTGGACGCGTACCGCAACGCGGTATTCGCCGAATAGCCATAGCGCGCCATCTGCCGAGTGAACAATCAACTACGGGGCGGACACGAGATGGGTGCGCTGTTCCCCCGTATGTTGTCGGCTGCTCGCAACTTCCGTTGTGAGCAGCCGACAGTTGGATCCTTCTGTTTTGCGCATTGCGACGCTCTTTGCAACTCTGACCAGAAAGGCAACTGCATCACTAGCTGCACGCGATTTAACGAGAAAAGCAACATTGGCACGGACACTCGTACTTACCAGTCAATTCCAGCTCGTTTCCTATTTTTTTCGAAAAGTCGTCCTCTAGCAAGCTGTTCTTGTGATTGGGGTGGCGTTTGTCGCATATGCTCATTGAATTAGTTGCGCACCAATTCAATCGGAAGATTTCTGTGAAGCGCACGTTACTCGATTGTGCGACATGACCAGCGAGTCGGACTTGACCGCCATTTTTTTCAATTTGTTTTCGCGGTGAGCCGATTTGGTGGCAGACGCCGCAGAAATGGACACGAGAACGATCGTTGCGGAGAGCGCCCTTTCGATGGATCTCGCCGCCGCCGATTTGGATTCGGCGCGCTTTCGGTGGCTGGAATGCTCCATGTGAACGAGCCATAAGAGCCGCTCTAAAGCCTCAGAAAAAAAACAACAAAAAAAACGAGCGTTTTATTCCCTTCCGCCGTTTCCCGTTCATGCGGCACAATTAGTTACGTCAGTAGTTCCTTCACGTGACGTCTGGACGCAACGAGCTCCAAGTGGGCCAATGTACGAGATATGTGGGTGGTTTCGTACTGTGCTTTATCACGCGGTTGCATGCACGTACTGCCTTGTATCGCAAGACTATTGTATATCGTACGATATACTACAGTCTTGCGATACAAGGCAGTCTGTATCGTCTTGCCTCTATAATCGACCATGTATCGTCTTGCGATACAAATCGACTTGTATCGACTTGTACCGTCTTGCGATACAAGGCGATACAAAATCAGTCTATCGCACACGTGTGCGGTGAACCGATTTCACCTGATTTTTCTCTGTTCGCAACTGCGCAAGCAGAGATCAGCGTATATAGTCCAAAAAATGTGAAATCCAAAGCAAGGTGCTGACATTCCACGTCTTTTATGAAGAAATAAGTGAAGAGGAGGAGATACCGTTTGTAGAACGGGTAGTGAAGGCGAGAGAGACTCACTACTGTCCTGCCTTTGAACTCGGTGTGGTGTAGGGGTCCTTAAACGTTAGAACAAACTTGACTCACTTTGTGCAACAAGGACTAACGGTGGGCTAGCGACTCGACGACATGAAATGCATCATTAAAATGAAGCCTAATCGCGTTCGTTCTACTACGCGTATGATTGAGCCGTCCCCGAAGAAACTGCTCGAGAGGAAACTGTGCAGGAGGGAAACGATGTTATCGATCGCTCGTCTTTTTTCCCATTTGCTCGACCAGTATTCAAAGCCCGTAATTGATGGCTGTGTTCAGTCATTATCAATTTCTCTTTACCCCAAGTTGCTTCTAAATGCACTCGCTTTTTCATTTTTACTTTTTTTTCATTTTCACTTTTCTGTAGAAGATCGTGTGCATAGTTTCGTTCGTGTTCGCCGCTCCTTGGCAGGTTAAATAGTAGAGTGGTTCACTTACACTTAAATGGACGCTAAGGAGGAACAATGACTTGGTTTAGACTGGCAAACTGCACTCTGATAACTCTAATGCCGTACGTTTTTCTTTCGTAAGTTCATTATTGGCAGAGAAATTCAAGGTTGAAGTTTCATCTTTAAAATCGCGCGCCAATAGTCTCCGCGCGTGTCCTAAGAAATGTATTTTCGGTATTTGCGCGGCATTGGCTCGATGAAACTTTTCCGAACCTTCGTATACTGAGTCTATGGCACCCACAGATCACAATGTATACTTCGTTTTCATTTATAAGATGCTATACTTAGGATCCCGTAGACGCCTTCAAAATTTCATACGTTACGGCGTCTAGTGCGGAAATCTCGAGGTGGCGTCGCCACCGGCGTTTTCTTATCACGCGTTTTCTCGCGCCTACACCAAGCGTCCTGTCACCGTGGAAGAGAGGTGTTTTCGGGATTGTGAAATTACTTTATTAAGTACTTTACTAATACGCGGAAAAATGTTTTGCTGTGTCGCTTTGTAATGAAAATAACTTTGGGGTTTTACTTGTGAAAACCAGACCATAAACAAGGTGAGGCTTAATTCCGAAAACACGAGGCTCTTGATAGCGCACCTTCATTTAAGTACACGGCTGCTTTTGTTCAAGGGTGTCTCGCTCCCATCAAAATGCCGCCTTCGCGACTGCTGAGCCAACCCGAACACTTGGCAACTTAGCAGCGAAACGCCTTGGTGAAATCTACGGTCTACAGTTGAATCTGCAATATTGGTGAAATATACGATCTGCAGCTAAATATACAGCCTTACTGAAATCTACAAGCTACAGCTAAATGCCCCGCCGCGGTGGTCTAGTGGCTAAGGCACTCGGCTGCTGACCCGCAGAGCGCGGGTTCGAATCCCGGCTGCGGCGGCTGCATTTCCGATGGAGGCGGAAATGTTGTAGGCCCGTGTGCTCAGATTTGGGTGCACGTTAAAGAACCCCAGGTGGTCTAAATTTCCGGAGCCTTCCACTACGGCGTCTCTCATAATCATATAGTGGTTTTGGGACGTTAAACCCCACATATCAATCAATTAATCAATCAAGCTGCAGCTAAATCTACTATCTACGAGCCAAGCATGCACTGAATCGCAGTTGGAAATCATCCCTCGTCTTGATTCTTATGTGCGGTGCTTGCGTCACCTGCTGAGATCTATAAAAAACTCTACTAGTCGTTTGTTGTTGTTGTTGACGCGTCTTTATTCACATCTTATCTCATTGAAGGGCTGTGGTGAATCTAGGAGGAGAGACGGGATTAAACTAAAAAAAAACTAGAACAAAAACAATAAAAGGGGCACAATAAGTCTTTTCGACTCATTGTGAACCATGTAGTTTCTCACGAACTTTCCTAGAGGGAAATGCGGTGCTAGTGAGCTGTTGTATGCAAGGGAATAACGGTACATGATGAGCTTCGAACCTGACTCGGATTTGTATACCTCGAAGACGCGTCTGGCTTCACGTTAAAATGGTTGGTTTCTTACTAAAGAAGCACGCACCAAGTTAATCATTTTTTTTTTGTCGTTGCGCAGAAACGTGTTTTATTCAATAAATCTTCTGCGTCGACGTACAATTTTACGAATCGTAAAACGTAACTAACGGCGGCTGAACTTGGTAGGCAGAGGACAAAGCCGGCGTTCCCTCTGCCATTGTATGTCGTCTGTTTCTTTCTTTCGCTGTTTCGTAGTGCCGTCAAAACGAGTGGACTTTTATTTCAGAATATAATTCGCGTGAACTCGATCCGCGCATGCAAGTTTTGTTTTAGAGAAACTTTATTTGCGCAGCCGATAATTGCTGGCGTTGGTGGCGGCGTCAGCGTATAGGCGTCGTTGGTTCTCAGCGAAAAAAAAAAAAATCATCATCTAGTTCGTGATTGCAAAATCAACAGCGATGCAAATAAAAGAAATAATAAATAATTTTTCAGGTTCGAGTAAAGATGTGACTCGGTCCGTTTGCGTGGCAAGGAGGTTCTCTACCGCATAGCCACGCGTCTGCCTGGAAGTACGGTTAACGTAACTCCCTGTGCTTGGAAAGTAACTCCCTCTGCTTGGAAAGTAACTCCCTCTGCTTGGAAATGCAGTGCGAATAACGCTCACGCTTCACAAACAGAGAGAGAGGGGAAAAAAAACTTTATTCACAGGATCCTGCGTGGGGTAGGTGCCGGCCTCGCCGGGCGCGCTCTGCCCTTCTAATGTTCTAGTCTGAGCATTCCTAGAAACACTTGGTCAAGAACTCGAGGGTTGAACCTGACCCGACAGAGGATACTTGGGTTCTCGCGCTTGCGGGTCACGAGTTCCCGTTCTCCTCTGCCTGGCCAGGGCCCCCTCGAGCCCAGCTGGATCGCCCATTTCTGCGCGCGTCTTGTATCCAGGCTCCACAATACAACATGTAATATCTCAGTGACATGTAGGGCGAAACTGCCCTAACCTTTTTTTCAACATTTTTTTTCTATTGCAGACGTATTTTCGAGGGGTGTGTGAATACTGAATTTTAGGACCGAATCCTATACGAGTGAAATGGTGACCACTACGTTCATAAGGGAGGCAGATCGAAAATATAGTTAGGGATAAGAGTTAATGGAGAGTATCTTAGTAACCTGCGATTCGCCGATGATATTGCCCGGATGAGTAACTCGGGGGTCGAATTACAGCTCGGGATTACCGAACTGGTCACGGAGAGCAGACGAGTAGGTCTGAAAATTAATATGCACAAAACTGCACAAGTAATGTGCTACAGCCACGGCAGAAGAACAAAAACACCAGTCATGCATGGAACTCGCAGCACAGTCACAGCGAAAGCTGGGATAGCGGCCTTTCAGAGCCTTTCTGAGCCTGTCTGGGTAGTAGACCACCATTCGCTATATCCTATTTCTCATCATTCTTCTGAGAAGCGTGGTATACGTTAAACACTTGCAAGGAATTTTGTACCAATCGTTCATGCAGTGGCTGTCGACGATGAGGAATTATGCCTGAAGTGGGTATGCACCACAGTTATTAGCTGAACAACGAAAAGCTTTTGTAATGGGTTGGAGCATTGGACGACCCATTCGTTCCGCTATTCGCATTGTGTGACGACCGGTTGTTCTTTTGCTGTTCTAAAATGCTTTATTGCTCATATTAACGGGATTCCTTTCCCGATACCAAGCCTGCCTAAGGCAAGTTTGCGAACAGGTCCCAAGCACTGGCGTGGCTAAGTAGTAGAATGCTGGGCTGGGACGCAGTGGACCTGGTTTCGAGATCCACTATGTTCCTGGTGCTAGTTTTTTTTTTTTTTTTACTTATTTCTGTGACAGTGGTTACGGACATCGGCGGCGGCGGACAACTACGGCGCTGCGCGTGACCTGAGTTTTGATCTCATGACAGCTTTCGCTGTAAACCAGCACTTTCCGATAATTGAAGAGACGCTGGAAGTTGTAATGGAATATGTCTATATACTTAAGACAGGTATAGCAACGGCGGAGCCGAACCATAAAGGTGAAAAAAATATAGAAGAATAAGGATGGGGTAGATCGCATTCAGCAAGCATTCTCAAATCATGAATGGTAATCTGCCACTGACCCTCAAGAGGAAGGCATATATAACAGCTGCATCTTGCCGGTACTGTACACCCAAGGAGTAGAAACCTGTTGGCTTGGTTCTGCTTAAATTGAGGACGACACAGTGAGCAATGGAAAGGAAAGTTATAGGCGCAACCTTAAGAGACTAGAGCAGAGTGGGTCAGGGAAAAAATCGGGGTGAAGGATATCATTGTTGAAATCAACAAAAAGAAACGGAAATGGGCGGGGGACGTAACACCTAGGCAGGATAACCGCTGGTCATTAACGGTAACTGACCGGATTCCCAGACTATAGGCTAACGGCGAAGCGGAAGCAGTAAGTTAGACGGGCCGATGAGATTAAAACTAAAACGTTCGCAGGTGTAATATGGCCGCAGAAATCACAATACCGGGTTGATTGGCGGGTCATGGGAGAGGTATTTTCCCTGCAGTGGGTGATGGAAAGGTGATGAAACTGAGTCGGATACAAATAAGAATCGAATATCATTCGGATAGTTTTCGGATAGCAAAACAACCATTCCCTGAACAGTCCTGCATTTTCTGTGCAATTGATTTGGAACAAATATTCACAAACTCTAATGCAGGAACGATACGATTGCTTGCAAAAGGCGAGAGAGAGAAATATGTTAATGGAGAGCTGGGGAAGTTTTCCTGGTTTTTCACCTTACATGCTACTCCAGGTGCCGGGCGATTACTATGACATACATACATTGATAAAGACATAACACATAGAGTCACACACACGCACTACATTATTTACAACGTTTCGTTGAGGCCTGTTGCCCGCAAGAATGTCAGTAGCGCTGTTGTGGAGTCTAACGCACTGGAGCTGTTCTTCCATGGGTCTAAAATATTTTTCAACTCCAAGTTTGTGTCCCGTTGTATATTTAAGGCCATATTCGGAGACTGTCTCTCTGATGCGTATATTATGTGCTCACAGAGGACGTGACTGATGTATTCACGAAGCTACACTGTACACACAATGATGAGCCTGACAGTCCGATTTTGTTCCTGAAGTTATTCATATATGCAACGTTTAATCGGATGCTGTGTAAATATTGTGAAAGACGAGAAAAAGTGGCACAATTACGCCAACAGAGGTAAGCTGGAATACATCACTGACTATAGTCATCCACATATTTAGTATAACTGTAGCTTACTAAGTGCACTGTAAATACATGTTATTTGAGTATTCAACGAGATAATTTCTCATTACTTTTCAAACAAAACTGCGACAATACATCAGTCTGTCGTTGATCACAATTATCATAAATATGATGATTACGAAGGCGCATTAGACAACTGCTTCAGGGATACCGAAATTTCAAGTGTGGTTTGAATACGTCTTAAGAATTCAATAATGAAAGCAGGAAAAATCATCCCTCGCTGCTCCAACGTTTTGTGTTTTGGGCTCTCGCTGGTGCAAATTATCCGAAATGTATTCGAAACATATTTCTGTATTTCGAATATGCGTTATTCGATTGTAGCACAGTAGCGAATAGGAGGCTATCCGATTCGTTATACGAAATTTCCGAATATTCGCCCGTTTACCTTCCTTTCGTTCACAACGCGAACAAGGTTTGCCATCTAGCGAGTGAAGTCGGAAGTAATAAGGCGCCTCCCAAAACCGGCGGGCAAGGTTAACGCGGCGGTAAACTTGAATTCGCACTCCTGGCAGTTTTATTCGGAGAAATATTGCGCTCGCGTTGAATAAGCCATTCATAACTACGAACGACACATCTGCACTCTAGTGTAATACAATTTTATTAGAAAGTGCATGTCACAGTTATGTTTATTAAAACAAAAACACAGTTACCCTGTTTTGATGTGGGCTCTCACACACAAAAAAAGCATCTGTTGTGTTGTAGATGCGCAGTGTCGTAGACAGCGGTGTGTTTCGGGAGATCTAACACACTCTTCCCCAATCTGCGTATTTTCAATGTGCAGATTCCGGAAGGAGCACACACAAAATGTGCACACATACAAGCATGTGCAGGAACGTCACAAAGGGGGTCAGAACTCCTCCCAGAAAGTATCTGGCTACGCCAATGTAACAGGGCCATGCCTATGAATTTCTTGCGGGGGTGTTTATGCGTAGAAGGACTAAACGTTTAACTGGTGGTCTATGTGGAAAGGGGTAATTACGGTAAAAAAAAAATTGGGACGTGTCAGACCCATTTCAACTCTCCACTTGCTCCAGCCCCGGTCTAGTGCCAGTAGTAGTAGCAGTATTAGCAAGAGTAGTAGTAGTAGCAGTAGTATTATAGCTGTAGCAGTAGGAGGAGGAGTAGCAGTAATCATAGGCGTTCGCATAATCCTTAATCGGGGGGGGGGGGGGGGGAGAGGCGATGGTGCATCGCAACGCCCTCCACTACTTCAATGTGAGGGGTAGATTTTGCTCCCCCTCTTGGGTGACTAGGAGGTGGGAGGGGGGTCGCTAATTCTGCCCCCGCCCTCGTGCGCATGCCCATACTTACGTTGATTCACCGTGTCATATCTCTACGTACTTCCCTCGGCTCGCTCTACTTCCCCTAATTTGTGTGAATATTTGTCCAAGTGAGTGCTCCTCGGCGACTTTCCTTGTTCGATAATTTCTAGTTTCTTTTATATAGTTCAGATGTACTCTTTAAATACGCCCGGATGTTTACTTTAGAGCGCTAACAATCGCTGGAAGGTCGCTGTGAGTTCATTTTCTTTCATTTTTTTCTTTGTAATTTAGAGCACTAGATCTCAAGACGACTCGTTATAACGCTTTGCTTTCAACGTTCACACTTCTTGCCAATATTACAGTCATCATTCAATTTATTATTGTTAATTCCTTCGCTAAAAGCACTGTCATGCCAATTAACTTCAAGTTAAGCTTTTAAAATGCCAAATTGAAATAATTTTTCTTATGTTCCAAAAAAACAGGTTTCACCGTGAAACTATAGCTTGTATGCATGTATGCCTTATCCAGGCGAGCATGGCTGGTGGCCTGACAATGCGTAGATCAAACTTCACGACCTGTTATGAAGCACTCGGCTACGTCTCCTAGGTCGGAATCACTAAGTAATTGACTTAGCAGCCCAACGCTTTTGTTGATTGATTGATATGTGGGGTTTGACGTCCCAAAACCATCATATGATTATGAGATACGCCGTAGTGGAGGACTCCGAAGTTTCGACCACCTGGGGTTTTTTAACGTGCACCCAAATCTGATCACACGGGTCTACAACATTTCCGCCTCCACCGGAAATGCAGCCGCCGCAGCCGTGATTCGATCCCGCGACCTGCAGGTCCGCAGCCGAGCACCTTAGCCACTAGACCGCTGCGGCGGGACCCCAACGCTCGCTTTTGTCACAAACCGGATGGTTATCCTATTCTTCGCTCCCGGTGAGCACTTCCAATCGAGCATGCTGCCTCTGCAAAAAGCAACCACTTTTGGCGCGCATATGCAAACAATACGCCATTGGAGGATGGTAGAGGGAGAGAGAGAGAGAGATAAATAGAGAGGAAAGGCAGGGAGGTTAACCAAGCTTGGCTCGGTTGGCTACCCTACACTTAGGGTGGGGGAAAAGGGGAATAATAGAACGGAAAGAGACAGAAAAGAAAAGGAGTAAGAAAGAGAAGAATAAATAGTCAGCTCGAGACTACACAGCACGGTCTCGCACAGTTCTTTCACAAGCGGTCGTGAAGTTTGGTGGTTCTTAAAAAGTACAACAGGGCTTTCGTGGCTTTGCGCGTATGGGAAGCCGTCGGCCAAGGTCCCAGGATCTCCTCTTCTGTAAGCGGCCGTGAATCCAGCTGACAGAGCTTGGCTTCCATAATACGTCGTTCAGTCTGGCATGCTGGGCAATGACATAGAATGTGCTCAAGCGTTTCCTCGCAGGCGCAGATGTTGCATGACGAAGTGCTCGCCATTCCAAGGAGACGAGAGTACGAATTCGTAAATGCCACGCCCAACCTCATGCGACACAGTAAAGTTTCAGCGCATCGTGGGAACCCGGATGGCAAACGAAGTTGCAAGTTTGGGTCGATCGAGTACAGGTGCGTGTTGGAGAAACCCTGCGTATTCCATTGTAGGAGAGATATACGGCGAGCAAGTGATTGTAGTAGCCTTGCAGCGTCCGTTCTCAAGAGTGGTATGGGCGTGCGCTGGTCTTGGTCATGAGCCGATCGAGCAGCTTCATCCGCGCGGTCATTGCCGACGATTCCGCAATGACTCGGCAACCACTGAAATACAATATCGTGACCTTCCGCGACCGCTTCGTGGTAGTCGTGCCTTATCTGATATACTGATTGTTCATGTAGCC
This sequence comes from Rhipicephalus microplus, assembly GCF_013339725.1. NCBI lineage: Eukaryota > Metazoa > Arthropoda > Arachnida > Ixodida > Ixodidae > Rhipicephalus > Rhipicephalus microplus. The sequence goes on along the minus strand of NC_051175.1, from coordinate 107,169,125 downwards.
CGTGCTGCATAACAAACCGTAGTGACTGTAAGGCTGACCTGGAGTCGCAAAAGATGGCCCATTGGTTAGGCTGCTGACGAAGAATGTACTTTACTGCACCTTGAAGTGCTGCGAGCTCTACTGCTGTCGACGTCGTGGTGTGAGAAAACTTGTACTGAAGCAACACATTTTCAGATGGAACAACCACTGCTCCTGTGGAGCTGTTGGAATTAGTGGAGCCATCGGTCTAAACATGTATGCGGTCGAAGTATCTTTCGTCCAACAGACGCAAAGTCAATTGCTTCAGGGCTAGCGTTGACATGGGTGCCTTCTTAAAGATTCCAGGAACTGATAAGCGCACGTCAGGTTGACGAAGACTCCATGGCGCAGTTGCTGGATGCATCGCAAGTTTGAAGCCAGGCGGTAGTATGTCCTGATGTTTTGTCACGATACCGCAGTACGAAGATCGGGGCCTCCGAGCTGTCAAACACGCTAAATGATGTGACGGTAGGCGTGATAAATGCCGAATGTGTGCTCTCAGCGTCTCGACAATGATGTGCGTTGTGACCGGTTGTTCTTGTGCAATAACAATAGTTGACACTGTCGATGAGCATCTTGGAAGGCCAAGGCATGTCCGAAGTGCTTGGGCTTGTACGCTTTGCAGTGCACGGATGTTAGTCTTGCACGTGTTGGACAGGACAGGAAGGCTGTACCGGAAAGTTCCGAGAAAGAGGGCTGTATAAAGCTGCAACATGGAGTGCACGGATGGGCCCCATGATTTTTCGGCGACGAACTTGAATACATTCTCAATGCCAATGAGCTTTTTCTTTAGGTATGTGACATTCGGGCTCCAGGTTAGGTCACGATCTACGATGACGCCTTAGAATCTATGAGTGCTCTTATATGGGATTGATCTGCCATCGATGCACAATGAGTAGAAAGACATCGGTTTGCGTGTAAACGCCACCGCTGCGCATTTTTCTGTGGCGATAGTCAAACCTTGCTGGCGAAGGTATATGTCGATGTCATTGTTGCTGCTTTCTGTATTCTTGCGCGTACTTGAGGCCGTGTCACGCCGGATGCCCAAATGCAGATATCGTAAGCGTAGAGAGATATATAAGCCGTCTGTGGCAGCATTTCAGTGAGCCCCACGAGAACCAGGTTGAAAAGTGTTGGACTCAAAACACCGCCTTGTGGCACCCCACAACTTGTGAAATACTTATTCGTAGACCCATCTTCAGTTAAAAAGAACATGGATCTCTTTGTGAGGTAGCTTCTTACCCATCGAAAGACACAACCTCCAAGTTCAGCTGCTTCAAGAGCATTGAGAACAGTCTCGTGGGTCACGTTGTTATAGGCACCCTTCACGTCTAAGAACAGAGCTACCGACAGCTGCTTCTGAGCTTTCTGATGCTGAACAGAGGTCACTAAGTCAATAACGCTATCAACTGAGGACCGACCTCGTCGAAAACCAGCCATAGCATCAGGATAGATGTTATAATGTTCCAGGTACCATTCCATGCGTGTAAGCAGCATCCTCTCCATGACCTTACCAACGCAACTTGCTAGTGCTATAGGCCGGTATGATGCCGAGTCGAATGGAGACTTTCCGGGCTTTAGCAAAGGCACCAGGCGACTACACTTCCACTCATCAGGCACCATTCCATCATGCCAAGACTTATTGAAAATGTCCAGGAGACAGCGCTGTGCCTTCGGGCCTAGGTGACGTAGGGCAGTATAGGTCACTCCATCTGGACCTGGGGACGATGAGCGTCTGCATGTGTTCAATGCCGCCTGAAGTTCTTCCATGGTGAATGCAACCTCCATTTGCTGATCTCGTGTGACTGGAACATCCTGTGGCATTAGATCGATCGGTATAGAGATGTCGCCGGCGATCTTTGCACAAAATTCCCCAGAAACATCAAGCTGTGAGCGACGTTGATGTAGCGCCAGAGCGGCGAAGGGGTGACGCTGTTGCGGATGCGAGTGAATACCTCGAAGAGTCCTCCATACGGGAGACAAGGGTTTTCGAGGGTCTAACGAGTCACAAAAATTATTCCACCGTTGTTCATGAAGTTTGTGCATTCGACGCTGGATTTTTTTCTCAGAGATAGATTTCGTGCGTCTGTATCGTCTTTCGGCACGTCGGCGGACCGCTCGAAGTTGTTCCAACTCTTGGTCGAGTGCCGTGCGTCTCGATTCTTTTGAACATATTTTCGTAGAAGTCTTCATTGCACAACTAATCAGGTAAACTCACGATTAGCTATTAGGCCTCTGTCACAAAAAAGTAGTGTTCCCCACTCCATCTCGGAAACTTTTTTAACGGAAAGTAGACAGCCTGCCGATATTCCTTTTGCGAAACTTACAATGGTGTAATAACTCAACGTAAAACGTGGCATCATGCTCCGGGTCTCCCCCCCTCCCCTTCAACTTTTTCTCTTGAACGGATAACACGTCCACACCTCGTAAACTTGGCCCTGCTTTTTTCTTCCTCGAGGTCAGATCTCTTAACATTGATAGAGGCGAAACCTAGATACAAGTCGCTAACAATCGATGTGCATTGAAAGATGGGGGGGGGGGGGGGAGGTAAGTTTCGGAGCTTGGTGCTCAGCTTGTACGTCTATATTACTGCTAAAGGAAGCCAATGAATTTGCGTAAGACGGAAAAGTGGCGAGAGGGCGGACTAGTTGGTACATCACTCAAACGTTTTTAAAAAAATGGCGCGAAGACGGGGTGAAGGAAACAGACGTGATGAATCTTGACGCAACAATTCATGCAGTTAACGGTGCTATTCAAAGTGCTGCTCGGGCCTTTTGAGGACTAAGCACCTTGTAGCGGTTTTCCGCATGCACTAACAAACCGTTGATCCGTGTAGCATCTTTTGTCAGGGTGGCTTTGAGGTCTCTTTTATAGGATAAGAGGAACGCAGCCTTTGTGAACTAAGGCACGGGTGCAGGGGCGTAAGCAAGCAGACTTTTCTTTTTTTATTTTTGGAGGAGGGGGGCACTTCTTTAAATCTCATATCTCGTTCTGTATGCGATAGCGAAATACTTCGAGGGGGGGGGGGCACGGGCCCAGTGTGCACCCCCCCTGGCAACGCCACTGCACGGATGTACTGGAGCTGACGTCAATGCCTCGGAAGTGCTTTATTATTTGGGAGGGGGGGGGGGGGGAGTGGAGAGTCATGCCTCTGATGAGAATAGGGTAGCGCTTGGAATGAGCTTTCTGTGAAAAGACGTATACATGGATAATAGGAAACATCGCGCAGGTAACCTAAACGCCAGCTTTATTGGATGTACACACTTCTTTGGTTGATATCTCATGATGGCGGTTGCAAGTCTCCACTTTCGCGGTGCCGTAGATGCTGTCGAAGAATTTCCACGGTGCTCTCCAATTCGTCGACCCTACTCCTAAGCGCGTTAACGGTTGAATTCGCGACCGCGTAAGCCTCCACTAGTTCATCGTGTATTCTGGTCATGTCGGCCAGCTTTTCTCGCGATTCAACGCAGGAACTTTTTGAACAGAGAGATTTTGACGGCACAGCGTTCGGCACGTCTCGTTTTTGCGTAACAGTCCTTCGCCGCGTCGTCCTCCTTGTCCTGGCCGGCCGTGCCTTGGCGCGGCTCACTCGCGTAGGCGGGTCGTTACCATTGGAGGATGGCAACATGTGCACCTCCACCTCTGTCGACGCGAATCCTTCCGGTGCTTCGGTGGAAACGGAACCATCATTCGCTCCAGGTGTCGCTGCTGCTCCTGCTGCAAGTTTCGGTGACTTTCTGCCGCGAGCGGGCTCTGCAGAAAAGGGGAAAAACATTTGGGAGCGTGTGACATTCCGTAGCGCTTGAAACGAAAGTGTGCAGCTGTCAATTTTTTTGAAAGAAAACACGGGAGCGCGTGGCCTCCGCGCTGCGGCGACAGCTTGCTGCGAATTCAAGCTGGGAGCAACCATAGCATCATTTTGCGTCATCTAGCGGCGAGCAAAAGAACCTGTCATTGCTGGCTTCTAGCGTTATCGACTTAAAGAGGGAGGGGATTGCAATCCTTCCGTCAGTTCCATGTCGCCAATGACCGGTTATTTTGCTCGCCACCAGATGACGGGAAAAGAGGCTGTGGTTCAGCTGTGGTTGCTCTCCCTCCCGCTTAAAAGCGCTGGAAGCCGCCTCCGTAGTGCGTATAGGCCACGCGCTTGATTGTGTTCCTCTTCATAAAAATTGACAGTGTAGACCTGGTGGCGCGTTCTTGTGAGAGACTGTATTCGAAAGGAATGTGTGTGAGCGAGAGGGAGCTACGAAGTCAAGTGAAAAAGTTTACGGGAATAGAAGCTCATGAAGTAGTTTGCAGGGAATAGGGTGGCCGAAGCAAGGTTTTTAGGTGCAACAAGATTATTTGGTGAAACATGGAAGAGCCCTTCACCCTGCAGTGGGCGTAGGAAGACCGACGGTGATTAAAAGTTATACAAGGTAACCAGCCGCGGTATGAGAGGCACTGACGTAGCCAGAAGTGGGGTTGTATTGTTCTTTACTGGTGGCTCAGTTAGACATTCCCGTGGAACATGTGACGGAAAGCAGCGCACACTGCCTTGAGCAAGGAGGTTGACTTTATATGTATCACGATTACCGAACAGTTACTAGTACATAGGAATGTAAGTAAGACCTCACATGCACCACACGGATTCATACCTTTATGGGAGAACATTATTAATGTGGCACAAGACAGATAGATAATGGATGTACCAATCCAGAGATATTATCCTGGTCCATCGCCTGGCTGGCTACTCTAGCTGCCGGGTGTTGAGTATGGTACATACAACCATCACGTGTAGTTCGCACAAAGAAATCGCGCATATGTGTGTGGCGCAACAAGAACAGTCGCTGCGCACTTGTGCCGCAAATGACGCCAAATGATTCGACACTTACTATTCCGTGGGAACAGCGTCGGCACAGCGTTAGGCTTTAGCTTCCTCCAGCCATCGGCGCGGTGTTGCTCGAAGCTCTCCTCCAGAAAGTGAATCTACGTGTTAATAAAAAAGCGAAAAAATTATGATTTATGCTACAGAAAGTCATGGACAACGCCCATACAAGTACCACACGAAGACCCAGCCGACAAGCCCACAGCAACCCAGAGCTTCCCATTGGTAAAGGGACCTCTCGGGCACGAGCGATTCGGTCACGAAAATAAATTTTACTTATAGATTCATTGGGTTCCTATGGGTACAGAATAACACTGAGTCAAGCGATCGTCATTTTCCGGGGAGCGATAACGATTAATTATGACTTGACTCTTCCTAGCAGGTGGGCCGTCAAATGAGTCCTTGTAGCGCACCCCGCCGCGGTGGTCTAGTGGCCAAGGTACTCGGCTGCTGACCCGCAGGTCGCGGGATCGAATCCCGGCAGCGGCGGCTGCATTTCAGATGGAGGCGGAATTGTTGTAGGCCCGTGTACTCAGATCTGGGTGCACGTTAAAGAACCCCAGGTGGTCGAAATTTCCGGAGCCCTCCACTACGGCGTCTCTCATAATCAAATGGTGGTTTTGGGACGTTAACCCCACAAATCAATCAATCACAAGCAACGGCGAAACGCAACGGTGTACTCTGGCAACGTTACATGAAAAGTGACCTCAATAAAATGTCTGTTATGTTGTAATTGTCTTGCTGTAGAAAGTATCTTATTCCCACGGCAAAAACAGCTGATTTCCCACAAGTTCGCCATCCATGAAATATTAACAATTAGAAAACGGTGCCTACCAGTAGTCATCATCACCAGCAAACGTCCGAGCGTCTATCATGTATTACAAGATGACCGCATTTTATGTGCACCCGCGGGCGCCGGGTCCCATGCGCATTATGCCGCCGCCGAAGCGTGTAAATGGTAGACAATTTCGCTATGTTGAAGAAAACAGTCTTTGAACGGAGGTACAGAGACGCGACAACTTGAGAACTCAACGGTGTTCGGGCGAACTTGTGCCCGTAAGACGATATCTGACAAAAAAGAATGTTTGGCGGTGCCGAAGCTAAACGCCAGACGGGTTACTATAACCTAACACTCGATGCACTGCAGCGCGCACATCCGCTGATAAAAGAGGGCCCGCTGTTCTGAAAGACGCTTCTCGTAGTCCAGATTGAATAACTCTGCTCATAGTCTCCTACGCGCTAGCGACGGAGACGACGCAACAATGCATAGAAGTGTGGAAGCTTGGGCTAGTTGGTATGACCTGACGATAGTTATAGCGAGAGAACAGAACGAAGATGCTGAGACAAGCGCTCGTATCCTTCGTGTCCTTGTCTCTGCGTCATCGTTCTGTTCTCGCGCTATAACTATCGTCAACAATACAAATGGGCGCGAGAATGGCAGCTGCGCCTGAAAAGCCTGCGCCGCCGGCGGGCCCACACAATACTCACCTCGCAAACGCTCGACGCATATGACGGCTGCCACTGATCGCGATTGACGTTGGCGGTCCACTGAAGTCTTCTATTTGGCTCTCTCGGAAAGCGATACAGCCTCCAACCATTTCTGGAGTGGTTCGAGCAGAACGGCACACAACACCCGGGCATTTCGAGGCGTTCAAAACGCAGCGCGGCGGTCGCGCAAGGTTGACACGTGCGGCAGCTTCGGCGGGCAGTGGGGGACGCAATGGCGGGCCCCCCAAACCGGTTGCGATTTCAAGGTGCGCGTTCGGTCCGGACTCCGCGAGCTGGAACTTCGTTGTCATACATTCGCGTTACTCGGAGCGGGCGTCAGCGGCTGGCGCAGATCAGACCATACATACAATCAGCTAGGCCGACTGAGGGACGAAGGAAGGTTGCCATTGAGGCGCCTTGCGACCAAATGAAGCTCTGACTAGCGGTACAGCGGCGCCATCTCGTGACTCCAGGTCTCACTAAACTGCTGGATGCATAGCCTCTGAGATGCAAGCCTACATGAAAGCGTAGTTATTGCTGGGACCGAAAGCTGGCCCTTAAGACCACCAACTGAAACAACTCCGTTACAACACTGTCACAACCGAAATGTAATAGTTGTCATTGTTACCAACACAGGTGGAGGAAGAAAAGAGTACTCCTTCCTCTATGTAAACTCATTATTTTAATCGCGTGACCCAAAAGTAGCTATACTTATCAAGACACTTTTAAAAGCGTCTTTTCACCGTTAAAAAAGCGATAATAGTGTTTCAATTAATTTAAATGCTTCTATGAAGGACACAAAGGTTAATTGTGCAATTTATTTAGCGTAAAAACTTGCACTACGAGATGGAGAATGCCCGCCCGCGCGCCATCTCGGATGCTATAGCGGAAAGCAGCACTTTGTAACAGCTACACTAGATGGCGCTACCATACTTACATTCAAAAGAGCGTCCAGGGGATTTCCCCGGTGAGTAAAAGTGTGGCGGAGAAAGCAACAGAGGAAGAGCTAGTACTAGATAATTTCAACTGGAAAAAGGCCGAAGGAAAAATTCCAAAGCGTACTGCCGCGGGTTTAGATGGGATTCCCGTTAGCCTCATTAACGAACTAGGACATAACACTAAAGAAGCATTGTTAAAAGCAGTAGAAAAAAGCTTAAAGGACGGACAAATACCGGACAGTTGGCGACAAAGTAGAATGAACTTAATCTATAAAGGCAAGGGAGAAAAGGACAAGATTCGCTCGTATAGACCACTAACCATTACATCGGTACTATACAGGTTGGCGATGCAAGCAGTAAAAATGAAAATAGAAACATGGGCCGAACATAACGATATTTTGGGAGAACTTCAGAACGGATTTCGAGTCGACAGGCGGTTAGACGATAACCTGTTTGTTCTCACTCAGTGTATAGAAATATCTAAAATAGAGAATAGGCCCTTGTACGTGGCTTTTCTAGACATCACTGGGGCATACGACAACGTTAATCAGGAAATTTTGTGGGATATATTGAAAGGAATGGGCATGGGCGACGACTGTATACAGCTTTTGAGGGAGATATACCGAGAAAATACAGTTTGCATAGAGTGGGAAGGAATGCGTAGCAAAGAGAACGTTGAGGTTAGCAGGGGTCTGAGACAGGGATGTCCTTTGTCCCCACTGTTATTCATGCTGTACATGGTGAGTATGGAAAAAGCGCTAGAAGGTAGCAACATTGGTTTTAATCTGTCACACAAACAGGGCGGCATGATGATTGAGCAGAAGCTTCCAGGTTTATTTTATGCGGACGATATCGTCTTATTTGCGGACAGTCGAGATGATATACAGCAGCTGGCGAATATATGCGGAAGGGAAGGTGAAGCTCTTGGACTAGGATTCAGTGTAACAAAGTGTGGTTTGATGGTATTCAATGATCCCTGTGATAAGACGGTGTCCATACAAGGCCAAGAAATACCGAGGGTAAGTGAATACAAGTACCTTGGAGTATGGGTAAATGAGAGTGATAGATACATGGAGGTACAGGAAAAAGCCTCGGCAGCAAAAGGAAAGAGGAATGCGGCAATAATGAAGCACAGAGCGTTGTGGGGATACAATAGGTATGAGGTGCTTCGAGGTCTGTGGAAGGGTGTAATGGTTCCAGGGCTTACTTTTGGGAACTCAGTGGTGTGCATGAGGGCAGAGGTGCAATCGGGAATGGATGTAAATCAAAGGACTGTGGGACGCCTCGCGTTGGGTGCTCACGGGAAGACGACAAACGAGGCTGTAAAGGGCGATATGGGGTGGGCAGGTTTTGAGGCGAGGGAAGCGCAGAGCAAAATAAGGTTCGAAGAAAGGCTAAGAAATATGAAGGAGAGTAGATGGGCAGAGAAGGTGTTCCGTTATTTGTATAGGAAGAGCGTGGACACACAGTGGAGAAAAAGAACTAGAAGACTCACTAGTAAATATACGGCTGGTATTGTGAGCCATATGTCAACAAAGAGCGTTAAGGGAAAAGTCAGGGAGGCGGAGAGGATTTACTGGATGGCAGCTATGGAGAAAAAACCGGCTTTGAGTAACTACCGAAAGGGCAAAAATGAAATAAGGAGGGAGGCATTTTACGATAATTCAAGGGGAAGCGCTTTACTGTTTGAAGCGAGATCGGGTTGCCTTAGAACGCGTAGTTATAAAGCAAGATTCAGTAAAGAAGAAGAACAATGCACATGCTGCGGGAAAGATAAGGAAACGGCGGAGCATGTTCTGATTGAATGTGGAGATATCCTCCCAGGTGTACGTTTGGGCACGAGCCTACAGGAAGCCTTGGGTTTTAGGGACAACAATGGAAAGCTGAACACACCCGCGATTGAAATAAGTAAGAGACGGTTAGAGTATTGGTGGCAGAAAATTAGAGAGAAAGGACAAAAATAAATATTGGAAAAATAAAATATGGACAGTGTGCCGTAAATGGCAGAGAACTTAAGCTGAAAATTTACCTTTTTTCCATTAAGATAGAATTTATCGAAGTAGAGGCATTAGGCCAACATAAAAAAAAGAAAAAAGGTTTTTTTTTTTTTTGTCGAGCCTGGTGGCATACTTGCCACCACCCCGTTATAAAGGGGACGCTCATAGCATCCATCCATCCATCAAGAGCACAATGCTTGAGAGCGTCGAGCGCGCGATTGAGGGTTCGCGGCCAATTTCGCCAATCAGTGTGCCGTGTAAATGTCCTATCGTGCCACGTTCCAACAACTCAACTGCATGTGACACTTTTTTTTTTTCGAACTGAAAACGTCTGTGCAAACCAAGTAAGAACGGCAAAAAAGAGACGATAAAAGAACTGAGAGTTATCTACGAGCTAGGACCAACCGAAGTTAGCTTTTCTGTCTTTTTATCGGTGATAAAAGTTTGTACGCCCTGTAACGTTTGTTTTAATTGGAGCTTTCGGGTGATGTCGCTCACCGCTGGATGCTGCAATCGACACTTTATGCTTTACGGCTTAAGTGCAGCAGCGTTGAGCCGAAAAATAATGTGGCTACTGGTGTCTCGTCATCGCGAGTTGAATAAAATTGGGCGACCCTTATGCTATAGTGTACACTATACTTATGCTTCGTCTTTAAGAGTTGAATGCGATAGCAAAATCCGGTCCATAGTGCGGCCTTTAACCACTATGTGCATACTTATTATGTTTTGTTACACACGCCCACAAACGCACGAGCGAGCGTTTGATGACACACACACACACACCCACCCACACACACACACACACACACACACACACACACACACACACACACACACACACACACACACACACACACACACACACACACACACACACACACACACACACACACACACACACACACACACACACACACACAATGTGTAATCTAAAGCGAGAGTCGCATGGCCTCCAATATACACGCTGTGCGCAAGACATCTCGGAGGTGAGCCATGAAGTGTCTCACAAGGCCTCTTATCAACGCCTCAGGAAAGGCGTGATATGCTTTCCGCTAGATAGACATAGTTGTCCATTTTAAGAGCTGCTTGAATGTTCCTGTGTGTTTTTAGCGGCGATGGCTGCACTATAGCTGCACTATCCCGGCCGTTTTCGACGTAGTTGGTGTGCTTACCGGTAGCCCTATGGCCACTTTGCAGGCGCCCCTAATTATAGACTCGATGGTTTCTTCTTCTGATTTGTTTAACACGTGGAAACGTTGACTATACGTAACCTTACACAGTACAAGTGCCTGTAGTAATCTAATTGTGTCTCCTTCCTTCATGCCCTGTTTGTGGTATGTTATTCTATGGATCATTCGTGCAACTTGTTTCGTGGCTGATTTTAATATGTTTATTGTATGATTCGCTCGTCCATTACTTTGAACCCAGTAACCCAGAATACGTGCGACAGTCACCTCACGTACTTTGACACCTTCAATGTTTATGTCAATGCTTCCGTTACTTTTGTATCTTTTTCCATGTACCCTGATAATTTCAGATTTTTCTGGGGAACAGCTGAGCCCGCTTGCCTTCGCAAAGTTTTCAACTGCTGTTGCAGCCTCTTGAAGTGTCTGCTGTTTGTTAGCTAGAGACCCACGCGTTGCCCATAGGGTGATATCATCCGCATAGAGAGTGTATCCTAACTGCGGAACTCCATCCAGAGCTCGCGTGAGTCCTAACATGGTGATATTAAAGAGCAGGGGAGAGAGGATGGCTCCTTGAGGGGTACCTTTGTTTGGCATCTCAAAAGCGTCTGACGTGACTTGTGCTACGCTTATCGAAGCCCGCCTTTCTGTGAGGAATGCCTTGATGTAATTGTAGGTGTTTGTCCCACATCCCATGTTGTTTAATTCTGTTAGGATGGCCTTATGCAAGATATTGTCGAATGCTCCTTTTAAATCAAGGGCTAGTATTAGATGTTCTCCTCCTTGTTGCGCACGACGGACCGATCCCGCCGAAGCCACCACTGTTGCGAAAGACGGACCGATCCCGCCGAAGCCATCACTGTTGCGAAAGACGGCGACGCCAACACGGCCTCGAAGGCGCCACTGCTTTCAACTTCGCCGGGAAGGTCACCAGCCGTTTGGTAGCGTATGTTTCTCAGCTCGCGACTGCTTCTGCGCAGAGCTGATAAGACGAGCGGACGAGACGACGGTGAGTTAAACAAGGTTTATGTACAGCATATATACAGAGGCGTTACAATTTCGGCACTGGGGCCGACAGAGACTCGAAGAGCCGAGCTCTCCTCTCTAACACATAGGTCAGCTTTCGCCTAAGACCGCTGACTCACACACATGTCGGCTCTCCGACATGGGGACTCCTCTCTCCTAGGACCTCCGATCGCGACGCGCCGCAGGGCTTCTTTTATTTACACCGGGTCCAACCAAAATGTCCAATCAGAAGCGCCGCTGGTCGTCAGGGCAGATTCCGCCAATGGGGTCGCCGCGCCATGCGTCAGGCCACCAGACACGAGGACGCCGGCTCGCTGTCACGTGCGCCGCTGACTCAATGCACGTGGGCCAGAGAGGCGCCGCGCGTGTTCACGCCGTTGAGATGTTCGCGTCAGGCGGACTGCGGGCTGGCCTTGACCCAGATTGCCTTTTTCAGAGGCACGGACGTTTGACGAGGACTCGCTGGCATAACAGCACCCCCGCCGCCAGATAATGCACCGGAAAGACGAGCTGCTTCCACGGGGCTCGGATGTCAGGTGCGCTCGTTCGCCAGGTCCCTCCAGGTTCGCCTCCAGGGCCATGGGGAGAATACAGCTCCAGACTGTTCCGGGAACACGTCCCATTTTTGACGACGGATCCCAGCTCCACTGGCTTGTCGCCACAACTTGTCGACCAGCTTCACTCGTCTCTTCTGACCATCTTCGGTTTCAGCACTTGTCGATGGTTCTGCAACTTGCCAAGAACGGATCGACAACAGACAACACACGACACACGCAAGTGCCTTCGGTCACCCGACAGAACACCAGACAAAGTATAGTACAACATATACCTATCTACGTGTCTATTGGAATTTTGTTCCCTCTACATCAAGAGGCACATGTGGGACACAAGACTCTTAAAGTAAGAACTTGAATTTTTCACACTTACAACAACGTAACGGAGTAGAATACCACATAAAGCTGGCCCCTTGAGATCACTCTAAACGAGAGCGCTCAGCTAAGGTCGTGATGAGGTCAAAAGTTTGCCCCGAATCGCCAGCCAGAAACCGAAAGGTTGAGAACGTACTAGCTAGAACGCACTGCTCAATGCACCTCCATTAGCGTTTAGCTCCCCCCCCCCCTTTTTTTTTTAGCGAACGTCAAAGTTGCGCTGTGGAGCAACGTGCTCCACCTCAGTAACCGGCCACTTTTAGGCGACGATACCTATGCGGCACCAAGAGCGGCTCACACTTTCGACGTTGCACAGGGGAACAACGATACGGCTTGCTACGGATTGACTCCTCACCGCTTAGCTCGATATCGTGTTCGATCACCCTCATGTTTCCGGGGCGGTCCGAAAACACGTCTTCACACTCGGAACCAATCTTTCTCAGGTCCTCTTTCTCAGGTCCTCCTTCACTTAAGCTAGGCTCTAGGTTTACCTGCTCCCGGATTACTTTCGATCCCCCTTCGATCACGGGGGGGGGGCGCTGCGAGCGCTCGATGGTGACGGACGCACTCCACATCGCCTCCGTAGATTTTATGCTATTTCTGCGGACATCCACCTTGGTACCCCTGAAACTTGGATTTATCGTCACCGCCAAGTTCTCCGCTTCGCCTAGACAACACCTTCGTCCAGGTGGGTCCAGTTTTGACAATTTGAGGGACGTCCTTCACTCCCGGCTACAACGCCGCCTCGCTAAGGGCTCTCAGCCCGGCGATGGCGGCCGCTAACGTGGTTACGGGCTATGATCCTACCTCAAGCCAAATGCTGTCTATGGAGATTTCATCCTCCGAAAACACCATGCCATCAGAAGATGAATACCTCGACGACATGGTGAGACTGTGGCAACGCAAGCAAGCGAAATCGAAGCCTGCGTCTCAACAACAACGAGACGCCACAGCGGGCCACCATTCTCCAGCCTTGCAAGGAACGCCGGCGCGCCATCCCTCCGGTGGTGTGCTTACCTCTGCTCCGTCCTCGCAGCCAGCGAAGCAACGCAAGTGGCGTCCGCGTCAAACTCCTCGCCTCTCTCGCGACGACTACATCGTAGTAGTTAAACCTCGCGTTCCCTGCGAGCTACGCACATTTGTCCCGGCCGATCGCGCGGGCGACGCCATCCGCAGCTACCTCGGCGACCGGACTACCACGCAAATTCAAGTGTGGCCAATCTGGGAACAGAACATCTTGGTCTGTAGCACCACCATTTTGCCTATGGCACAGCGACTCCTCGGGGACTTCCAGCTGCAAGTGGGGGATCAGCAGCTGCCCGTTCGAGGCCACGCCAAGGCACCAGGGGATACATGCAGGGGTGTCATCAACGTAAACCCTGCTGAAAGCCCGGAAAAGATAAAGTCTGAACTGTATTGGCCTCGAGGTACTATCCTTGCGGTCCGCAAACTCGGAGATTCCGCGGCGGCGGTGGTGACTTTCGAGGGCACGAAGTTACCCCGCTTCCTCTTCTACCACTGCGTGGTGACGTACATCCGCGCCTACAAGAAAACGGTCCCGGTTTGCACCAAGTGCGGTACCATCGGCCATCGACCACCTCAGTGTCCTCACCCCGCTCCAACGCAGTGTGCCAAATGTGGAACCCCCGCACCTGCAGGTCTCAATGCCCACGACTGCCACCCCAAGTGCCTCCTCTGCCACGGCGCCCATGAGACTGGGACCAGTGGCTGCACGGCAAAATATCGAAAATATCGGAAACGCAAGCAGCCCTCAACATCTGCTCGAGGGACCACCTCATGTTCGTCACAGCCAGACAGCGGCACCAACCTGCATCAGTCGGCTCCACCACTCCACGCCGACACTCAGGCATTCCCACCGCTCGAAGCACCAGCGGTGGTACCTCAGGTGAGCAGTTGGGCAGGGAAAGCTGCTTCTAAGCCTCTCTCATCCCCTTCTGTCGATCCTCCTTCTCCCGAACTTGCGGCCCTTCGCCAGCAAGTTGCGGCACTTCAAAAGCAAAATTCTCTTTTAACTAAACAACTCGAACTCTTAAATAAGCGACTTCAACCCCAACAACAGTGCACTGCAAGGCCATCCGGTATTGCCTCCTCTGTCCAGGCGGCTACGCCAGCTACATCCAAGCTTAGTCCTGGCGCTAAGCCCACTCCCATTAAACCGCCGGTTCAAGCAACCATTTGTACTCCAGCACTCGGAACCGGTGCCACATCTACTCCAGAAGCTCTTGAGGCTCCTGGGGCACCTCAGGTTATCTTGCCCGCTAACCAAACTCTCCCTAGCGAAGAGCGCACCCCGCGCGTAGAGGAACGCCTCACGCGCGTCGAAGCTTCGATTAATCACCTCCTCACCAGCTTCTCGGTCCAACGCATAGTAGTAGAGGTTACCCAGGCTATTCAAGCCTGGGCAATCACCCAGTTTCAACCCAAGGCATCGCGTTCCCGCTTCTGCTCGGTGAGCAGTGAGGGTACAGCTCCACGGCGTCGTCGTAGTGTGGCTACCACCACCCCGCCGTCGGACAATCCGGCCTCCGTGCCCCTCCCTGCCTCTGAGGATTCCGAGCGGGACATGGAGGACCAAATATAAAACCTAGGACAGTCACGATGGCTACCAATCGTACGTCCCGTTCAAACATTGCGTCTAAATTCGAGATCATACAGTGGAACCCTGGAGGCTTCGGGAACAGGCGAAAGCGTTCACATCTTTCCCTTTTCCTCAGCTCACTTGGCTCTCAGCCGGCCGTCTTGGCGCTCCAAGAATCTGGCCCTGCTCCATCCCTTTCTGGATACTGCTCCTATGTAGGCGGCACTACCACATGCCTCCTCGTGCATAAAGCTTACACGGCGGTACAGATTGACCTCGATCTGGATCTTCCTTACGACTACTGCATGATATCAGTGCTATCTCAGCGGAGGGGCCAACCATCAATACATATATTAAACGTGTACTGTCCCCCTCGCCTTGCAAGGGCTTCGTCTGCGCATCTCTTCCACCGGGCGCTGCGTATAGCGGCCCGACAACCACTGGTGATTGTCGGGGACTTTAATGCCCCCAGTCCTCACTGGGGTTACCACTACGAGAAGGCCCGGGGCAGAGAGCTCAAGGAGCTCATTTCCTCGCTGAGCCTGACGCTTGTTACCAATCCGGCACAACCCACACGTTCCGGCAACTCGGTCACGCGAGACACATGCCCCGACCTCTCCCTCACCCGTCACATCCGCGATGCTACATGGGTGAATTTAGGCGAAACCCTAGGCAGCGATCACTTTTTACTCCGCATTTCGTTCACACCGCGGCAGAAAATGCGCCAACACTGGGGCCAAGCCCGTCTCACCGATTGGACTCGGTTCAGAATGCAACCATTCCCCGCCGGCCTCTCCTCGACCGAATATGCAGCGTGGGCATCATACGCTCTTCATATGAAACAAGCAAACACTCGCACCCTTGCAACCTCTAATTTGACTCCTGCAATCGATCCACACCTCCTACATCTTTGGCACGCTCGCCGCGGGCTCATAAGGCGCTGGAAACGCAACAAACTTAATCGGAAACTTCGCGCTCGCATTGAGGCGCTCACTGCAGAGGCGGCCGCATACTCCGCACAACTTTCCGATGCTAACTGGGCAGACACCTGTTCGAAGGCTGCAAAGCAGATGAGCTCTAAGAGTGCGTGGCGACTCTTTAGAAGCCTTCTCGATCCCTCCACCACCAGGGGAGAAACGCAACGCCAGCTCCACCGTGTTCTGCATGCCTTTCAGGGCACTACGGATGAACTCGCGCGAGAACTTTGTGACCGCTACATCTGCCGCACAATTGATCCCGCAGGCCCAGCATATACGTATTCCGGCGCCCCGAACACCGACCTCGACGCCCCATACACACTTTCTGATTTACGATTTGCACTCACGAAAATGCGACGGGGCACGGCCCCTGGACGCGACGGAATCACAGTATCGCTCCTGGCAAATCTTCCCGACCAAGCACACCTCTCGCTACTCCACCTTATAAATTCGATATGGGACGGTTCTCCGCTTCCGACGGAATGGACCACATCGGTCGTGACATTCATTCCCAAATCGGCAAAGTCCATTAGTATTGAGGCACTGAGACCCATCTCACTTACGTCTTGCGCAGGCAAACTCATGGAAACCATGGTTCGCGAACGCCTTTCCGCCTACTTGGAGGCCAGGAGGACCTTTGCCGACACGATGTTTGGCTTTCGCCCACATCTGTCGGCGCAGGACGTCCTGCTCCAGCTTCAACACGATATCATAGAGCCGACTACTATGCACCATAACGATAAAGCCGTGCTCGCTCTCGATCTCCGCGGGGCGTTCGACAACGTCAAACACAGCACTATACTCACTAACCTGTCTACCACAAACTGCAGGCAGAAGACTTTCAACTACATTCGCGCCTTTCTATCACATCGCACCGCCTTCATTCGCCTTAATTCTACCGAACACGGCCCTTACTTATTAGGCACGCGGGGTACACCTCAAGGGGCAGTCCTGTCTCCTCTGCTTTTTAACCTGGCGATGATGAACCTCCCCTCTCTTCTAAGCGAGGTCGAGGGAATACAACACGCACTATATGCGGACGATATCACAATCTGGACCAACACCGGCTCCTTAGCGCAAATCGAAGAACGCCTGCAAAAGGCTGCCCTTCTGGTGGACACCTACGCAGGTTCATGCGGCCTGGAGTGCTCTCCAGCTAAATCGGCTCTTCTTTCAGTCTCTCCGCTACCGCCGCCTCAAATTTTTCTTCCGTCCGGGCCCGTCCCGTCAGTGCAAAATATTCGGGTTCTTGGCCTTCACCTCACATCGTCTTTGGATCCAAAGGGCACAATAGCAGGCCTCAGACGCACCAGCGAACAGGTGAGCCGCATGATACGGCGAGTGTCTACCAAGCGCGGCGGCCTCCGCGGGTCTCAGTCCCTCCGATTGGCCCACGCGTTTGTGACCAGTCGCGTCCTCTACGCCTTGCCTTACCTTCGCCTGCGTCGTCGACACGAACACCAGCTGGACGTCCTTCTTCGTTCAGTATACAAACGCGCTCTGGACCTACCTATTGCAACTTCCAACAGCCGATTCATGGCTCTGGGGGTACACAACACCTTTGCAGAGATGCGTGAAGCTCATCGCGTTAACCAAATCAATCGACTGTCGCAGACGCCTTCAGGGCGCCGTCTTCTACACAGACTTGGCCTTAACGCGATATCTGACCAAGACCCTCTGGAGCCGGTACCAGAGCTCTGGCGTCAAAAGCTATGGGTGGAACCTCTACCCCGTAATATGAACCCCGACCTCCATCCTGGCCGTAGACTAGCACGCGCCGCGGCCCTTCATACGCGACATTCCGATCGTCCTGGTGTTTTCTACGTGGACGTCTCGGGTCCCTCCCCCTCGGGTCACTTCACGGCTGCCGTGATTACAGAGGGCAAACACGTAGATGGCCTCTCCTTTCGAGCAGACACAGTAACGCACGCTGAAGAGGTTGCCATAGCTTTGGCCGCCTCTCACCCTGCTTCACGCACCATCCTGACGGACTCGCGCTCGGCCTGTTCTCAGTACCTTCAGGGTTCCATTGCCCCGCTGGCGGCTAGCCTACTACAGGCAGCCTCTTGGCGCTTTAACCCTCATCCCATTCGTATAGTCTGGACCCCAGGCCACTCGGGCCTGCCCGGCAACGAGGCGGCAAATGCCGCTGCCCGCGCTTCTCCTGTCCGGGCCGTTGCCCCTCCATGTCCCGAGACGGAATCTGGCAATACCAACCTGACGCGCTTTCGCGAAATTTTGGCTTATTACCGGGCTTCGCGCCGCCTCTACCCGGACCCCGCACGCGGTTTGGAGAAAGCGGACGAACGACTGCTACGCCGCCTGCAGACGAACACCTTTATCAGTCCGGCGGTCGCCAGGCACTTTTTGCCGGAAATCAATGGCACCTGCTCGACCTGTCATGTCCTCGCCGACACATATCACGTCGTAGCATCGTGCCCAGTTAATCCCGTCCCTTTCTCATCCCCTTTTCCTATCCCAACTAGAGAGGCTTGGGAGGAGCACCTGCTCGGCTGCTCTACCTTGGCTGCACAACGCTCCTTGGTGGAGCGCGCGCGGGCAGCTTCCAGCTCCACTGGCGTCCCGGAATAGGGTCTTGCCACTCTAGCACGCCGATGGGCCACGTCGGCACTCTCTAGTAGACTTTTTCTGAAATAAATGTTTTTTACCACCACCACCACCTTCGATCACCTCAGTAGAACTCAAATTTTCTGCTTCCTCTTCCTCTGAAGCCTTTAGCAGCTGATTTACGACCGCTTGATGTTGAACATTGGGTTTCATCAAGTTGTAAATTTTGTTCTGCCGCCTTCCTACTTGCACCTCATAATTTGTATCGCAAGGCTTCGATAATACTTTGGCGGGCCCTTCCCAATCAACCTCAAGCTTGTTCCTTTTGGATGGCTGCAGCCGCATTACCTGATTATCAACTTCAAAAGCGCGCTTCTTCCCCGATTTCTCGTAGTGCTCCTTCGACAGCACTTTTGCCGCGTTTTTCTGGCTTTCCACTAGCGCTTCAATTTGGCTTTCCACTAGCGCTTCAATCGAGAGATCCTCACTCTGTTCTCGAATGAGCGTCTCTCGATCAACTCTCGGCAGCTCGCTCAAACTCTCCGCTACAGGCGAGAGCGTTGCAGCCCCCTCGCTCTGATTCAGTGGCGCCATGTCGTCTCCCCCAACGCATACCGCGCCGGCCGCTTCCGCGACGGGCCGCTCGCGTGACTGCTCACATGACTCACGCGGAAAATTTCCTCTCTGAGGTTCCGTCCACCCGCCGACAAGGTCACTTGAGAGTTCACCGCATGGAACCAGGTCCAGCTTCCGCGAAAGCTTTCGCGCTTGCGATCGCGTGAGAGCCATGCACGCTAAGTTGGGGAAGAACGATTTGCCCTGCTCTTTGAGAAGCTGCTCCGAGTTGTTGGAGAAAAGATAAGGAAAACGATCATTTAGCGCGGCAGACACAGCCGCTTCGGTGCGAAGCTCACCGAACGGGCCTTCAATGACAACCGTGGCGATTGGTAAGCGCACACTCTGCTCCTCGGCGACTTGCCTGATCCACGCGCATTCTCCTGTGAAGTCATCCGGAGACACCAATGAAGGATGGACAACGTCCATGGTTGCCGCTGAGTCTCTAAGTGCTCGGCACGTTTTCTCATTGACCCTAATTTCTTGGAGATACGGCTCCAACAACCGAATGTTTTTTTCTGATTCCCGGATCGTTGCGAAGGCAAACTTTTCCTGACAGTTTCTCGCGATGTGCCCTTCCTTTTTACAGTTGTAGCAGATTAGCGGCTTCCGTTTGTTTTCCGATTCTTGAAATTACGGTGCGGAACGGGTTTCCGTTGATCAGGTTTCCTTGAAAAGCCCTCTTTCCTTTCATCCTTTTCAACGCGCACTGCCCTGCTATGCAACTTTCGGCGAGTATAATACTCCTCAGCTAACTCAGCTGCCTTATTTAACTGTACTTCCCCAAGTCTGTCCTGCAGCCAAAGTCTGACATTATCCTCGATGCAGCGGTAGAATTGCTCCAATGCAACGCATTCCACCACTTTATCGCGGTCGTCATAAACACCTTCGCCCTTGAGCCATTCAATTAAATCGGCCTTAAGACGAAACGCGAAGTCAACGTGTGACTCATTCCCCTTTTCAGCATACCGGAACCTTTGCCTGAAAGCCTCGGGTGACAACTTATAACGTCTTAAGAGCACTTCCTTGACCTCGTCCTCTCAAATGCTTCCCTCGACAAGCAAGTTATCGCGTCGGACACTTCGCCGGGAAGAAGAGCTAGCAGGTTCCGCGCCCAAAGAGACCGCTCCAAAGCGTTTCGCTCACAGACGTGTTCAAACTTGACGAGATACTTCGCCATGTCCTCGCCTACTACGAACGGTGGCAGTTGGTCACGAATTCTAAAACCGCTGACCTGAATCGTCGGAGAAGCTACGCTAGGCGCCTGCGAACACTGTAGGATTGCCAATTCTAGTCGTTTCATCTCTAGGCGCTCTTGTCTCTCGGCCTCTTCGCGCTCGCGACGTTCGCGCCTTTCAGCTTCTTCACGTTCGCGAGCTTCGCGCCTTTCAGCCTCCTCACGTTCGCGAGCTTCTACTTCTCGCCTTTCAGCCTCCTCACGGCGTGCTTTAATATCCACCCAGGCCTCATCGACTTCCTCAGCCGACACTCCCTCATCCTTCATGATCGCAAGGATCGCTTGCTTTCGTTTCGCACGGCCCAAAGTAATGCCGAGTTCCTCACAAATTTCGATGAGTTCCTTCACTTTAAGGTTCTCCATCGTTCACACTAGCCTCTTGCTGTTTGCCCCTGTTAAGAATCTACTTGCCGTACCCACTATAAGCCTACTAGCAAGACGCGCAAGCAATTTTTCACACTCCCGTGTTTACCCCCTCCGCATTAACTTTTGTTTCAAAGCGCTTCGACTTGGCTTGAAACGATCAAAGCTCACTCCAATGCTTCACACAGCCCTTCTCTAAACTACTACAACCTGAGCTAGAGTAGTCTGGTGAACTGAGGGGAAAACATCAGGCACTCACCGCATCGATGTCGCTGACGCCAGCCGATCCCGCAGCTGCCAACCACTGTTGCGCACGACGGACCGATCCCGCCGAAGCCACCACTGTTGCGAAAGACGGACCGATCCCGCCGAAGCCACCACTGTTGCGAAAGACGGCGACGCCAACACGGCCTCGAAGGCGCCACTGCTTTCAACTTCGCCGGGAAGGTCACCAGCCGTTTGGTAGCGTATGTTTCTCAGCTCGCGACTGCTTCTGCGCAGAGCTGATAAGACGAGCGGACGAGACGACGGTGAGTTAAACAAGGTTTATGTACAGCATATATACAGAGGCGTTACAATTTCGGCACTGGGGCCGACAGAGACTCGAAGAGCCGAGCTCTCCTCTCTAACACATAGGTCAGCTTTCGCCTAAGACCGCTGACTCACACACGTGTCGGCTCTCCGACATGGGGACTCCTCTCTCCTAGGACCTCCGATCGCGACGCGCCGCAGGGCTTCATTTATTTACACCGGCTCCAACCAAAATGTCCAATCAGAAGCGCCGCTGGTCGTCAGGGCAGATTCCGCCAATGGGGTCGCCGCGCCATGCGTCAGACCACCAGACACGAGGACGCCGGCTCGCTGTCACGTGCGCCGCTGACTCAATGCACGTGGGCCAGAGAGGCGCCGCGCGTGTTCACGCCGTTGAGATGTTCGCGTCAGGCGGACTGCGGGCTGGCCTTGACCCAGATTGCCTTTTTCAGAGGCACGGACGTTTGACGAGGACTCGCTGGCATAACATCCTGTAGGTATATAGCTCAAAACTTCCTTTTGTAATAGGAGAAATGCGTCTTGAGTGGAGAGGCCATTGCGGAAACCCAGCATAGTGGCTTGAAAAAGGCCGTTGTCCTCTATAAAGTTTTGGAGCCGATTTTCAATAATCCTTTCGAAAAGCTTTCCCATGCATGACGTCAAAGATATGGACCTGAGTGCCTGCAGGGATGGCTTCTTCCCGGGTTTCGGTATGGTAATAATTTCGGCTACTTTCCATTCCTTGGGTATCTTCCCTTTGAGCCAATAGTTGTCATTAAAATGGTTTGTCAGTGCCTCTATAACCTTATCGCTGAGGTTCCTTATCATTGCATTTGTGATTTGATCTGAGCCAGGGGCAGAATTTCTCTTGGCTGCTTGGGCAGCCGCAAAGACCTCTTCCGTGGTGATTGGGGCGTCGAGTCTCTCGTTTTTCGCACCAGTGTACTGCATTTCTATACTGCAACTATCTGTATTCCCTCGTATGTATCTGTCCTTAAGAGCTTGTATTAACTCCTCCTCTGTGCCCGGAAAATCATGTATTATTCGTTGTAAGGTTCTGTTCGAGGCCGATTTTGATTTTTCTGGGTCAAGCATGTTCCTTAGGATGGCCCAAGTTTTTGCAGTGCTCAGAGTGTCCTGTAGTGAACTGCAGAACTGGATCCATCCCTCAGTTGCAATTTTGTTAGCGTATTGATTTGCCTCCTCTCCTAAAGCAGCGATTTTGCGGAGAAGGTTCCGGTTGAGTCGCTGGTTTTTCCACCTTTTCAGCATACGGCGCCTGCTCTCCCATAGGTGGAGCAGGTGCCTGTCGACTGCAGGAGTCTCTGCTGTTCATGCGATACGTTTAGATGTTTGTTTGTGAACTGAGATTATGTACTCTGACCATTCCCAATTCGACTCCGGTACAGAGTCGGGTGAGGGATCACGTCGTCTGTATCTTTCCCAGTCAGTGATCACCACGTCTCCTATGACCCTGCGTAGTTTTGGAGTTGAGAGGGAAATACTGATTAGGTAGTGATTGCTGCCGAGATTCTCTTTCAGGTTTTTCCCGTTAGCGTCGTTAACATTACGTGTGGATGTCAGATCTGGGAACGTGTCTCGACTTACGCTGTTACCCAGCCTCGTAGGTGTTGTGGGTAGAGTAATTAAGCTCAATCCTAGTTTGGATACGGCGTGTTCGAGACGTGTTCCTTTAGGGGAATCTCTCGAATAACCCCATGTGGTGCTGGGTGCGTTAAAGTCGCCCAATACCACAAGTCGATCTTTCGCCCCTGCAATACCGACGACATTTTTAAGCAGTGCACCAAAGTCCTCGTGTTTCTCTTTGGGAGGGCTGTATATATTTAATATTACGGTTTTCACTTTGCCTCTCTTCAGAGGAAGAAGGGTGATTATCTGATGATTTATCCGCAGACTTTCGATGTGCTCAACCTTTCCTGCAATACTTTTGCTAACCAGCGAGGCTGCGCGGGGATAATTTGGATCTTGCAAACAATAATATCCCTGCAGTTTGACCATCTTGTGCCCAACCTCCTGCAGGCATATTACGTCTGGCTGAATTGGTACCGAGTTCATGTAATTTTGGAGTGCTGCGGCGCGCTTGTGAAAAGTGCGACAGTTCCACTGCCAAATTTCTAAATGTTGTACACTTTTTATATTATTTTTGGCCATGCTGCATGGTCGTATCCATGCTGTCGCGGCCCGCTTTGGATGGTTTGTCAATACCTGGGATGGACATGGAGCGTTTGTTTAGTGACCTCTGCAAGCCTCCCACAGCATCGTTAACATACTGCCTCTGAAATTTCAGTTCTTCTACGACAAACGTTTTCATTTCCGCCATGAAATCACCTAGAAGTTTATGTAAAGTAGCTATGCTTTCCCTGTTTGCTTGAACCTGCGTCTGCACTCGCTTTACTAGTTCACTGCTTTCTGATTGATTAGCGAACGAGTCTTCGTCTATCGTTTCCGCGCTCGTTTCTGCACTATCCTTCATGTGGGCTAGACGCTCTCGCGCCTCTTTATTGCCCACGGTGGGGTTGCCTATCGACCCTGGGTTTTGTATTTTCTTAACTGCATTTTCTAATTTGATTGACGAGATGGCCATTTTACACTCTTTCCGCTCCGCAGCCATTTGATTTCTAAGCTGTTTAATTTATTGTGTTAATTTTTTGTTCTCCTCCAGAATTTTCCTATACTGTGGGCTATCAGCTGCAGGAACATTAGGAGGCACTGGACTCGCCCAGCTCACCTTGTATGGTTGGTTGTTTTGTACGTCCTGCGTACTCAGGCCAGTGGTTGCTGCTACTGCTTCTTCTTTCCTGGCATGGGCGGAGCTTGTTTCCAAGCTGCTGCTCGGTGTTTTCTTCAAGTTTGGCTTGCCAGGGGCCTCCGCAGGCTTGCTATTATTCCGCTGTTGCGGGGTCTTTGATGATGATATCGATCTTGATCGTGATCTGGATCTAGATGCCTGCCGCGTTTGGAGCGTCGCTTTCTCTCGGTCTGAGCTGAACCAACGAGGAGGTTTCTGCTGGTGTTGCTCAAATTGTGGGAAATCCTTCTTGGCATAGGTGCACTCAGTTTTTCTTCGAGGCGTCTCCACTCGTGATTTTCGGGGGGCCACATTTTTCAGTTTCTTTTTGCATGATTTGTCTCCTGTAGCGTGCTCTTCACCGCATATGGCGCAGTTCAGGGCACATTCATGTTCTTGAGTAGGATCATATAAGTGGTTATATCAGAAGAAAAGAAAAGAAAGGTGCCGACCCGTAACTGTCTCTCCTTACGAGAACACCTCAACAGGTCAGCAGAGGAATGGGATATGGGGAATAAAAGATATAGGGAGAAAGAAGGAGGGACAAAAAGAATAGAAGGAAAATAGACGGAGAAGAAGCCAGCCAACGAGAGGAAAAAGAAGGAGATAGGAAAGTGGGGATCTGGTCGAAGCAGTCCAAGGGCGGGGTGCCACAATGCGAGAGCTGCACGGCGTCAGGAGACCGCGGAGGGCGAACCAGTCATGCCGGAGATCGCGAGGGCACAACCGTCCAGCTTGAAATCCTGCGAGCGAATGCGTTGAGTAGGATCACACGTCCCACACTTGGAGCACACATCGGAGTTCGGAGTCGGGCACACGTCGGTTCGGTGTCCAGTTGATCGACAAATCTTACAAACCTGTACGGTAGGCTTGTATGGATAACAGATCGCCTCTGCACCCATAAAATAGACACACCTGGGGAGCACGTCACCCGTAAAAGTTATTATTGCTGACTTCGAAGAGCCCAGCATTCTGGCTCTCTCTATCTTCCCCCCTTGTGTCGGTATTCGTAGGTTTGCCATCAGGTCGGCCTGAGTGGTTCGGGGCGGTAGTCCGTGAGCGATGCCTCGCAGCACGTCTTCTGGGTCGGCCACGTACGCATTGAAGGGGTGAATCCGTCCTCTGATTTTCAATTGGTTGATCTCTCTCAGCCTGCCCGCCACTTGTTCGTGTGGCGTGGACAATATTATGATGTTCGATCCGGGGTGGACTCGCAGCAAAAAACTTTCGCCTCCAAAGCTGTTCCGGCAGGCCTCTATCACTGCCATAGAGAGCTCGGATCCAAATTGATTTTTCACTGTCCCCGCTTGACTTGGCTGTCCCGTGCTGCGTCGGCAAGCGGATGGCCTGCTGACTTTTCGTTTTTCTTCTCTAGTCCCTTCTCGGATTCTTTCTGGCTTTTTTAAGGTTCTTTTTTCTTCTGCGTGAAAGGACGGTGTGCCAGCCGTCCCCCGTCCAGAGAGAGAGATAAATAGAGAGGAAAGGCAGGGAGGTTAACCAAGCTTGGCTCGGTTGGCTACCCTACACTTGGGGTGGGGGAAAAGGAGAATAATATAACGGAAAGAGATAGAAAAGAAGAGGAGTCGTACCCCGTCCAAGTAAGAGCCAGACCCGCGTCGTCATCGTTCTTGTTATTGAGAGACGCGGTGCTGGGCGCTCGCGCGTCGTTACTTGGTTCCTCATTTGACGAGACGCTACTCGCGTCGCTCGGTTGATTCTCCGACACCAGAGATGCGCCGGGAGGGTCTTCGTCAACGTCCATGTAGACAAAGAATTTCTAGGCGTCCTTATGCATGCATGCTCAGTAAAAACAGGGGAATGGGCCGACCTCCGTTTTCCTCTGCGCAAGACGCATAATCCGAGAAGGAGGTTAAATGGCACTCACCGTTGACTTCCAACTCGGTCAGAAAATGTCGGAGAAAGTCGGTCGAATAGTGGTGAGCCAGTCGCCGCACCGCGCCCGGTTTAGCGTCCCGGCGCCGCCGACCGAAGCCGGTGATACGGTAAGCTGCGTAAGTGCACGTCGTATCTTTAAAGGTTGATCATTTTTCGTGAAGCTGGTCCAGGTCCCAGATTTTGGTGTCCTTCAAGTCCTCGCAACTTTACGGAAAAGATGACGCACTCTTCAAGTAGACTTGAATGAAATTTCCGCCTGAAAGCGTTAATTCATAAAGCGGAGAACGATGTGAGCACGTCCTCACCGCCCTACGTTACCTAGCGGATCCCGACAACTTGAGAACTGAACGGGATTCGGGCGAACTTGTTCCTGTAAGAGGATATCTGACAAAAAAAAGAATGTTTGGCGGTGCCGAAACGAAATGCCAGACGGGTTACTATAACATAACACTCGATGCACTGCAGCGCGCACATCAGCTGATAAACGAGGGCCCGCTGTTCTGAAAGACGCATCTCGTGGTCGAGATTGAATAACTCTGCTCATAGTCTCCTACGCGCTAGCGACGGAGATGACGCGACAATACATAGAAGTGTGGCAGCTTGGGCTAGTTGGTATGACATGACGATAGTTATAGCGCGAGAATAGAACGACGACGACGCTGAGACAAGCGCTCGCGTCCTTCGTGTCCTTGTCTCTGCGTCATCGTTCTGTTCTCGCGCAATAACTATCGTCAACAATACAAATGGGCGCGAGAATGGCAGCTGCGTCTGAAAAGCCTGCGCCGCCGGCGGGCCCACACAATACTCACCTCGCAAACGCTCGACGCATATGACGGCTGCCACTGATCGCGATTGACGTTGGCGGTCCACTGAAGTCTTCTATTTGGCTCTCTCGGAAAGCGATACAGCCTCCAACCATTTCTGGAGTGGTTCGAGCAGAACGGCACACAACACCCGGGCATTTCGAGGCGTTCAAAACGCAGAGCGGCGGTCGCGCAAGGTTGACACGTGCGGCAGCTTCGGCGGGCAGTTGGGAACGCAATGGCGGGCCCCCCAAACCGGTTGCGATTTCAAGGTGCGCGTTCGGTCCGGACTCCGCGAGCTGGAACTTCGTTGTCATACATTCGCGTTACTCGGAGCGGGCGTCAGCGGCTGGCGCAGATCAGACCATACATACAATCAGCTAGGCCGACTGAGGGACGAAGGAAGGTTGCCATTGAGGCGCCTTGCGACCAAATGAAGCTCTGATGGATGGATGGATGGATGGATGCTATGAGCGTCCCCTTTATAACGGGGTGGTGACAAGTATGCCACCAGGCTCGACAAAAAAAAAAAAAAAAAACCTTTTTTTCTTTTTATGTTGGCCTAATGCCTCTACTTCGATAAATTCTATCGTAATAGCGGTACAGCGGCGCCATCTCGTGACTTCAGGTCTCACTAAACTGCTGGATGCATAGCCTCCGAGATGCAAGCCTACATGAAAGCGTAGTTATTGCTGGGACCAAAAGCTGGCCCTCAAGACCACCAACTAAAACAACTCCGTTACAACACTGTCACAACCGAAATGTAATAGTTGTCATTGTTACCAACACAGGTGGAGGAAGAAAAGAAAGTACTCCTTCCTCTATCTAAACTCATTATTTTAATCGCGTGACCCAAAAGTAGCTATACTTATCAAGATACTTTTAAAAGCGTCTTTTCACCGTTAAAAAAGCGATAATAGTGTTTCAAATAATTTAAATGCTTCTATGAAAGATACAAAGGTTAATTGTGCAATTTATTTAGCGTAAAAACTTGCACTACGAGATGGAGAATGCGCGCCCGCGCGCCATCTCGGATGCTATAGCAAAAGCAGCACTTTGTAACAGCTACACTAGATGGCGCTACCATACTTACATTCAAGAGCACAATGCTTGAGAGCGTCGAGCGCGCGATTGAGGGTTCGCGGCCAATTTCGCCAATCAGTGTGCCGTGTAAATGTCCTATCGTGCCACGTTCCAACAACTCAACTGCATGTGACACTTTTTTTTTTTTCGAACTGAAAACGTCAGTGCAAACCAAGTAAGAACGGCAAAAAAGAGACGATAAAAGCACTTAGAGTTATCTACGAGCTAGGCCCAACCGAAGTTAGCTTTTCTGTCTTTTTATCGGTGATAAAAGTTTGTACGCCCTGTAACGTTTGTTTTAATTGGAGCTTTCGGGTGATGTCGCTCACCGCTGGATGTTGCAATCGATAATTTATGCTTTACGGCCTAAGTGCAGCAGCGTTGAGCCGAAAAATAATGTGGCTACTGGTGTCTCGTCATCGCGAGTTGAATAAAATTGGGCGACCCTTATGCTATAGTGTACACTATACTTATGCTTCGTCTTTAAGAGTTGAATGCGATAGCGAAATCCGGTCCATAGTGCGGCCTTTAACCACTATGTGCATACTTATTATGTTTTGTTACACACGCCCACAAACGCACGCGCGAGCGTTTGATGACACACACACACACACACACACACACACACACACACACACACACACACACACACACACACACACACACACACACACACACACACACACACACACACACACACACACACACACACACATACACACACACATACACACACGCGCGCGCGCGCACGCACACACACACACACACACACACACACAATGTGTAATCTAAAGCGAGAGTCGCATGGCCTCCAATATACACGCTGTGCGCAAGACATCTCGGAGGTGAGCCATGAAGTGTCTCACAAGGCCTCTCATCAACGCCTCAGGAAAGGCGTGATATGCTTTCCGCTAGATAGACATAGAGTTCCATTTTAAGAGCTGCTTGAAAGTTCCTGTGTGTTTTTAGCGGCGATGGCTGCACTATAGCTGCACTATCCCGGCCGTTTTCGACGTAGTTGGTGTGCTTACCGGTAGCCCTATGGCCACTTTGCAGGCGCCCCTAATTATAGACTCGATGGTTTCTTCTTCTGATTTGTTTAACACGTGGAAACGTTGACTATACGTAACCTTACACAGTACAAGTGCCTGTAGTAATCTAATTGTGTCTCCTTCCTTCATGCCCTGTTTGTGGTATGTTATTCTATGGATCATTCGTGCAACTTGTTTCGTGGCTGATTTTAATATGTTTATTGTATGATTCGCTCGTCCATTACTTTGAACCCAGTAACCCAGAATACGTGCGACAGTCACCTCACGTACTTTGACACCTTCAATGTTTATGTCAATGCTTCCGTTACTTTTGTATCTTTTTCCATGTACCCTGATAATTTCAGATTTTTCTGGGGAACAGCTGAGCCCGCTTGCCTTCGCAAAGTTTTCAACTGCTGTTGCAGCCTCTTGAAGTGTCTGCTGTTTGTTAGCTAGAGACCCACGCGTTGCCCATAGGGTGATATCATCCGCATAGAGAGTGTATCCTAACTGCGGAACTCCATCCAGAGCTCGCGTGAGTCCTAACATGGTGATATTAAAGAGCAGGGGAGAGAGGATGGCTCCTTGAGGGGTACCTTTGTTTGGCATCTCAAAAGCGTCTGACGTGACTTGTGCTACGCTTATCGAAGCCCGCCTTTCTGTGAGGAATGCCTTGATGTAATTGTAGGTGTTTGTCCCACATCCCATGTTGTTTAATTCTGTTAGGATGGCCTTATGCAAGATATTGTCGAATGCTCCTTTTAAATCAAGGGCTAGTATTAGATGTTCTCCTCCTGTAGGTATATAGCTCAAAACTTCCTCTTGTAATAGGAGAAATGCGTCTTGAGTGGAGAGGCCATTGCGGAAACCCAGCATAGTGGCTTGAAAAAGGCCGTTGTCCTCTATAAAGTTTTGGAGCCGATTTTGAATAATCCTTTCGAAAAGCTTTCCCATGCATGACGTCAAAGATATGGACCTGAGTGCCTGCAGGGATGGCTTCTTCCCGGGTTTCGGTATCGTAATAATTTCGGCTACTTTCCATTCCTTGGGTATCTTCCCTTTGAGCCAATAGTTGTCATTAAAATGGTTTGTCAGAGGCTCTATAACCTTATCGCTGAGGTTCCTTATCATTGCATTTGTGATTTGATCTGAGTCAGGGGCAGAATTTCTCTTGGCTGCTTGGGCAGCCGCAAAGACCTCTTCCGTGGTGATTGGGGCGTCGAGTCTCTCGTTTTTCGCACCAGTGTACTGCATTTCTATACTGCAACTATCTGTATTCCCTCGTATGTATCTGTCCTTAAGAGCTTGTATTAACTCCTCCTCTGTTCCCGGAAAATCATGTATTATTCGTTGTAAGGTTCTGTTCGAGGCCGATTTTGATTTTTCTGGGTCAAGCATGTTCCTTAGGATGGCCCAAGTTTTTGCAGTGCTCAGAGTGTCCTGTAGTGAACTGCAGAACTGGATCCATCCCTCAGTTGCAATTTTGTTAGCGTATCGATTTGCCTCCGCTCCTAAAGCAGCGATTTTGCGGAGAAGGTTCCGGTTGAGTCGCTGCTTTTTCCACCTTTTCAGCATACGGCGCCTGCTCTCCCATAGGTGGAGCAGGTGCCTGTCGACTGCAGGAGTCTCTGCTGTTCTTGCGATACGTTTAGATGTTTGTTTGTGAACTGAGATTATGTACTCTGACCATTCCCAATTCGACTCCGGTACAGAGTCGGGTGAGGGATCACGTCGTCTGTATCTTTCCCAGTCAGTGATCACCACGTCTCCTATGACCCTGCGTAGTTTTGGAGTTGAGAGGGAAATACTGATTATGTAGTGATCGCTGCCGAGATTCTCTTTCAGGTTTGTCCCGTTAGCGTCGTTAACATTACGTGTGAATGTCAGATCTGGGAACGTGTCTCGACTTACGCTGTTACCCAGCCTCGTAGGTGTTGTGGGTAGAGTAATTAAGCTCAATCCTAGTTTGGATACGGCGTGTTCGAGACGTGTTCCTTTAGGGGAATCTCTCGAATAACCCCATGTGGTGCTGGGTGCGTTAAAGTCGCCCAATACCACAAGTCGATCTTTCGCCCCTGCAATACCGACGACATTTTTAAGCAGTGCACCAAAGTCCTCGTGTTTCTCTTTGGGAGGGCTGTATATATTTAATATTACGGTTTTCACTTTGCCTCTCTTCAGAGGAAGAAGGGTGATTATCTGATGATTTATCCGCAGACTTTCTATGTGCTCAACCTTTGCTGCAATACTTTTGCTAACCAGCGAGGCTACGCGGGGATAATTTGGATCTTGCAAACAATAATATCCCTGCAGTTTGACCATCTTGGGCCCAACCTCCTGCAGGCATATTACGTCTGGCTGAATTGGTACCGAGTTCATGTAATTTCGGAGTGCTGCGGCGCGCTTGTGAAAAGTGCGACAGTTCCACGGCCAAATCTCTAAATGTTCTACACTTTTTATATTATTTTTGGCCATGCTGCATGGTCGTATCCATGCTGTCACGGCCCGCTTTGGATGGTTTGTCAATACCTGGGGCGGACATGGAGCGCTTGTTTAGTGCCCTCTGCAAGCCTCCCACAGCATCGCTAACATACTGCCTCTGAATTTTCAGTTCTTCTACGAGAAACGTTTTCATTTCCGCCAAGAAATCACCTAGAAGTTTATGTAAAGTAGCTAGGCTTTCCCTGTTTGCTTGAACCTGCGTCTGCACTCGCTTTACTAGTTCACTGCTTTCTGATTGATTAGCGAACGAGTCTTCGTCTATCGTTTCCGCGCTCGTTTCTGCACTATCCTTCATGTGGGCTAGACGCTCTCGCGCCTCTTTATTGCCCACGGTGGGGCTGCCTATCGACCCTGGGTTTTGTATTTTCTTAATTGCATTTTCTAATTTGATTTCCATTGACGAGATGGCCATTTTATACTCTTTCCGCTCCGCAGCCATTAGATTTCTAAGCTGTTTAATTTCTTGTGTTAATCTTTTGTTCTCCTCTAGAATTTTCCTATACTGTGGGCTATCAGTTGCAGGAACATTGGGAGGCACTGGACTCGCCAAGCTCACCTTGTTTGGTTGGTTGTTTTGTACGTCCTGCGTACTCAGGCCAGTGGTTGCTGCTACTGCTTCTTCTTTCCTGGCATGGGCGGAGCTTGTTTCCAAGCTGTTGCTTGGTGTTTTCTTCAAGTTTGGCTTGCCAGAGGCCTCCGCAGGCTTGCTAATATTCCGCTGTTGCGGGGTCTTTGATGATGATCTCGATCTTGATCATGATCTGGAGCTGGATCTAGATGCCTGCCCCGTCTGGAGCGTCGCTTCCTCTCGGTCTGAGCTGAACCAACGAGGAGGTTTCTGCTGGTGTTGCTCAAATTGTGGGAAATCCTTCTCGGCATAGGTGCACTCTGTTTTTCTTCGAGGCGTCTCCACTCGTGATTTTCGGGGGGCCACATTTTTCAGTTTCTTTTTGCATGATTTGTCTCCTGTAGCGTGCTCTTCACCGCATATGGCGCAGTTCAGGGCACATTCATGTTCTTTAGTAGGATCGCACGTCCCACACTTGGAGCACACATTGGCGTTCGGAGTCGGGCACACGTCGGTTTGGTGTCCAGTTGATCGACAAATCTTGCAAACCTGTACGGTAGGCTTGTATGGATAACGGATCGCCTCTGCACCCATAAAATAGACACACCCGGGGAGCACGTCACCCGTAAAAGTTATTATTGCTGACTTCGAAGAGCCCAGCATTCTGGCTCTCTCTATCTTCACCCCTTGTGTCCGTATTCGTAGGTTTGCCATCAGGTCAGCCTGAATGGTTCCGGGTGGTAGTCCGTGAACGATGCCTCGCAGCACGTCTTCAGGGTCGGCCACGTACGCATTGAAGGGGTGAATCCGTCCTCTGATTTTCAATTGGTTGATCTCTATCAGCCTGCCGGCCACTTGTTCGTGTGGCGTGGACAATATTATGATGTTCGATCCGGGGTGGACCCGCAGCAAAAAACTTTCTAATCCAAAGCTGTTCCGGCAGGCCTCTATCACTGCCATAGAGAGCTCGGATCCAAATAGATTTTTCACTGTGAGACCCTTGCTCGGTCTCAGAATAACTTTTATTTCTTCCTTTGGAAGCGGCGTCGGTCCTCGGCGTTTTCTGCGCTGGAAATCCCGCTTGACTTGGCTGTCCCGTGCTGCGTCGGCAAGCGGATGGCCTGCTGACTTTTCGTTTTTCTTCTCTAGTGCCTTCTCGGGTTCTGTCTTGCTTTTTTTAAGGTTCTTTTTTCTTCTGCGTGAAAGGACGGTGTGCCAGCCGTCCCCCGTCCAAGTAAGAGCCAGACCTACCTCGTCATCGTTTTTGTTATCTAGAGACGCGGTGCTGGGCGCTCGCGCGTCGTTACTTGGTTCTTCATTTGACGAGACGCTACTCGCGTCGCTCGGTTGATTCTCCGACACCAGAGATGCGCCGGGAGGGTCTTCGTCAACGTCCATGTAGACGAAGAATTTCTAGGCGTCCTTATGCATGCATGCTCAGTAGAAACAGGGGAATGGGCCAACCTCCGTTTTCCTCTGGGCAAGACGCATAGTCCGAAAAGGAGGTTACATGGCACTCACCATTGACTTCCAACTCGGTCAGAAAATGTCGGAGAAGGTCGGTCGAATAGTGGTGAGCCAGTCGACGCACCCGTCGCCGGACCGCGCCCGGTTTAGCGTCCCGGCACCGCCGACCGAAGCCGGTGATACGGTAAGCTGCGTTCGTGCACGTCGTATCTTCAAAGGTTGATCATTTCTCGTGAAGCTGGTCCAGGTTCCAGATTTTGGTGTCCTTCAAGTCCTCGCAACTTCACGGAAAAGATGACGCACTCTTCGAGTAGACTTGAATGAAATTTCCGCCTGAAAGCGTTTCATAAAGCGGAGAACGATGTGAGCACGTCCTCACCGCCCTACGTTACCTAGCGGATCCCGACAACTTGAGAACTGAACTGGATTCGGGCGAACTTGTGCCCGTAAGAGGATATCTGACAAAAAAGGAATGTTTGGCGGTGCCGAAACGAAACGCCAGACGGGTTACTATAACATAACACTCGATGCACTGCAGCGCGCACATCAGCTGATAAAAGAGGGCCCGCTGTTCTGAAAGACGCATCTCATAGTCCGGATTAAATAACTCTGCTCATAGTCTCCATAGCGCTAGCGACGGAGACGACGCAACAATACAAAGAAGTGTGGCAGCATGGGCTAGTTGGTATGACATGACGATAGTTATAGCGCGAGAACAGAACGACGACGACGCAGTGACAAGCACTCGTGTCCTTCCTGTCCTTCTTGTCTCTGCGTCGTCGTTCTGTTCTCACGCTATAACCATTGTCAACAATACAAATGGGCGCGAGAATGGCAGCTGCGCCTGAAAAGCCTGCGCCGCCGGCGGGCCCACACAATACTCACCTCGCAAACTCTCGACGCATATGACGGCTGCCACTTGTCGCGATTGACGTTGGCGGTCCACTGAAGTCTTCTATTTGGCTCTCTCGGAAAGCGATACAGCCTCCAACCATTTCTGGAGTGGTTCGAACAGAACGGCACACAACACCCGGGCATTTCGAGGCATTCAAAACGCAGCGCGGTGGTGGCGCAAGGTTGACATGTGCGGCAGCTTCGGCGGGCAGTGGGGGACGCAATGGCGGGCCCCCCAAGCTGGTTGCGGTTTCAAGGTGCACGTTCGGTCCGGACCCCGTGAGCTAGAATTTCGTTGTCATACATTCGCGTTCTTCGGAGCGGGCGTCAGCGGCTGGCGCAGAGCAGACCATACGTGCAATCAGCTAGGGCGACTGAGGGACGAAGGAAGGCTGCCATTGAGGCGCCCTGCCACCAACCGAAGCTCCGACCAGCGGTACAGCTGCGCCACCTCGTGACTCAAAATCTCACTAAACTGCTGAATGCATAGCCTCCGGGATGGAAGCTTTCATGAATGCGTAGTTATTGTCGAGACGAAAAATGGCCCGCGAGACCACCAACTAAAACAACTCCGTTATAACACTCTCACGACCGAAGTGTAATAGTTGTCATTGTTACTAGCACAGGTGGAGAAAAAAAGTAAGTACTCCTTCCTCTATCCAAACACATTATATTAATCGCGTGACTCAAAAGTACCTATACTTATCATGATACCTTTAAAAGCGTCTTTTCACCGTTATAAAAGCGATAATAGTGTTTCAATTAATTTAAATGCTTCTATGAAAGATACTGTGGTTAATTATGCAATTTATTTAGCGTAAAAACTTGCACAACGAGATGGAGAATGCGCGCCCGCGCGCCATCTCAGATGCTATACTGTAAAGCAGCACTTTGTAGCAGGTATACTAGAGGGCGGTACCATACTTACAGTCTAGAGTGCCTCGATGCGCGCGCCCCGGCTAATGGCTGCTAATGGTAAATGAGAGGCGGAGAATTCGGCTTTTACTTTCTTACGGCTTGCGCTTCGTATCTACTTCCCATTTTTAACCACCTCGAGTTCATTCATGGTATATACAAGTTCATTGTATTCATGGCACTGCGGCTCAACGCTCGCTAAACCTTTCTAAAGCTAAGGAGGTTACACCCAGCGAGTATAACGTATGCAACCCTTTCTTGTCAGATAGTGCTCAATGTACATGCCAATGACTACTAATGGTGATCGCAGCCTGCGCGTTAACTAAAAGCCAAATGCTCCTGTCTCTTATTCCCCATTAGCAGCCATTGACATGTACATTGAGCACTATTTCTTATTGTTCAACAACGCACAGAAGAAGTCTCTCACCGGCACTACCCTGGATGTCAAAATGTTATACTTGTTACATACTCCCCCTAAAAGGGAACGCGTGCTCACCGTAAGCTGTCCCGGAGAATCTCTGACTCACTCCCGATGCACGCTCGCAAAACCTCTCGGGGGACCGTGCCACGAAAGGAGGCTCTGGATTACGCATCGGCGCGAAATGCAGCATGTCGCATTTCGCACCGGTTTCCACAATCATGACACGCGTGTCATGCAAGAACATGACAACATACGACGTTAATAGCGTGCTCGTGGCCGTTTCGCTAGCTTCACATATACTAAATTTGGCATCTCCTGACGTGAATAAATAACTAAGGTAAACGACACATGCAAACACGGTAATCATGACACGGAATTCGTGTACGGCATAATTTACATCTACTTCGTAACGTTTTGTTGATCTTGAAGTGACATATCAACCTTCCTCATTCGTGCAATCTCATATAATCGAGTCACACTGTACGTGGTATCTGCCATTTTTTTTTTTATTTGGGCCTTCTTCACAAAAGTGCACATGAAGAGGGCAAAGGGAGAGAGCGTCACCATTTGACCCACTTTTCGTGAGGCACCTCGGGCAAGTGCAGCAAAACAGTACATAGAAACTTCAAGATTATACATAAAAATTATTAAAAAAAACGACGATCATTACAAGCGAGAAAATATTGGTTAAATATTCAAACAAAACTGTTCCTTAGCGATAAAAACGAAGTTATCAGCCATATTATCATATATTGAAATACACACAAGTTGTGTGTATATGGGAAAATAATGATAGAAACAATGAGTACAACAAATATATTTCGTACATTACCAATCTTCAGCACACGCGCCCTATAAGTGGGTTTGGATTATTACATTCGTAAATTTGCTTCATAAATTTTGTGATGTTTTTTGTCTCCCTAGCGTTTTCTATTACTTCAGGAATCTTGTTGCACAGTAAAACAATTTGGTTATCAATTCACTGTGTGTTATAGTTAGTCCGACACATCGGCCCCACGAACGCAACAGTACGTAGATTGTATGCAAGATCTTTGATTAAGTATGTATCAGACAAACTGAAAGTTATTCTTATTTTTTTTTATCAATGAATATGGCTAGGTATACCTTGTAGCACTCTGGGAATGGTGTAACGTTGTGCACACGAAAAAGGGACGTACGTATTTGTGGAGACCGAGGTAGTTAGCAGACGTAGTGTACGTTTTCGCGCTACTAATTCAAGTAAACATGCAAGATGTTCACTGCGCCTCAAATTATTTTTTGTCAGGAGGTCGGGGAGCACGCACTATACCATTATTTGAAATTCTGCGGATAAGCAAACAACCATGTCACCGTGTTATCCATGTCGACATGTCAATGCAATGTTGATTTTTGCATGGCGTGTGTGACGTCAGTGCTGCACGCGTAGCGGAACCGTCGTTTTCGACCAATTTGTTTCAGCCGGTGTGAATCGTTCAGCTTTAACGCCAAGCTGAAGAAAGCGTAAAGAACTCGATGGCACGCCCAGCTGACGATAAAATCAAATCGTTCGCCGGAGTGCAGACGCTCGCAGAGCAAGCAGCTCGTTGCGTCATAGCTCGCAGAGGGTCAGTGTTGCATAACTCTCACAACACTTGCCTGTCTACTATACAGGGTGTCCCAGGTAACTTTAGCCAGAGTTAAAAAAATATTCCCGCACACGCAATTACGACGTGACCGAATGCATGTTGCTCACAGTTGCCTGTGTTTAGACCATTTTTGTTCTCAAATATTGTTTAATTAGATCTGTTTAATTAACCAACCTTTGAAGGAACCAAGATTAAAAAATTCAATGAGGAAGTTGTAGATCGGTTTGCAAAACGTCCGAATAGATAGTTTTGAACTTTATATCTCTCAATTATTAGTGTTTTTCTGCTAATTACAAATGCCCGCGAAATACAAAAACCACGTGAGTGAGTGAGTGAGTGAGTGAGTGAGTGAGTGAGCGAGTGAATGAGTGAACTTTACTTGGTCCGGCAAAACGCGACAAAATGCGCACCCGGCTAATCTCACGACAGAACCGACAGGTCTAGCCTTCCGGCTCGATCACGGGCACGCTGTACGGCAAGGATTTGATCTTCGAAGACGGGACTTCGCAGGAGCTTGTCCCACTTTTCCTTGTTGAACGTCGGGCCCAGCGACCCGAACTCCCAGAGCACGTGAGGCAAGGTAGCAACCTCGCCACATTCCGCGCAAGAACTATTTGGGTAAATTTCCGACATATACTATTAAAAAACGCAGGATTAGGGTAAGAGTTGGTTTGCGGTTGTCTGAGCGTGTCCGCCTGCGCTCTGTTTAGCTTGCTATGAGGTGGCGGGAAGAGCCTTCTATCTAAATAAAAGAATTTTGTTATGTCATTGTGCGTGCTGGGAGCGTCCCTGTGTCCAGGAGGAAAGGCGCCCGATCCGAGGGTAGCGTTGCCGGTAAAGCCACGCGCAGCTTCGTGGGCAGGCTCGTGAAGGTTCAGAGGAACCCCCTCAATCACCCCGACCTGAGCAGGGAACCAGATGATGCTGTGTGTGGCGCTGTCACTGTTTGAGGCGCCTCTCAGAATAAGAACTATACTTGCCGTGCTACCCGGCCTTTCTGAAATGACCTGACGGCTGCTTTGGAGTCGCTGTACACGCTGTCCTCTGACCGTCTTGCACGGCGAGTGCAATGGCCACTTGTTCGACCACCTCGCGGTCCGTCGTCCGAATCGAGACAACGTTGATCATCTTGTCCTACGTGTCCACATCGGAAACCACATAAGCCTTGCCATTTCGGTACTCGGCGGCATCTACGAAGCTTGCCTCGATCTTGTTCTTAGAAATTTGCTGAAGCATCGTCGCCGCTCTTGCCCTGCGACGACCTGCGTTGTGCACTGGATGGACATTGCGGGACAGTAGAGCAACGACGAGTTTCATATTTTTCTGGGTAGTTGTGTGTTGCTAGCCGAATTCTTAGTGGGAGCGAGTCCAAGTTCTTCAAATATGCGCCTCCCGGCCAGCGTGGTAGAGAGCCGAGCTAGCTGAGCCCGTTCCTGAACCTCGGCTACCTCCTCCATGGTGTTGTGTATGTCGAGCCGAAGGAGGTCCTCGGTATGCGTTCTGACTGGCAGCCCGAGGGCTCTCTTGACAATTTTGCTGATCAGGGCATTAAGCTTGTCACGCCCTGCTCTGAGCCAGTTGTTCATGGCCACTGTTTAAGTGAACTGACACAGCACAAAGGCGTTCATGAGCCGAAGCAGGTTGTCCTCCTTGAGGCCCCGACATCTGTTCGTGACTCTTCGAAGGAGGCGAAAAGTGTGGTCGGTCTTTGCAGTGATCTTGCGCAACGCAGTGCCGTTGCCGCCACGCGATTCGATAAACCTACCCAGGTCTCTGATGGTGTCGACTCTGGGTATTAGGTCGCCGCTCCGAGTGAACAGGGGAATGTCACTTTCAGAG
Organism: Rhipicephalus microplus; assembly: GCF_013339725.1. NCBI lineage: Eukaryota > Metazoa > Arthropoda > Arachnida > Ixodida > Ixodidae > Rhipicephalus > Rhipicephalus microplus. Next base: position 107,129,932 of record NC_051175.1, on the reverse strand, counting down.
ACCGGCTTCCAATGCTTGGGTCTGCCACTTTTTTTCTTTTCGGTAAAGCAGGAGTTCAGACTTAGTCGGGGAGCACCTGAGTCCGGCAGGTAGGAGGTACTGTTCCTTTACGTCTACCGCCTCCTGCATGACACTTACCACTTGCCCTTCATTACCGCCGGTGCACCAGATTGTAATGTCGTCGGCGTAGATGGTATGGTAGATACCTTCAACTTGGGCCAGTTTCTTCAGAAGGCTGACCATGCAGATGTTGAATAGAGGGGGCGAAATGACCGAGCCTTGTGGTGTAACCCGTGGGCCCAGCAGCACCTCGTCAGAGACATAGTCTCCAATCCGCAGTTTCGCTTTTCTCCCGGTCAAGAACGAACGGACGTAGATATACAGTTTGGGGCCGAGCTCGAGGTCCGCGACAGAAGCCAGGATGTATGAGTTAAGAGCATTGTCAAACGCCTTCTCGAGGTCGAGTCCGAGCAAGGCCCTGGTGTCCCTGGTGTCCCTGGTACTGACGTCAATTATTGGATGCTTGATCATCTTCATGGCGTCCTGCGTCGACAAGCCGACTCGGAAGCCAATCATGTTGTGAGTATAGACGTTGTTGTCTTCCAGATATCGGTATAATCGGTTGAGGACGACGTACTCTGCCACTTTCCCTACGCAGGACAAAAGAGAGAAGGGTAGGACGTTATGAATATTCGGAGTCTTTGCTTGGTTTACGGATCAGGACGGGCGCAGCGGTCATCCATTTTTCTAGGACGCTGCCGTTTCCCCATGTCCCATTGATCTTCTCTGTGAGGTATTCGATTCAACCATCATCAAGATTAAGCAGCTTCGTATTGGTGATGCCATCGGGACCCAGCGTGGACTTGCCATCGAGTGCAAAAACGGCTTGCCTGACTTCCGCCACGGTGAAATCTTCATCCAATTCCGAACGGGTCGAGCCGACGTACTCGGGAATCCGAACCTCCTCGTCTCCGTGCTTCAGGGGCAGGTACTTCGTCATGAGCTTGGCAGCCAGCTCATCGGAACACGACCTGGTTGCTTCCTGGAGGGCTCTGGCGAGAGTGTGTCTCTGATTCGACCTTGTGTTGCCCTCGTTCAGTAAATGTTTGAGTAAGCCCCAGGACGTGCCATTACGCATCTGTCCATTGATCGAGTTAACCTCTTCCCATTGCTGCTTGCAGAGGGTTTTGACAGCGATCTTCGATAGTCATGTTGAGCTCCGAGATTCTTCTCGTTAAGCTTCTGTTGAATCTTTGTGCCTTCCATCGGAGTAGCAGCGCCTGCTTAGCTTCAATCAGGACCCGCTGCGGTGGTCTAGTGGCTAAGGTACTCGGCTGCTGAGTAGCAGCGCCTGCTTAGCTTCAATCAGGACCCGCTGCGGTGGTCTAGTGGCTAAGGTACTCGGCTGCTGACCCGCAGGTCACGGGTTCAAATCCTGGCTGCAGCGGCTGCATTTCCGATGGAGGCAGAAATGTCGTAGGCCCGTGTGCTCAGATTTGGGTGCACGTTAAAGAACCCCAGGTGGTCGAAATTTCCGGAGCCCTCCACTACGGCGTCTCCCATAATCATATGGTGGCTTTGGGACGTTAAACCCTACAAATCAATTAATTAGCTTCAATCAGATGAGCTGCCTTGCTATCCATCATGTCTACCTCCGGGTCGGTGGAAATTTTCCTTGTGGATGACTCCGCGTAGCTCTTGATTCGTTCTCACCAGGCTGCTAAGTCTCCGGCAATGGTGAAATGTCGTTACCACGGAGCTCACGAAAATGATCTCAATCTGTGACGGTGAACTCGCTATGTTTACTTCGGTTGATGTCGAAACGGGTCTCGAGTACGTAATGGTCGTGCGCACGACGATTCTAGTGCCCCCTAACGTTCTGCGTACGAACGACCTGCTTCCCTCACCGCTTCATGACAGCGATAATCAGTCACGGCGGTTATCGTTTTTGTGGCCGATAGCAAAACGTGTTCATCGTAAAGCCTTAACCATCGTTGCGGTCCTGCCGAGACAGCACAATGGAGCAAGTGCTGTGGTGGATGCAGTCTACTAGATTATCTTTGGCCGAACTGTACCGTAGTGGAATACAGATGAAGTAGACTGGGCTACAGTGTAATACAGTGGGATACAATGTACTACAGAGGAGTCTTTGGCTCAACTGTGCCACAGTGAGATACTGTTGGGAACAGTGTACTAGAACATCCTCGGTTAAACTGTGCTACAGCGGGATACAGTGGGCTGCAGGGTACTATATGTTTGGCTAAACTATGCTCCATTGTGATACGGTGGGCTACAGTTGGAAGTACTACACAGTGGGATACAATGTACTACAGTGGACTACAGTGGGCTGCAGGGTACTATATGTTTGGCTAAACTATGCTCCATTGTGATACGGTGGGCTACAGTTGGAAGTACTACACAGAGGGATACAATGTACTACAGTGGACTACAGTGCACTAGAATATCTTTGGCTAAAATGTACTACAGAGGCATACAATATGATATTGTGCACTATAGAAATTCAAGATATTCTAGTGCCCTATAAACATCCATGGATGGTGTCGCTACTTTCGTTTTCTTTTTGGAGCTTTTTCTCGCATATATACCAAGCGCATTCTTACGGCGAGCACGGTCATTTTGAAATGGTTTAAAAGTAATTTCTAATATAAAAATCATTTTTTTCTATTTAGTGTCCCTTTAATACGTGTCGCCAGCACGCTTCGCAGTAAATGCGCGTTTCTTCGTTCATCACTCCATGACCCGCGCCGCTGCTCAGAATGGCATGGCGTCAAATGCGGCTTCCGTGAAGTGCTTCACCAGATGGCTCTTCTCTATCTCCAAGCTGCTCCCTCTGGCAGGCAGTCTATGTACGCACACTCACACACTTCCGTCTCAGCTCGTGTTGATGTATGGCCCGTGTTTTTTTCATTCGCCGGAATCTGTCGTGAGCGCGATTCCAAGACCGACGCGCGACGCAGGCCTGTCTTTCTTCGTCGCTCGTCACGTCAGTTGAGGGGTCACGTGACACAACGCGAACGGGCGTATAATCTATAGGCTATCGTGGAGCGAAACTTGCGTCGTCGACGATATGTTTGCGTGGCACATGTCATCAATTTTAGCGTTGTACATACAAGACGCGCGCCACGAGTCTTTGGGGATGAAGTCGAAGCTCAATATTGTTGCGACCGGAGTTTGCGGCACCGGAGATCCGGGATCAAGATGTCGAGGCAGGAGGAGGTTGAACTTCGTAGAGAGGGTTTATTTACATTATTTACATGGCACGGGCTCTCTGTCCCGTAGCTCTACATCGAAAAAGGCTGTCCATTGAACAAGCTCCGTCAACCACGCTAAGCAGCCCGCGAGGGCTGATTAAAGACAGTCTCATCTCCCCAGAATGCCTAGATCGGGGAATAGGTCCATATGGCGCTGTCCAATAACATGTCCCGCAACACACACGAGTGTCATTATGCCGGCACCGTCCCCAACAAACACACATACACAAACCAAACACGTGTATGGTCCCGGCGATGCTGCCTCCTCCGGTGAATCCTGCTCCCAGCGAGCGGGGTGAAACGTGTTTGTCATCTCGCCGCTCCGACGCCGACCATAGAGTTTCCTAAAATTAACTAGAGGGGACTCTGTCGTTGCGATCGTTCAGCGACCATGGGAATGGTACACACACTTGAATGGTACACACATGGTACACACACTTGCCTAGTCTACGTACTTGTGGGCGGCAAATTGTGCTCGCGGCTTTGTTTATTGCTGTGTTTCGGTTTTGTTTCGAAGCAAAGAACGAAAGCTTTGAACTTTGTGACCCGATTTGGAAAGGCAAGTCTAAAAGCATAAGGTGGTGACTGAATATTTGCTGTTTTTTTGTTTCGTGAGAAAACAGCTCCAAGCCACACAAACACACACGGAGCCACAAGCAGACCGGAAGTGTGAAGATTAGACAATTGTTTGTACTACCCATCGTTCCCATGCTCGCTGAATCGTCGTGCGTTGCAGCTCCCATAAGACACTAGCACCCGAGTTCCCTCTAGCGTACATTAGGAAACTGCCCCGCCACGTTGGGCTAGTGGTTAAGGTACTCGGCTGCTGACCCGCAAGTCGCGGGATCAAATCCCGGCTGTGGCGGCTGCATTTCCGGTGGAGGCGGAAATGTTGTAGGCCCGTGTGCTCAGATTTGGGTGCACGTTGAAGAACCCCAGGTGGTCGAAATTTCCGGAGCCCTGCACTACGGCGTCTCTCATAACCATATGGTGGTTTTCGGACGTTAAACCCCACAAATCAATCAACATTAGGAAACCCTATGGCGCCGACCACCCAAGCTTTGCCGAACGGCGATCGCGGTCTAGGCGCCTCCGAGGGGCCATACCTGGACATCTGGCACTGATTTGCGCGTCGGCGGCTCCTCAGTCAGAGACGCGCAGCGTGGTGCTCCGACGTCCGTAATCGGCGGAAGCTCGGCATTGTGGCTTTTATTACCGGGCCACGAAGACGCCACGTGTCGCATCTCTGGGCGAACCTGAACGACAGCGGTGGCCCGTAAAGTAGTTTCGGCCGCGCAGCGCCCAGCACATCGAAACAGAAGGGCGTCTTGGCGCTGCTCCTTGTCTCCACAAAATGAGGCGGCTGCCTTTCTTCCGTTCTGGCAGACGCGGCAAAAGGGTGGCCCGCCAAACGCAACAATATAAAAGAGGTGTCATAGGGGATATACTGAGTCGGTTTGTTATATCTCATATTCGTTGCACTCGCAGAGATGAACAATGGTTCTAGGAAATCAACAATCTGGCTCGGAAGTGTGGCAGCTTGGGCTAGTTGGTATGGCATATAAATCTAAAAACAATCTGGCTCACTCAGAAATCTGTGCTTCAAACATGCTGTAACCAAGGTAATACTTGCCAAGGTAATACTAACCAAACTATAACCCTGCACACGCCTACTAAGGAAATCAGAAAGTACTAAACAAATTGCTTTGAGAAAACAGGCCATCGTTCACATTTATTTGAGGAAGGATACTAAAGAAGAAACAAGGAACGCCGGCCAGCGATGGCATGCCTTTAAAAACTGCGCAGGGTGAAGTTTTCCACGTGTAATGTCCATGCACGAAATGAGCTTTTTACATAGGCAGCTTCGGAATGAGGCGCTTTAGCGCCGGAGGAGCGAAAATTCTCGCTACTTATAACCACTTTTGACATCAAATGTGACATCAATACTTTTCGCCTCTGCCGAAGTGTTTTTCGTACATTTCGAGTTATATTTCTTTAGCAAACGCGGTTGTGAACTGTCTTGCTTGCTTGCTTGTTCCTTTTTTTTTTTTGTGGCTCTCACCCACTAAGGTGGATTGGCCAAGAAGCCGGTGGTTAATGCAAGTCAATACCTTTAGGTTTTCTAGACTAGGGGAATATGATTACGGTGTTTTGACTGTGAAATTATTTTGGCGCAATGTAAAAAAAAGAAGAAAATGGGGGGTGGGGGAGGAGAGAAATAATAGAATTTGTTGAATATCTGAGGTGGAATCGTTATATGAAATTCTCCTGAGAGTTGAATCATTGCAGTGTGTCAGCTAAATAATAAGTGGCAGTGTGGCTAGTAAAATTCGAGAGCTGATCGCTGACTCAGCAGGGTAATCTTCTTGTGTTATATATGAATTGGCAGAGAGCCCCGCTGATGTTCCTGTCGCTGTGTCCCAATGAAGTGGCACCAAAAGACAAAATACTGGGAGTATTAAGTGATATTCCTAGTTTTCTGAATAAAATTTTGATATTTATTTTGCTGTTTATGCTTCTTTTGAATGTTTCTTCGCTACAGCCTACACCGACGAGGGTCTAGCGTTTTCTTTTTCGTTTTGAGAATAATACTAAATGTCACTGAAATATCGTGACCAACATAAGGGGGGACGTTTGGTTCGCTATTACTGACCGTTCCCTGTATTAATTTTCATCATAACAAGTTTCTATTTTATATCAATCCTTGGAGATTTTCCTGAAGTGTGAAACCATTTTCAGGTATCCACAAGGTGTTGTGCGTAGAAACTAAAGACACACCCTTCACCACACCTCACGTGCTTGGGCAAATGTCATTGCCAACGGTTCCCCTGCTCGTACATCATACAATGTGAACCTTTGGCACTTTCAAACAAAGTTTAGCTTATAGCTATTACAAAAAAAAAACTAAAATGAAAAAATTTCAAGGTATTTCACCCCTCGACAACGGAACACTGGAATTCTTTACCTCTAGAGATGTTCGCACATGGCGATTTCATGACCTTATGGCTTCAGTTCTTTTATGCTGTGTTATCCCTACTCCTGCAATCAACCCAGCGTGGAGCCGCAGTATGTAGAAATAAATAAATACATAAATAAATAACAACGCGAAAAAAAAAAACAAAAAGAACTTCACCGCTAATGCCGCCTAAAGATAGCTCGATCGTAGCTCACACTAAAAATAAATAAAAACAACAAATTGTAACTTGCAAACATTGCGTTGCTCACAGTTGAGAAGTACGTATAAATAAAAATAATAATGAAATGAATGTACGTAAAAATAAATAAATAAATAACAGTGCGAAAAAGAAAACTTCACCGCTAATGCCGCCTAAACATAGCTAGTAGCTCACACTAAAAAATAAATAAAAACAGCGAATTGTAACTTGCAAACATTGCGTTGCTCACAGTTGAGAAGTACGTATAAATAAAAATAATAATTAAATGAATGTACGTAGAAATAAATAAATAAATAACAATGTGAAAAAGAAAACTTCACCGCTAATGCCGCCTAAACATAGCTAGTAGCTCACACTAAAAAATAAATAAAAACAACGAATTGTAACTTGCAAACATTGCGTTGCTCACAGTCGAGAAGTACGCATAAATAAAAATAATAATTAAATGAATGTACGTAAAAAATAAATAAATAAATAACAATGTGAAAAAGACAACTTCACCGCTAATGCCGCCTAAACAAAGCTAGTAGCTCACACTAAAAAACAAATAAAAACAACAAATTGTAACTCGCAAACATTGCGTTGCTCACAGTTCAAGAGAAGTTTCTGTAAAAGCGTTTCCTCAGCTTGCAATCATTTACGTATATAATAATCACTTGTATACTGTTCTCATTCTTTTTCCGCAGTCGATCGCCTGCGTATACAACGTACACTTGGCGCTGCCAGCTGGTGCTTTCAGCTCGCTTCGGAACTTTCGGAAAAAACGGTTGCGCGCGCACACACGTTTCGAAGAACCATCAAGCACAATTTGGATCATTCAGCGCGTACGTGCGGGAACGCGGGGTGTGGTTAGCCGCGTTGGCCGAGAGAAAAAGGCTCCCATCACACGCCATGTATAGTTGGCTGTTTTCTTCCTCGAGTCTGCTGCACGTCGAACGCCGAAACCTACATTGCTCCTTCACTACTACTACTACTACTACTACTACTACTACTACTACTACTACTACTACTACTACTACTACTACTACTACTACTACTATTCTACCATCACCACGACCACCATATACTACTACTACTCTACCATCACCATGACCACCACATACTACTACTACTACTACTTCTCTACCATCACCACGACCACCACATACTACTACTACTGCTACTACTACTACTGCTGCTACTACTACTACTCTACCATCACCACGACCACCACATACTACTACTACTACTCTACTACTACTCTACCATCACCACAACCACCATATACTACTACTACTACTACTACTACTTCTACTACTCTACCATCACCACGACCACCACATACTACTACTACTGCTACTACTACTACTACTCTACCATCACCATGACCACCACATAATACTACTACTACTACTACTCTACATTCACCACGACCACCACATACTACTATATACCACTACTACTACTACCACTCTACCATCACCATGACCACCACATACTACTACTACTACTCTACCACCACCATGACCACCGCATACTACTACTACTACTACTACTACTACTACTACTACTACTACTACTACTACTACTACTACTACTACTACTACTGTGAATCACCTGCGGCGCACACCCGCATAACTGTGGTGCATACCCGCCCGTTGTTTCGGGTACGGGCCACACGTGTCTGGCGAAAATAGTTTTACGACGCACGCGACGGAATTCTCACGTTCTTCATATCATGACTGCCGCGATTCATATTGGTCAAACCATCTTACACTACCGTACTAATTTTGGTTCACCTCAAGATAAGCGGGTTATCGCAACAGCATCTAGACGTAGGCGGACAGACAGATAGATAGATAGATAGATAGATAGATAGATAGATAGATAGATAGATAGATAGATAGATAGATAGGTAGGTAGGTAGGTAGGTAGGTAGGTAGGTAGGTAGGTAGGTAGGTAGGTAGGTAGGTAGGTAGGTAGGTAGGTAGGTAGGTAGGTAGGTAGGTAGGTAGGTAGGTAGCTAGGTAGATGCTAAAAGTGGTTCAGTACGCAAAAGAATATGCTTCCCATTGAATTGAGCATCAGTTATTCTCGCGATTGGCGGACAGCACATCCGTTACTTCTTTGAGGCCATGGTGTACCATCTGCTTCGTGATAGGAAACAATTGAAAATTTTGGGAAACGAAGCGAGTATCGCTATATCGAATACTGCATGTACGAATCATCGATTGTTATAGAAACCATCGTGAGGGCGCAAATAAACACAACACACAAGAAGAAACAGACGAGGACTGCAAATTTTTTTTAACCAAACGTTGTAACAGAGTGTAGCGAATTGTCTTAGCTGTGCTTGTGCAAATAGCTCTTGCAGCTACTGGTATCCAGCGCTCATGCTTCTGCTTTTGGTGCTAATGAACATGCTGTGTTAACTGCTGTCTGACTCAGTAGTTGTACGTTGTGGTGTTCGGCTCAACACAGGCGGGCACACGAGATGGGCAGAGGGTCGGGTGCTGCCCCCCATTCATCTAAGACCGGGGTGGAGCCCCTAGAGCTGCCCCGTACATTGACTTAATAGGAAGATTGGGGAGGGGGGGGGGTCAGTCCATCGCAGGCTTATGCCACTCGACAAAGTTCAATATGTACGAGCTTTATTTGAAAGCCTCTTCACGAAGTACCACATTAAATACTGTAAGCCAGTACTGCACTTCCAACTAAAAATTGGTTGCATTTTTTATTCAAAAGGTGTTTTAATAACAATAAATTTCTATTCAATTCGTTTCTAAAATTTACTACAAGAAACATAGTCCTACTTTCTTGCTAGACATAAAGTGCTACGTGTGATAGCTCAAGTAGCAACTTGAAAATGAATGTTTTTCTGTTTCACTTTTGTTTTAATGTGGTTTTGATATCGACCTCTTCGAACTACTTCCGGCATCTCGAAGTAAAACTCTCAACAAGCTTCGCAAATCAATTAATTGTTTCAGTGGTTTCGCTCAGACTGACCGCCGATCGCGTTGCCTTTCTTTATCCAAAAGCTATTCTAATAACACTAAATTTTTATTCAATTTGGTACTAAAATTTACTACATGAAACATAGTCCTACTTTTTTGCTGGGCATAAGTGCTACGTGTGAAAGCTCATGTAAGCAACTTGCTAAGGAATGTTTTTCTGTTTCACTTTCGTTTTAATGTGGTTTTCGTATTGACCTGTTCAAGCTACCTCCGGCATCTCGAAGTAAAACTCTCAACAAGCTTCGCAAATCAACAAATTGTTTCAGTGGTTCCGCTCAGACTGACCGCCGATCGCGACAGTACACGCACTGGCAAAAGACCAGGGTCAACGTCTTCCATTTGTTTCAGCAAACATACACAGATGGCGCCACGGTCGTGGTTCTCGAACGAAGTTGCCGCTTAGGGCACATGGTGGCGAGGGTGCGTGACGTCGCCGGGCGCTTTCTCAATGCTTTCCCTACTTTCGCGCTGGGTTCTCGGAAATGGCTCCGGCGTTGAACTAAAGAAAAATCCTCCCTGTCGTACTTTTCTGTGTGCCGAGGAAATGTGCGCTGTCTATGTGTTTGTGTTTGTGCGTGTGTTGTGAACTGAATTGACCCACGGTGCCGAACCCTGTGCCCCGAGGAGTAGCGTCCGAACCCCAAACCGATCGGTGAGATATTCACGACGGGCGCGCTTTCTCTTACACTCCTGCACTTGCTCGCGCCATGGGATGTAGGGGGTCTCTCGATTAGGCCTAATGTCGATCTCGGCATTTCCTCCGCAGTATATAATAACAGTCGCCCCGGCTTACGTGTGTAATTGCCGGTGAATAAACCAGCCGGCAGTGTTTTGTTGCGGCTCGAGTGTGGGACCCACTGTCATCGCGTCTCGGTCACACCGTTGACCCTACTGTCGACTTAAATACGGCCTGTCATTGAGATGAGGGGCAGTGCCGATGTTTTTGTCAAGTGTTATCTCCCTGTCAGAGTGTTTTTCGGTGTTTTCGTTGAGCTCACCATTGGTTGTTCTAGTGCCCGTTCGTTTTCCTGAGGCACGCGATGCTCGATCGGAATAAACGCTGCAGATCTGAAGTAGTATGCACGGCTCGTAGTGTTCGAGCCCGTTTGTTTTTCTCGATGTGCACCGACTTCGCCGCTGTACCTTGGGACATCGCTCGTGCTTCGTCGCTGTTTCTTAACACAGCACTAGTTATTCCACGTTACCACTGAGATACATCGATCGTTTGTGTGCCTATATTTTTACGGAGCTAACCGAATTCGTGGTTTCGCTAGGCGAACACTTGCTCGTACATCCACTATGGAGGCGTAACGCTGTACAGTGATTTCAGAGAGTGCGATTCGTAATTTATCGGCAGCACGCCGTTACTACGTCTCCGCATAACCCACGCGAAACGGTGGGGGGCCCCGATCTCCACCAGTTGCACGCTAAACACAGGTAAACAACCCATATTTGCGCGCTCGAATTGTCTCGGTCTGTTCTGCGGCCATACCTTTGGAACACCTTGCATAGCTAACATTGCTGTGACGTTCATTGGCGAGTCAGTCGTCTTGCCATCCCTTGCACCTTTGCCTTCTCGTTTCCCGACTTGCGCTGAACACTCAGAATTCCCACGACGGGCTTGAAATGGGATGTAAGCATCGTCTAGCTATGCGCTGCGTGCAACATGCTAGCGACAGCGTGCAAGGTGCTCGCACGCCCGATGCAGCCCTTTTTGTGCGGCCAACACAAGCGGTGCTTCGGACGTGATGGATGCGCCGCAAATGTGGCGGCCGCTTGCTTTGTGTTCCGTGTCCAATTGTCTGCTACAGTATGTCAACTTCGGGGCAGATTCGCGGTCGCACGCCGGGGCCTCTAGGCGACATTGTGAAGCGACGAGTGATCGCTCTTGCGTAACGCTTTTCACGGCCGGCGGGCCATTGTTACGTCGCCCCAGGTGGGAAAGACTTTCTCTTCTTGGATGCTTCTTTGATAGGGCCTTCTCCCGCTCTATCCCGAATAGGCCCCGCACGTGCCATTGTGAGTTGTGACACTCTCGATTTGATTCCCAGTGAATGCCATTGTCACCTACTGGACAAGTTGGTTTACGTATCGACTGTCGTGGAATGGTGGCCACTTCAGAGTGCTCTCGAACATGAGGACTGAGATAAACGTTGAAGAGGCCCGTGCTTTTTTTTTTTTTTTTTTGCTTATGCTTACAGGGAGGGGACGGGTAGAGATGTGAGAGGGTACTTTAGGTTAGGCTACTCAAATGCTCTTAAATACTGTCGTCATCTCAAGTGTCTTGTAAGAAATATCGGTTACATGATACTTCTCATAGAATGACACCTGATAAGAATGCTCGTGGTGGTTTTCGTATCCTATAGTCATCGAATTTTCTAGTGCCGGAGAATACGTGCTGGATGGTACGTCAACAACAGCGCAAAAGACGATACCAAGAAAGAAAAGACAACATTTTACCGAAACGAGGCTTTTGCGCTTTATACGCTCTTAACACTGAACATGGACATATGCTTGTTATCTGGCTGAAAAAGCAGAATTTTCTTTTCATAAACTTAGCTGCAAGCAAAGTGTCATGTATTTCTTGGTCCCATCTTTTGCACTCTTCATCAGGTACCATGCATTTCAACCAACATGCCCAGCTGCAGTCCAACTTGAACAGTACTCAGAACTTGTCTTTGGCATTGCTGTAAATGTCTTTACCTCTTTTTTTGTGTGTGACACTTTTTTACTCAAGCTGCTGCACAAAAAGTTCACCCCAGCCTGCAACTCAAAAGTTACCATGTGCGATTGCCTTTGTTTGCAAGTAGTCTTGGTTTAGAAGAGCATCAATGTACAGCCATGCAAGGTACACAAGTACTGCCAGTGCTGCTGGATTCCACATAATTGACAATCACTCATTTGAACAATTAAAAGAGCAGTTGAGGAGTTGCGCCGCTATGCTTGTGGACATAGGTTTCACTCCCGGCCATGGTGGCTGCATTTTAATGAAGGTGAAAGAAACCTGAGGAGTTCTATGGTAATTTCATATCCCCCAGTGTGGTGCACCCAATATTCATGTTGTTTTGGCACTTAAGCCTCGAGACATTACTATTAAATACAATTACATATAAATTAAGCATGCCAGATCAAGGGAAGTTGTGCCCTTACTACTAGAGTAATCACCTTCCTGAAAGTAGATGTGAAGCTCAAGCACGTGCTTGTAGTCTTCTGTGGCTTGAATGCTAATGTAAAACTTTTATTGCACAACGCCTGTCGGACAATCTGCAGGCATAAGAGAAATAAGCTTGCACCCGGCATTTCATATCCTAGAACAGGAACATATGACGAAGTTATAAATTAAGGGAAGGTACACTTGTAATGCTTAGCCTAGGAGGAAGCTGGGAGAGCACATATGGCCATTTCCTATTGCAGCCTGGCGTTTATGCTGACCGTATGGGGTCCTTTGTTAAGCTCACAAGAACGTTGAGGAAAGTGCATGGGCTTCTTTCTGCATTAGGCTACTTTTAGCACCTCCCATGGCCAAGGCTTCCTGCCTAGACATTGGGATGACTTAATAGTACCATTAAAGTTTGCAGCGCCTGGATTTCTCAGCATGACACCATGGCGATTAGCCTCAATGAGCACGTGTAAGAAAGGCCTCTAAGTAGAAACTACGGAGTGTGCCCGCTGTCTTATGGCTTGGTTCTTAAGTGGTGTAGTGACGTCCCATTTAACTGCTGACATGATCTTACATTCAATCTTTCTTTACTGATTCCTCCGAATTTCTATGCCTTTGTGAGTTTTATGTTCTGAAAGCCATTGAGCCGTGTTATGCTTCATATTGTTTGCTTTTTACACTTGTTATAATTCTCAGCCTAGTCTGTGTCAACTGCCAAATGAAGGCTTTTACCGATGACCTCGTTTGCATGGGCCTTCCATTTCCTGCCTGGAAACTTCATTTCATTGCCCCACTTGACCCACTGCTGACCTTGGCTGCATTTCCTGGTCTTTGGTATCCATTTTATTCCTTTAATTGACCATTGATCTTCTACTGCACATGTTATGTGGTTATAGCAGGTCCTTTTTTTCTTTCACAATGAAAGCGTTACGATATCACTACAAGAGATGATTTATGATATCACAACAAGAGATGATCTTGTGGCGCAGTTCTTAGTGACCGTTGCCAGTGTCCTTAACGGCTCTTGTGCACAAAAAGAGAAAGAGAGAGAAAAAAAGAGGGTTCGAGTGGGATTTGAACCTAGGAACTGTGGGTGGCAGTCGAGTTATTCTATTGCAGGGCAGTGCCTGCACTTGAAACTCTTTCAGAAAAGCACCCCATATCTGCGTTATGTTGGGCAAGAAATCACATTATCTAATTTTATGTTGTGTGCCACAAGAGTAAAATAACATGATGGCAATAGTAGAATAACTGGGAGGTTCAGAACGTCTCACCGATTACAAAGGGTTCGCCATAATTATTCATCAGCCACGTCATCAATAATGTGAACGTTACGCCTTGTAGGCATGTATTGGATACCTCGATTTTTTGCTGAATTATGAATAGTGGCATAATGAATACTTACTTCCCCGCTTTGCAAAATTGTGATTTAGGGTGTTGTGCACACCTTGCAAATGTACTTTGAATAGCTGTCGAAAGAGACATTACTGTCGGCTCTAGAAAGGCCGCTCCTCCAGCTTTTCCTGGAACTGTGGTGTGTGTTCCGGGCAGGCCTGTTATTTTTCTGTTGTTGCTAAACACCAACATGTAAATTAGTCACTCCCATTTGTTCTCTGACCCATTCGGCTGCCTTCCAATCTCTTAAAGTTACCTCCTCTATCATTTTCCGATCCCTTGTGCATTGTGTGGTATTGCAGTTTTCCGGGGGTTTTATTCTTGTTCTCAATGTTTCACTCTTGGAAGTCAGTACTGGCAATATACAGTGGTTGTTCACTCTTCACTTAAGGCACGGTGATGATTTGTGAATTTGGGCCTTTCATGATTGTGCCTGCAAGGATTTGGGAATGCTATTGTGGCGGGAAGGAAAGAGCTAACTTTGTGGGGCCAGTTTCTGTGTTAGCATTGGTAGGTGTTGTAAGTTTTCAAATAAAACATGCCACTTAACGTTGCTGTTATAGATGACAATATGTCAATCAGCAATGTTCTACCCTTTTAAGTATAGCTCTCTTACAATAATAGCATCACAATTCTGTGAGCTCAGTGACCACGACGATGCTAGTCTTTGTGATGGGGAAAATTTTTGTTATTGTGAGCTGGAATCTGCTCTCGAAAATTTTTCACTCTGCTGTATAAATTATCTGTACATGCATTACGAAAGTCTGCCATGGTGGATAAGTGCCCACGGTGCTCGGCCGCTGACACAAAGGTGCCAGGTTTGATGCAAGCCATAGTGATTGCATATTGGTTCAGGCTGTAGAGAGAGGTCTGCGTATTGTGTGACGTCGGTGCACATAAAAAAAACTGCAGATGGTTGAAATTTCTGGAGCTCTCAACTACAGCATCTTCCATAATTATATCATTGTTTTGGGACATGAAACCCAATTTTATTAGATAAATTATGAAGAAAATATGAGTGTTTGGAAGGTAGAGTACATCCAGGTTATTCATTAAAGTTTGATTTAATCAGTATTGATCTATTTGGGAGAGGTTACTGGCATACATTATTAAAACTATTGACTGGGAGTTATGGATGTGTGAATATTAGAAATTTCAAATACCTATTGGAGTAATCTGTGCTGCTTGATTCATACTCTTCTCTAGATTTTGCAATTGTTGGATTTGTTTCCTTTATGTCTCAGGTGCAACACATGCGGTATAGAGACAAGCAGAATGACTGATTTGAGCACTGTTTTGAATGATTCTTTGAAATTGCTGCTGGGAGCAGGAGATCCTTGGTAAACAACACACATTGCACGCAACTCCCCCTCAATAATTGTCTCACAAAATTTACACTCCACAAAAACGGTGCCTGAGTACACCTTTATTGAATACCAGTTTAACTGTATCTGGTAACAATTTTAGTAATGTTGTCCTGGACAATTTCATATATATTTATCATCATCATCATCAGCCTAACTACGTCCACTGCAGGACGTAGTTAGGCCTCTCCCATGTTTCGCTAGTCAACTCTGTCCTCTGCTTGCTGCTGCCAATTTATACCTACAAACTTCTTAATCTCATCTGTCCACCTAATCTGTCTTCCCCTAACCCACTTGCCTTCTCTGGGAATCCAGTTAGTTACCCTTAATGTAAACCAGCGGTTATCCTGTCTACGTGATACATGCCCGGCCCATGTTCATTTCCTCGTCTTGATTTTAACTGTGATATCCTTAACCCCAGTTCATTCCCTAATTCACTCTGCTCTCTTCTTGTGTCTTAAGGTTACACCTAATATTTCCCTTTCCATTGCACGCTGTGTCGTCCTCAATTTAAGCTGAACCCTCTTTGTAAGTCTCCAGGTTTTTGCTCCATAGCTTAGTAGTACTAAGTACCGGCAAAATGCAGCTGTTATATAAATTCATCTTGCATTATATATATATATATATATATATATATATATATATATATATATATATATATATATATATATATATATATATATTTTCAAGAGTTTTGACTCTTGGGCCCTTGGGCCAGTCCGTGCACTTTTGTAGTATCCTTGAGCAAAATAAAACCAAAACATAGTACAGACAGGAATAAATGTCATGGTGTCTATAACGTTTCTTCCAGTACTCTCTTCCAGTACTCTGTTTTGTTCTGCCCAGCGATTTCACAATCATACGCCGTTCTAATGAGGGAAAATTCTTGACGCCTAAAAACACCAGAAGAATAACAAAGAGGTGCAGCATTCATGCTGTGGTGTTTTTAGGTGTCTAGACTTTTCCCTCCTTACAATTTATTTAACCCAGCAAAAAGTACGTCCAAGTTACATAAGTAATTCCACTGGACGAACAGTAAATCTATGTACCACAAGATAAAGAGCTGCAGAGAATTTTCGTAATAAGTGCAGAAAGCGATGGAATGTCTCGAATTTCAAGTTTTGCGTGTGCTCTACTGAAGCTTTTCAGTTGAACCGCGTACATCTTTTTGTTGCAACCTATGTTGTCTTGTCTCGCTTGCCACCTGTACTTGGAAATTTCGTGTACCATACTACACTACTTAAGTAATGTGCATGTTTTTGCTGCATTCTCCGTTTCGCTAGTTTAATGGACCAGTGCTGAGTAGTGGGGTTCTCGTAATTTTTGTGGCACGTGTTTTTCCTCTCCGACAGACATATGCAGTGAGAGAAACAGGCAGACATGCACACAGGCAGGCAGACAGACAGATAGGCAAGGAGACATGCAGACAGACAGACAGGTGGGCGCAGAGACAGACAGAAAATGAACTTAATCGATCCTGAGACATTACTATTGACAGCACCCCCAAACGGGGGGGAGCGCTGTCTTTTACGGGTCCACCTATAAGACAGAACACCATGGTGCTCTGTTTTTTCCTGACAACTTCATTTTTAGATGAGCAGTAGAGGGAGCTGGGGCTGGCCAGATTTGTGTGGCACGTACCTGTGCACAGGTTTCGTGCGTGTGGACGGATGTTTCATCTACTAGGCATGTGCACCTTAGATGTAAAATGGCTTATCATTTACAACAGATTAGTAATGTTGGTGCCTTGATTGTGAGTGGTATTACACTTGCATGTTTTGGTGCGAGAAAGCTTGATTTATTCCTACATGAAATATGCAATATGCAAGTTTAGTTCTTTCATTGAGCACACATGCTTCATTTGACACAGGCTTCTTTAGACTGGTACCCTAGATGCCAATATCCAGTCTAATATCATTTATGCATACAGAACATGGGTAAAGAAACACAGACAATATTGACATTCACATCATCACAAGTCAACATTCAGTGCTGTTTTAAAACACACTAGGGTGAATTCTAATAATTCATGCAGTCATTATTTAAACATACTATACTCTACAATGAAAAATATTGAGCTATAAAAAAAAAGGGAAACAACTTTTAATTTCTTGGTGTCACTTCAAGGCTGATAAGCTATTCGATTTTTGGTTGTGTAAGAAACCCCATTTCCTCAAATAAGCTTTATATTGTTCTGATAAAAAGATTTTCATAATGCATGGGTCTCATGTTGAATGCTTTCATTACCTAATCAAAAGTTTTAACGGTAGGCATATTTGACAGAGATCTGTCAGCTGGGTAATTAGTATGGGTTAGTGTTTGTGATGTGTTTTTAAGATGTGGAGTTTTCTGGAAAACACCACAAAATTCGGATTGCCTGGCTTAAGGTTGGCTTTTGCATTTGTTCTTCCCTTGAGATTCCGTTTCCTCTTTTATCTATCTCGTTCCCTTGCTTTACACTAACATTGGTGATCTTCTCTTATTCATTTTTATTTTAGAAGAACAGACTACATTGATTTTACTATAATTAGACATCAGCACACAGTGTTTCTGATGTCACGTGCATAAAGTGTGCAAAGTTTCGGAACTAACTGCATAAGGTTAACATGTAACTATTTCTACAGCTGCCAATTTTGGAGGTGTACCGAGATGCAAGGATGTCTCATCACCTGTTTCCTGATCGCCCTAGACACATATCATATACAGCGATTCGAACAGGACCTTTGTTTACTGTATTTAGATGGAGTCGTTTCACTTGACGAAGTATTAGTGCCATGTCTATCACATAGCAACGAAGGCAGTTGCAGCACTTCTTTCAAGATCTTAGCATTCGTAATGAGTGTTGTGACCTGATTATTGGCCAGTCAACGTCGTACGTGCAAATGCGAATCGTGCACTCTCATTAATTGAAAGCTTGAACTTGTGGGGGGGGAGGAGGGGGGCAAAGATTTGTAGGTGCATCTTTTTATTGTTGTTAATGTGGCCGACTTGAAGGGCCACTGGCAGAAAAATCTGGACTAATCCTGTTTATTTTTGTTTATAAAAACTACAGAAATGTCATGATGCTGTCTTTTGTTGGCTGGTGAATTTGTTTGCTAGGTGATTTTTGTACATTCTTTGGGTGACTACGACAAGCACACTTGCAGGGCGCTCGCTATGTCATAAACAATATTTTTGTGTAGTGTGGAGCCAGCCACTATGCCAGTCTTCGTGATTCCTCGGAGAAGCAGACGCTTAGATAATACTCATGCATGATGCTATTGTAATGGGTTGGGGGCATTCAGCGACTCACAGGTTATGCAATTTGTCTTGTGTGACACGTGTGTGTTCCTTTGTTGTTCTAAAGCGCTTCATTATGCATACACTAATGTGATTTTTTCCGCAACATGAATCGTAACATAGTTCAAAGTTCTGGCATATTTCAGAACAGTTCAGCGAACCGTTAAAAAGAATTTAACATTAATTCACATAGTTTATGTTTCCTTCTCCAAACATGTCTTGATGAAGTGCCATTTGATATTTTTTTCTTATGGGACTGCACAGTACGTGTAAAACGCGCATTCAAGACCGTAATGCAGAACGAACGACTGCTTCAAGTATGCATTTCATGCATATGGCTCTTCATTTAAAGGACAGTTACGAAGAACTTGACTTCAAACCAGACTGGTACCCCATCTTGATTAGGTGTTCATCCTTACCAACCTTTTGAAGAATGTTTCTTGTTTTGTTTTGGTCTGGCTAAGTATATACGTGGGTAAGCCTTTGAACGCATGTGCAGTACTTTGGCAATTATTGTTGCCGAGTATTTGAATGTATCACTATGTCCAAGCAAGTGCTATAATTTTAAATATGCATTATAACAAATTGTTGCCGAGTGTTCGAATGTATGACTGCCTAAGCAAGTGTTTTAATTTTAAATATGCATTATAATAAATACCATGAAAGGAAATAAGAAGTAACGCTGACGTTGCTCAGTAGTAGAATACTGGGCAGGACGCAGGGGACCCGGCTGAGACTCCCAGTCTATTTTCATTGTCTTTAATTTACTTAGTTTTTTTATTGTGCGTGATAATGGTTACAGACACTGGCGCCGGTGGCTGACAACTACCGCGCAAGGACCCTTGCTGTGATTTTATTACAGCGGTCGCTTTAAAATAAAGGGGAACATTTTAACATTAATTTTCTTGTTTAATAATAAAATACAATTGTAAAGTTAATGACACAAGGGTTTTCAGAGTGTAATTTATCTCTCTAAATTAATTTATTGTTTCACTCTAGTATATCTGTAAGTTAACGAGATAAGTGCCAGGAAACTTCACTGCGTGTTCGTTTTTTTTGGGTGACGTCGTCGTACGTGTGTGAGCTCGTGTATCGTTTGCCCCCGACCTGGCAAAACCGTGGCACCTGCCGCAGGGCTGTGCTGGAAGTCTGCCACAGGTGTTGTGGCGTATCGCTTAGGTGGGAAAGAGAGCCCCGCGGTTGCGTTCGTGCCATCGCCCCCCCCCCTCCCCCGTCGCTCCATTCAGACACCACTTGCGTGCGTTCCCTCGCTGAGCGGGGATGACGCCAGTTCTGGGTACTGAGGTGGTGACCCCCCTCCCCACTCAGCTGCGCGAACTGCGTTTCTACCGTTATTAGCCTTCGCTCGATTCCCTACGTTTCACGTGTTTGTCGACCACAGGGCCTCCCATTCGCGGGCCTTCTTCTATTGGGGGTGGGAGCTTTTGTGCCGAAATTTGCTCAAAGGGAGCCGCTTCATTCAGTTGGCGGCGCGAGGTTCGTGTAGAATGTGCTTTTTTATTTGTAGCAGATGTAGCGTCCATAGCACGGACGTCGTGGAGTGCGTGGTATGGTGATATGATTTGAAGGAAGCCTAACAACCCGAGCGTGCGGACGCCATATGTACTGTACATAACTGTTTTACCAGAGACATATGGGTGCCGCCATCTTGGGCCGCCATCTTGGGCTGATGTTTTCTGTTTTTTTATTGCGATATCAATTGATAAGGTCATGAAACATCGTATGCTTAATTCAACCGCTTCCATGTATGTGCGTCCAACGTGACACTGTCCGTTTGGTTGTTAAAAAGATGCGGAACAGTCCAACAAGGCTGCACTGAAACTCGTCCGCAAAATAGTCTATGCTTCGCCTAACTTCTGGCAAAGCTTGATCGTTGATGGCTTAGGTGTGACGTCTTGGACGCGGCTTCTGAACGTACTGGCACTCCAAACTTGGGAGTACAGCACTTGTCTCTGTCCCCCCCCCCCCTTCCTCTCACTTGTCTGTTGCTGCGCTGATTGTTGAAGGCACTCTAAAGATGGCGACTTTGATGGCGTCAGCACTTTGCGATTGAGCGGCTTTAATTCGATAACGACGCGGCAGGAGCGTTATTGGTCCCTTTGCACGATTCACGAAAGAACCTGCGTGTGATGATGTACTTATAGCGTCAGTGTGACGTCGGGCAACTTCGTTTCCCCCGAGTTTGTGCTCGAACGGCGTCTTCGGAGACGTCAATGCAAGCAATCTATGTGGTGCCAGGTAGTTCAACAAAAAGCAACGTAATATTTGTTCTTGAGTGTGGCCTCGCCTCCTCATTGACACGTTTGCCGTGTTCATGGTGCTTCAAAAGTTTAATAAATAATGTACACAAATACAGTGTACAGTAATTAACAGAATGGCTTGCTTCTAGTGACAGCTGCAGCAACATTACATTTGGTCTCTGCAGCTACGTGTCTCATCATTTTACAGGTTTTGAGCAAGTTGCGTGAGACACTTGGTGTGTGTGTGCGAGCGTCTGCGCGTGTATGCTTTTAGAAAGCGTGATTTTAGATGCGAAGCAGCTTATGACGGAGTTCAGTCCGGTGTGTGGCGTGGCCAACCTTGCTGCGCATGTGCAACAGCTGGCCCAGCACTACCAGGACGCGCTAGCGCTTTCCAGCATGTGTAAGGGGCTGGTTAAGACTGTGGCCTGTCCTCCTAACTCTCTCAGAAATCACCTGATGACGTCGGGGAACGAGATTCTGCATACGCGCGATGAACGAACATGCTCCCCACTCGTGGCGTGGCGGTGAACCCGCGTAGCGTGCTCCAACGAGAGTTCGGGACATGTTACAGCCACAGGTACTACAGTAAATTCATGGTGTGCTCCACTTGCAAGGACGCGTTAACATCGGGCAAAGTACCCGTGATGAGCGCAACTTTAGGTCGACCCATGCGCTGCTTCGCATGCTGCTTGCTCATGGTTCTTTCCTTTAGTGGGAGATGGTGCTCTTTTTATTTTATTTCTCATAACCGTCATAGCACCACAGTTGCAACAATCAGTGTCGTTTTTGCTTTCTTGAACCTAAATTACGTGCTGGTTGATTTCGATATACATACACGTATCGCTTGTATTTTGTTGAGATGCTAAAACATATTCAGTACTCGGCTGCTGACCCGCAAGTCGCGGGATCGAATCCCGGCTGCGGCGGCTGCATTTCCGATGGAGGTGGAAATGTTGTAGACCAGTGTTCTCAGGTTTGGGTGCACGTTAAATAACCCCAGGTGGTTGAAATTTCCGGAGCCCTCCACTGCGGCGTCTCTCATAATCATATCGTGGTTTTGGGGCATTAAACCCCACATATCAATCAATTAGAACACATTCAGTCTTTGTCCCACCATCTTTGCTGTGTTATGTATTTTGGGTACCCACGTGGCAATGACTTTCAATTTCAATAATCAACCAATCAGCCGATCGATCAAGCAGCCTTTTATTCTGGTAAAACACAGTGAACGCCCCAAAACCACCATATGATCATGAGAGACGCCGTAGTGGAGGGCTCCGAAAGTTTTGACCATGGACCTGGGGTTCTTTAACGTGCACCCAAATCTGAGCACACGGGCCTACAACATTTCCGCCTCCATCGGAAATGCAGCCGGGATTCGATCCCGCGAACTGCGGGTCAGCAGCCGAGTGAGTACCTTAGCCACTAGACCACCGCAGTGGGGCAAAACACGGTGAGTCAACGCGGCGTAGGCGAGCAGTCATTTGCGACAGCGCGGAGTCCTGTGTTTTGTTTGTAGCTGTGTAGCTCGGGACACGAGGTGGCGGTGTTGCACTTCCTGTCACCTTTTCCTGCAGCAGTGCAACGCATGCGATGCTGACGGAAAACGAGGCTTCAGGAAAGGGAAGGGATAAACAACACAGCAAGCGGCGAGCGAGGTAATGCCGCTTTACTCTCGTGATACAGCAGCATATTCATGGCGCGTGTTACGCGTGTTTAGACGAGGAAGAACCCCCCCTTCCCCTCAAAAAAAAAAAAAAAAAGTGAAGCAGGAAGGGTCGTTTTCGCGGTCTTGTAGGGTATACCGGTAGAGGATGTACGTTGTTGCGCGTGCTCGGCTTGCATGGCTTCGTTGCGTAGTAAAATATTGCGTTGGTTGTGACGTTGGAAATAGCTGTAGTTCAGGGGTCTAAAACACGTAGCCCGCTAGCACATGACGCCCCCCCCCCCCCCTGCCCGATGTTTTTTGGGGAGGGGGCGAAGCTCCTTAGAGCCGAGCTTTTGTCGGCGTCCGCGTCTGTTAGGCTACACGAAACGGAAACCGAAACTACTCCGCAACGTAAAACGAAAACGTCTGCGTAAAAAAAAAAAAAGACTTGATGTGTGCATCAATCAAGTGTATGATGGCACAATACATGATCACCTGCGTCGTCCGTCCGTGTACCGTGCGTGTCTATCCGTCCGTCCGATCGGCCGTCCTTTGGTGAGTGCCTGCGTCCGCTCGTCCGCCCGCCTTTATACTTGTCGGCCTGAACGTAGACACTATGGGCCTTCACACCTAGCCTCGCCCACTCTTCATCATTCGCTCCGTGGAGATGCGTAAGGTTTCTTTTGGCTTCGAGGTTGTTTGTGTCATTGCGTAGTGGTGTTCGCATTATTGTCTCAACTATCGAGATTCATAACGCTTTCCTAAGGTAAGCTGCACATACCGTTTACGCGACTAGTCTTATGCAAGCGTACATTTCGGCCTTGCTGTTGCAACATGTTTGTTCATAAAGCCAAGCGCAGCACCGTAATCTCGAAGTCGCAGCAGGGAGATAGCGCTTTTGCGTGTGTTCTCCCTGTGCCGTCTTCGTCATCTCAGTGCCGTGCTTAACTTCATGGACATTTTTGGTAAGGTGGTTGCCGTGGGTTGAACGTAACCGCGGAACAAAAGCTCCATACGTTAGTTCAAATTTTGAGTCATAATCGACGTTTCCCGAGTCCTGACGTGAAGTTTTTTACATAAATTACCAGCATATGAGATATGAGCAGGATTTCGAACAGGCTACTCAACAATTGACCACATTCATACTATCAATCAGGTAATAGAGAAATGCTCAGAGTATAACCAACCACTATACATAGCCTTCATAGATTATGAGAAGGCGTTTGATTCAGTAGAAATATCAGCCGTCATGCAAACACTGCGGAATCAGGGCGTAGATGAAGTATATATAAACATTCTGGAAGAAATCTACAGGGGATCAACTGCTACCATAGTGCTTCATAAAGAAAGCAACAGAATACCAATCAAGAAGGGTGTAAGGCAGGGGGACACAATTTCCCCAATGCTATTTACCGCGTGCTTACACGAGGTTTTCAGAAGCCTAGAATGGGAGCAGTTAGGGATAAGAGTCAATGGAGAATACCTTAGTAACCTGCGCTTCGCCGATGACATTGCATTGCTGAGTAACTCGGGGGACGAATTGCAACTCATGATTACGGAGTTAGACAAGGAGAGCAAAAAGGTGGGTCTTAAAATTAATCTGCAGAAAACGAAAGTAATGTACAACAACCTCGGCAAGGAGCAGCGCTTCGAGATAGGTAATAGTGCACTTGAAGTTGTAAAAGACTATGTCTACTTAGGGCAGGTAATAACCGCAGAGCCGAACCACGAGATTGAAGTAATTAGAAGAATAAGAATGGGGTGGAGCACATTCGGCAAGCACTCTCAAATTATGACAGGTAGATTGCCACTATCCCTCAAGAAGAAGGTATATAACAGCTGTATCTTGCCGGTACTTAGCTACGGAGCAGAAACCTGGAGACTTACAAAGAGGGTTCAGCTTAAATTGAGGACGACGCAGCGAGCAATGGAAAGAAAAATGGTAGGTGTAACCTTAAGAGACAAGAAGAGAGCAGAGTGGATTAGGGAACAAACGGGGGTTAAGGACATCATAGCTGAAATCAAGATGAAGAAATGGACATGGGCAGGGCATGTAGCGCGTAGACAGGATAACCGCTGGTCATTAAGGGTAACTGACTGGATTCCCAGAGAAGGGAAGCTGGTTAGGGGGAGACAGAAGGTTAGGTGGGCAGATGAGATTAAGAAGTTTGCGGGTATAAATTGGCAGCAGCAAGCACAGGACCGGGTTAACTGGCGGAACATGGGAGAGGCCTTTGTCCTGCAGTGGACGTAGTCAGGCTGATGATGATGATGATGATGATGATGAGATATGGGAAAATCCTGCTTTTAAATGGCAACGTCGGCTCACATTTCGTGAGAAAGCCAGCGCGTACTCAGCGCTAATGAGCGCCGACAGTGAGCGTTGCGGCAATCAGTAAAACCTTTTCTCAATTACTAATTGCGACATTCTCACTAGAGGAATGACTATTGCCCTACGGCGAGGTATCGCTGTTGAAAAGGCCGAAGGCAGTGGTAGCGAGAGATGGACATCGAAATATGCTCACCCCCGTATTCTAGAACGCCCCTTCACTCAACGCTCCACCTTCACTTGAGAAAGCCGATATGAGCGCCATCTACAGGCAGGGAAAGTCACTGCATATCAGTGATAATTTGCTGCTATTCTTGAGTAGCGCAGCGTCATTTTCAGCCGAGCAGCGGCGCAGTGCGCAACTCTGTCAAGTAAGTGAAGGGTGAAAGTCGACTCGAGGAGCGTTTGTGAATGCCGGTGTTAGACTCCATCACGCGATTCAGTGCTTCAAAGTGAGGCTTTGCAGGTTCGCGAGAAAGCGTATACGAAAAAAATGAGCCTCGCGATCCAGTCACCCTAGTTCAGTGCTAGAAGGACGAACGTAGAAACCAATATGGCGGTCAAGTCTCGGCTTGGGCAAGCGGAAGAACTCGCGGCGCTAGCCGCGTGCGCCTCTTCTTATTCGAACACGGTTCGGCGTCCGCTCGGTGGACGGCGCCTCCTCGCGGGACGTTTTGATCCGTGGCGGCGTTTTTCTTGACCGTCGACATGAAGCTCGAACAAACGAGATTGGGGATTTTCCGTTCGCTCGCGCGTATATAAATAAGGAATGCCCGTCGGTTGTCGTTCCTGTCAGGCTAGTCGGATTTTCTGCCTCGCTGTCGTCGTTCGTTAGCAATGCTACGTCGGGCACATCTCATATGTTGTGTAGGCTCGTGACATTCGCTGTCGTTTGGTTTTCCGTAATGGCTCTCGGGTTATACCGCATTGTTATAATGTACTGCGCTATAACGAGGTCATAAGCTGAACCTTAGCCCTATTGAGTCTATGCTGGCGTCGCCATTGTTAAGCGACGTAAAAAACATAATAATAATAATAATAATAATAATAATAATAATAATAATAATAATAATAATAAAGATGCTTCTAAAGTCCCGTTTCTTTTTGTTCGTGCCAAGCCGAAGGTCGCTGAATGGAATCGTGGTGGTGGTGGAGGTGGTGGGGGGGGGGGGAGTATTCGGTCTGTCATCGACATTTTTAGAGCCAGTTCTAAAAGATGTTCTCTCTCATACTATTGTGGTTTTGGTATGTAGTTCCAAACAATTATGATAACTCAGTTGCGTGAATGTTTTCTTTTCCTTTTTTTTAATCCTTATACCCGGACATAACATGAGCAGCGGGTAACTATAACGTTGCCAGTTTGCGCGCGTGCCTCGGAAAGTAAGCAAACGGGGCGTTAATAATTTCTTTGGTTCAACACGCTTTAGCTAACGCCGCAATTCGCGTGAAGTTAAGAGTTATGTACCGCGGTGAGCGTGAGGTCTCTCTCTCTCTCTCTTTTTTTTTTTGCGTATTAACACCGGCCAGAATACGTGACGTGGGCATTATTTCTCAACAGCTGCTGTACACCGTTATCAGCGCCCCGCGCTTCACGTTAGCGGATAGACTCGGCGGCAGGACAGTCGCCATCCAGTCGAGTCCAGTCTCGGGGACGTCTATACTTGTGCTGCGGTGACCGTGTTACCGTGGCAACGCTGCGACGCGCCCGGGTACGTCGACACCGCCGTTGACCCGACTGCTTTCTTGCGTGCTGCGGCCCGTACCGACTGACGGATGGGCAGCCCTGGTGGCATCATCGAAGTTGAGCCGCAGTCGCTACGCGTACCGCTCCGCACGGTTGGGCCGTCCGGTGGCAACGCGACGTACGTGACTTGGCGAGACCTCATTAGCCAGCCCTCCTTGTATTGCCCCGACGTCATTCCGGCTCTGTTGGGTGTTCTGTTGTAGGCGTTTTATTATACCATCGTCGTTCGTTCTGCTAGTGCTTTATTCTTTTCGGTCGGCCGGCTTTAGTGGGCGTCGCTCGAGTGGATTGCCTTATTGGACGAAGAGGTCGAGTTCTCTTGCCAAATGGACGTTGCCTTTTATGTTTCAGGGGTGTACGTTTCGTGGTTTTGTTCGCTTATCTCGCCCGTTCGTGAGGGGTATTGGCCGTTTGTGCGACTTTGTGAGGCATGGCGAATATAATAAGGGTTGTTGAAACGCATGCGATGAAGTCGTCCGGTAGGAGCGATCACTGTCCGCGGTGTATGGAGGCCTAAGGCAGCCATTCGCAAAGGAAAAAAAAAAAAAGCGAAAGAGAGTGAGAGCGCCTAGGTATAACACACGTAATAAGTGCCATGACCTCCTCTGAACTGCGTGTTCGAGAGTACCACTGCGCACAGTTACACGTACGCAGGTCTTCGAGCCGAGGACTCCTGTCCTGGTATGCCACAACTGTCCTGTTAGTAGGAACTTGCTTTCTTGTTTTCAATTTTCATTCGCGCTTACAAGAGCACTCATCCTTCTCTTATCAGCGATGTCTACGCATATATAGTTGTAAAGTCGTGGATGGCCGATTGGTATCCTAAGCATGCAACTACAAGAGCACTCATCTTTCTCTTATCAGCGATGTCTACGCATATATAGTTGTAAAGTCGTGGATGGCCGATTGGTATCCTAAGCATGCAACTACAAGAGCACTCATCCTTCTCTTATTAGCGATGTCTACGCATGTATAGTTGTAAAGTCGTGGATGTCGTATCGGTATCCTAAGCGTGCAACTACTCAGGAAGGAGAGAAGGCATAGACCATTGTCTGAGATTATTCCTGTCTTCTCTTTCTTTTGTGTTTGAACACCATTTCGCCAATGCACTGTCGCCGAGTCCCGAGCTAAAGCCGTTATCCTTCCGTGAGTACCGAATACGACTCGCCGGCCGTTTCTCATCAAGAGCTGTATACGTTGGTGGCCTATCGTCGTTCGCGACGGAGACGAACATCTCGAAAGAGAAGCCGGGAGGGGTTTTCGCAAGTGGCGTCATTAAAAGCGACCCCTGCCTTCCGGCGTCGTTCCGACGTCGTCGCGCCACGCTGCGTGCTCTGCTGCAAACCGACGGCCGCTCGACGACGACGCTTGATGGGTCCGCCGCACGACCTACCAAGCGGGCGCAGAAGAAACGCCATGCAGACGCGACGCCGTCTCTTCCTCCCACTATTTCATTTCGGCGCCAGGAGAAGGGGCGTCCACTCCGCCCGTATCTCCTTCGCCGGGCGTTTTATGATGCAGTAGTTGTTTAAATGTACGCCACTGCGCCGCCGGCAAATGACGCCTGTGCTTGCTGCCTGGCGTTTGTTTTGCTGCGAGCGCTCTGGGGGAGAGGGAAGTGTGCGTGCATGGTGGAGAGAGAGAGAGAAGTCGACGTCGTCCGCGGCGGCTCCGTCCCTGCGCTGCCTTCAAGGTCGTCCGGTTCACGAAACCCTGCTGGCAGCGGGCGCTCGTGCACTGACGTTCGTGGTGGTGGTGGGGAGGGTGACGGGGGGGGGCTGGTAGGTGCCGCCACCTGTGGTGAGGGGGAGGAAGCAGGCGAGAAAACAGCTAGGCGTTTCTTTCCCGTCTGTGTAGTGTCGCTCGTCGCGTCTCTCGGCTCCTGCTGGCGAGTTTTTGGATACGATGAACCACATGGCTGGCTGTTTTCTGTTTTCATTCGAAAATTTTCCTAGCGCCACAGACGATTAAATTTATAAGTGGGCTCGAATTTTTGGGATGTACGCCATCATTATTCTCTGGTTGTGACGAAGCAGCCATGAATCGCGGTCTAATAAAAACTTGTTGCTAGACGAGCGTCTTCTTTCTTGTCGGGTAAAAGATATGCATGCGGAAATTCTATGCAGCGAAGCGCTTGTCCTTGTTTTTCTCGTTGTGTTATCGTGTGGAATTCGTGAATTGCTTTCCTTACCTTACAAGAACCGCTGTCCGGTGTTGTTGTATGAAGGCGCCGCCGTTCTCTGGTAGCGCCGTCGTATCTAATTTAGGCCTGGCGCATGTCCGTAGCAGCTGCTAGATATTAAGCGCAGACGCTTCAGTTGAGCGATCGGGGCAGGTATCCCCAAACGGACCACGTTGTGGTAGGCATATGTGAGCGACGGAGTAGAGTGGCCGCCTCCTCAACACCACCTCCTCCCTCATATGGAATTTAGCGCCACAAGAGAGACGGCACACATAACAAAAATGCTTGTACTCGCTTCCTGTGTGTGTTTTGTTTTGTTTTCGGTGTGCGTTGCCTCTTTCCGTAACCTGAACTCTACATATGTTAATTGTAGGTACGGCAGCTTTAGGGAAAAAAAAAAGACCGAGTGAGCGAGCATCAAGACTTCGCACTATACTCGGCGGCTCTTACGCGGCCACATTCTGCGTAACGACACCATGGTACAGTTGACGAAACCCGAACTACCGGGACTGTCCGTGGACGCCGTCTAGTGGCGTATACGAGCAAGCGAAGAGCACGATCAACCGTCTCTTACAAGAGAGTTGCGTAAAATATATAACGTATGACAGAGCGGGCACATCAGATGCTGCAATTAGTGCTGTCACAGCGTATCACCGCCGTATCCGTGCGGTATCCGTGAAAGAAGGGGGGGGGGGAGGGGGCTTCTACGATTGTGGGCGTAGTAGTGCCATTGTGGCTGCCCCAGGTCCACCCCTTTCAGACGCAACTGGCTTTACTTCCTCAGATTTTATTTGGTTGCATATCGAAACTCAAGTGGTAATGACTTGGCACTAGGGGATCCGTTTTTGGAATCGAGTTTTTCAGTGATATGACACCTAAGTTCGGCCTTTAACTGGAAGAGGGCGTGGTGGGTGCGCTTGCCATACTCCCGGCTCTCGTCTCATCGTCGCTTAGAAAGACACCAGTTTTGCTATGTATCGCAGCATTGATGCATTCTATTGTTTCTGCAATTTTCTTTGGCCTTGTCAGTAGTGCGCAAATTTTGTTGATGCAGCCTTGACCGTAGGTCCCGTTATGAAGCCGATGGTTGGCCGCGAATTTCATAGTAGTGAGTGTTAATGATACGTGTTGAGCGATTAGTATTACGCGAACGGCAAGTGAGTTTCCGGACTGAGGGGCCTTTGCGATCGCACCAAAACGTTCACAGAGTTTGTCTCCTGCGATGACCAGGCGCTTAGCTACACATTTCTGTATCCTTCAGTTATTGAGTGACCCAACCAGTGACACTTGTGACAAAGCTTTCTCTCTTGACCGTTCTCACTCGAGCGTTCGTACACGTAGCCACGACACCTTTCCGTACCACTCTCGCGAAAGCTCTTATCTCTCTCGCAAATGTTATCTCTATTGCGGCGAGTAAATGACGTCCGCGAAACCTTTTTGCTCCGGGGTTTTCGCCTGAAATCTCTCTCCGCAAGCGTCTTCGTCGCGAGCTATCGGTCACGTCGACCGAGACGCGGCTTTAAAACGAGCGTGACGCGGCTTTAAAGGCGATAACGCTGCTGCGTCCATTTGCCACTAGTGCGTATACCGTACACTCTGGGGTCATTCGCGGCGCGCTGCTTTCTCGGATGGGATGGGAGTCGGCAACCCGCTATGTTTCGAGAAGAGATTGTCATCGGGATGGCTTGCGCGTACGTGAGCTTCAGGGACAGCGGGGCACAGGGAGAGAGAGAGAGAGAGAGAGATTAGAGGGTCGTACGTACGTGGGCTCCAGAGACAAGGGCATGTGAGGGAGAGAAATGGGGGGGGGGGGGGGGGGTGCTGCTTTGAAGTGTATACTTGAACGAATGGATGCCGTATCCTCTGCACCGACGCTCCGAAAGTTCTGCTTCCGCGGAAACGAGGGAGGGGAAAGCGAAGTGGTTTCGCGCGGCACACGACCGCTAGGGAAGCAGCGGGTCGCATAGTACCTCCGAAGGTCTCTTAGAGGCTCGTGACTCACCGGCAACCCTTCTCCAAGGAGAAGAAAAGCCGAGCTTAGACGAGCTTCTTCCCGCTGCTGGGGCTTGCCTCATTCGTACTCTTATTTTTAAGAACCCGTGCCTCTGGGGTCGTGTGGTGGAACGAGCTGCCGTGCCGAGTCTATGCATCGGATTGCGGCCATATTGTAGGTCTGTGCAAATATGCGCTTCGAACGCCGGCGATGCGTGCTCTGTGGGCGCATAAGTTTGGTCAAAGCACTTGCGGTCAGATCGGTCATAAAAGCTTATCCCGGCGTTGTTGCGTTCTGTGCCCTTAACACGCCCTAAGAATGCAATAAGTCGTCCCTTCTGGGTTCAGCGCTGCCGAGTACAGTGGATACGTGTCATTATGGCACGTCTGACCAACTGCGCTTTGAATCAACGCGAGATCATTTTAACAAAACGTCGCCGTACCTTACTGCTATATTATGATAGAGGGAAAGTGCGAGTCACGCGAACGTCCAAATTGGCCATTTATGGGCGATCGCCCGGCATTGCAGCAGCATAGTTGCGATTTAAGGTCCTTGTGATAATGCCGGGTCATGACGCAACTTCAGATTTTTGATAAAGCTATTTAACGTGTCTCATTTTACAATGGTTCCCTGTCAGCAAAGGCTTGCGCAGTGTCCCACTGCAGGGTGAGAGGGGGGGGGGGCGAAGGTTTGTCGCTGCGCCTTAAGTCAATGTATGGGGCTCACATTGCGCCCTCCACCCCCCTAGATGTGGCACCCCCTCCTCCCTGTTATGTCAATGTGTGGGGTGACTAATCCCCTCTTCATACGTGACTAGGGAGGTGCCCCCCCCCCCCCTCACCGTGCTTATACCTGTCAAGCTTTAAGTACCTGTTGCCTCTTCGTGCGCTTTCGATAGAAGGGTGAAACTCCATGAGCGGCACACCGTATCTTTTAAAATGTCGCGCCGTGACGTAACCAACCTTCGTGACGTCATTGCGCTTATGTACTCGGAAAGCGTGGGAACCTCCGTCGAAGCCTCGCGCTCGGCGCGCCCCCTGTGGCGTGCTGCCGATTCTGCGAAGTGGATCGCGCCTGCCTCTTTTCCGTTTCCGCGTGCCTGAGGGGCGCCCAGGAAGCTACTTCCGGAACCCTGCCCTCTTCTGTTTTCTGCGTCTAGCAGGCCTTTTTTTTTTGTTCTTTCCGGATTTGTTTCATTCTTTAGCTTCTTTTTCCCCCCCTTTCGTCTTCTTTTTCCTCGTCGCCCCTGACATCGCTTTTCCTCGGCAAGGTCGTCGGCTCGTCGGAGCCCTAGTTTTCCGGATCGTTGACACCTACGGCTTCCTGTTTTACGGCGCCTCAAGATTATTCGCGCCGCTACGGTCTTCTTTCTCTTTTTCACCTCTTTCCCTTCTTAGTTTCACTTTGTTTCTCTTTTTCTCTCTCTCCATCTCTTTCCTTTCCTTCACTTTGTATTCAACAGATGCGAAGAAAACGTGCGCCTTTCCGAGGTTTCCGTGGAGATCTGTGTTTCTTTGCGTGTGGGCTTTGTTAGCCTCCGGATATAAAGGGGAAAGACGATTACACGGGGCTAGCCCGCAGTACCACCCTTAGGTGCAGCGGAATTGCGTGAATTAGTAAGTGAATAAACGGGGCAAGTTTTCCAAATCACGTTTAAGAAAACGCCCAATTAAAAGAAAACTTCTACAAGCTGAGCCAGTCGAGCGCGATCGAAATAACGTACGAGCCCGTGTCATCGAACTCGAAGCACAGTCGATAGACGTTTTTGCCTAAATGTTTCAACCAACCAACCGTTGGGAGAGTTCTTCGTTGTTCACTGGACATAGAACAGTCTGCCACCGCTGCTGCTGATGATGATTGGCCATGTTAATAATAATATTTGGGTTTTATGTCCCGAAACCCACGTTATGAGAGATACCGTAGTGGAGGGTTCCGGGAAAATTTGACCGTCTGGTGTTATCTAATGTGTACTGACATCGCATAGTACACGAGACTTACCTCTTTCTCTCCATTGAAACGCGACTGCCCGGATCGAACCCGCGACCTTACGGTTAGCAGCAGATCACCTTAGCCACTGATGCACCGTAGGGGACGACGATGATCGCCAACGTTATGTGCTCGTGAAGCTCTGAGGGTTCACGCTGCGTTGTCACGTGACATCTAATTTGACCCGTACTTGGGATTTCCCCCTCTTCGGGCGGTGGCACGACAGCTCTGGCTTATCTAATAAAAAACAGGAAGAAATGAGAAGACAAGTATAGCACGACATCGCATATCTCTGCCACTGGAGCTGCTGTTTTCTTATCGGCCAGGACCTTGGCTCCTCTCGGAGGGCACGATATTCACGCGTCGCTGTGCAGACTGGCACGCAAAGCCACTGAACGCTGTAGTGGCGTGGTCAATCAAGCGCTAACCGAGAAGCGCTCGAGACGGGACAGTTGTCGGGCCTGTGGCAAGCGGAACGCGAGACACGGCGAGATAGCGGAGGTTTTCGTAACTCGAGGTGTGATCTCTCTCCGAGGGCCGCGTACGGAAGAAGATAACACACGGAGCGATTGCTGTAATTCGTGCAGAACGAGAGATAAGTGGGGGGTGGGGGGGGCGGTGAAACTTGGAACGGGGCGTTCGTCTTCGGTTACGTGTCGGCGCTGTCGGGCAGCGTTTTGCATTACCTCGCATATCAGAAGACGCCGAGCGACATCGTGGGCCTCTGCCCGCCCACCGCATTGGTCTAGAAGCGATTATAGTGCTCCACTGCGGAGACGAGAAGGTCGCGGGACCGAATCCCGACCGCGTCGGCCGTATTTACATGGAGCCGAAATGCTATTTCGCGCTCAAACGCAAGCGCATAATCACAGCGTGGCCTTCACGTACATCATCCCAGAAAGCCGCACGAGCCCTTCCTTCTACAATTCTTGAGGGCAACGTCACCGTGAGACCGCCTGTGAAACCTGAATTGTGTGTGCGTGTTGTGTGAAAAATGTGTATCGCCTCCTCTCTCTCCCCTTTCTCTCTTATTCCCCTCTCCCCCGTGTAGGGTAGCAAACTGAACTTAGTCTAGTTAACGTCCCTACCTTTCTGATGTTTATGTCTCTCTCTCTTTTCTCCCTTATTCCCCTCTCCCCCGTGTAGGGTAGCAAACTGAACTTAGTCTAGTTAACGTCCCTACCTTTCTGATGTTTCTGTCTCTCTCTCTCTTCCCGGAGAAGGCCGGATTGAAATGCTTAAGTATTGCCGGACACAATACGGCGGTCCGGAACGGTCGCCCCGCCGACAGGTCAAGTGTCCCGTTCGACGAGACATCTAAGTCTTTCGGCTGTAATGAATAAAACTGTGCGCCTCTACCTATCGGTATGCGCGTCGCGTTCAAAGAAACGGTCAGTGAGTTCAATGGACTCGACGAACAACTGCATCCAATCATCCACACGGGTCGCTTTGCGAACGCGCGAGACACGAAGCCAAACGACTTGGAAGGAGCTTTGTCTCCGGGAAAAGCGGGTGAAGCGGAGAAAGCTTACAATGCGGCCGTTCGCAGCGTGTGTCGAGCCTTGCGTGCGCGTATCGCTTCGTGTAGAGCAACAAAAAAACAGCAGCGCAGTTGACGCCATTGGCCCCGGTCGTTATAGAAGAAAGCGGCGCTGCCTCGCAATCGTCTTATACGTAGGCCGAACCGGCTGCCTTTTATAAAGGCAATCGACCTTATCGGCGCCAATCGAACCGGCTCCCGCGCGCCTTATTTATGTCCCGTGTCACCGGATTACGCGTGTTTTCTTGGCCGTGCCCCTCCGGCCGCCCGCGATCATATC
This sequence comes from Rhipicephalus microplus, assembly GCF_013339725.1. Classification (NCBI taxonomy): domain Eukaryota; kingdom Metazoa; phylum Arthropoda; class Arachnida; order Ixodida; family Ixodidae; genus Rhipicephalus; species Rhipicephalus microplus. Next base: position 107,095,327 of record NC_051175.1, on the reverse strand, counting down.
CTCCTCCTCCTCTTCCGTCGTCCGGGGAGGGTGTTCTTGGCTTCGATATTTGTGCATCTCTCGTGTAGCGCACACCCAGCCGGCGCGACTTTTCGTCGCGACAACAGGTTGGCAGTGAGAGGTTGATAGCTTGTACGTAACACCCGTCTCCATCGGGGAAATATCCGTGCAGTGCAGCCAGAGCTACGTGGGCCCGTCGTCCGAACAGAAGCGCGAGCCGGCCGCCGCGTGGCTTCGACGGGGGAAGCAACGCTTGCGAAAGAAGTCTGTCGCACCGTTAAGGTGAAATCCTTATAGTCCTCACGAAAAGCGAAATTTGGCCGTTAGCGTCGGCGGCGTTATCTCGGGGATTGCGAGAAGTCGTTATCACGAGGCGACATCGCAGATCGCCGGAAATGTGAGGCGCCATCATAACGTCACTTTGGCTTCGCATACGGTGACGTCACGAGGTGACGTAATCACATGACGTCGACGCATGGTCAAAGTGGGCTGATCACGGAGGCCGTACTAAACGATTAGGTCGGCTGCTGAAAGGTAGCGATGCCTTCGATATTGAAGCCAGTGCAGCTTCTGCGGTCGACGGGACTGGAACAATACGTCGATTGAAAAGAAAATGTCTTTCGCCTTACAGTTGTCTTAGTGTTGTGCATAAGAGGCACTAGGAGTTTATTAGTTTATGTTGTTTTCTTGCAGGGGCGTGTCTGAATTGTATACTGCAGCAAACACGAATAGTATACTGTATAGTGACAGGGAATACAGTAGTACTGAGAGAACAAAACTTGAAATTTATGTTTCAGGCTCCACTGCGCTAACTCGACAGATGGCCGCTCAGGCGATCTGTTTAAAGGTATACTTAACTTGAATAAACCACGTATTTCTATGCGATTTTTCTTGTCTTCAACAGCATGTCTCGAGTCGTCAGCTTGAGGCTTGTAGGGAAGGCTGTCGAAATCGCGCCTTTTCTGTTACTTTTATTCGCTCAGCAGCCATTGTTTGTGCTACAGTCGCTCGCAGCAATGTTGCGAGTCGCTGATTGCCTCGGGAAACTTCGCGTTGGGCGGACCACAATTACGACCTTCTGTTTCTTTACTCGTTCGAGACTGTCACATCCGGCTCGTAGGTTTCGCCACGCTGCACGGATTTATCAATGTGGAGTTCATATGCGTACAGGTGCGGCTGGCATGAGCGTAAAAGAAAAAAAGCGAAAGACCAATCGGCGAGGTCTCGCTCTATCGCCTCGCGTCGAATTCTCGGTAGCGCCATTTCGGAGGGAGTTGGAAGGGAGGACAGGTAGCTGCGAAAAGTCGCGAAACCCTTTCACGAGTTCCGTTTCCTCAGTATACCTTCGTTTACGGATGTTATGTCATTGTGTGTTCTATAGCGTCTTACAAACGGCTTGTCTCTTACCTCGGCTAATATATGTCGCGTAAGAGAAAGAGGCGCATCCGCTCCTCCTCGTTTAATTGAGTGCAGCGTTGCGGACGTAAAGTATACCGGACCACGCTTTGGCGACTAATGAGGGGCTTGTTTGACACCCTTTCGCGTACGTTCGATTAGTCTCACCACGTGAAAGGGCGTCTAACGTTTATAGTGAAAGCTGTCGAACATGGCTGTGCAATTTAATTTTGTTCATATACTGACACAAGTTCAGGTAAAGGAGTACTGGTACGAATTTCACAAATTTTCTTCCTGCTATTTTAGAAAACTCGCAGCGTTGCTTACGCATACGTCTTAGACGATTCTAAGGTGAAAGCAAATTATGTTATTTTTCTTCTCAATCGATGAGTATATGCTTCCTAACCCGCCTCCTAAAGCTTCCTGCACCTAAAGGCCTGGCCACATGTACGCTTTGTAGCGCGTCAGCGCCGCACCCTCTCCCCATAGGTAGAGAGAGAACGTAGATGTGAGCGCCCTTTCTCTCCCTCTCTTTAGGGAGAGGGCACGACAGTGCGTCAAAAAGTCGCGCGTTGACGCGCTGCAGTGCGTACGTGTGGTCAGGTCTTGACGAGGTTTTGCACTGCCTCCGTGATCGACGGCGTGTCAAACGTTGAGCATTTCAGCTGGTTGTACTCGGCTGCTGACCCGCAGGTCGCGGGATCGAATCCCGTCTGCGGCGGCTGCATTCCCGATAATGGCGGTAATGTTGTAGGCCCCTGTGCTCAGATTTGGATGCACACCTTAAAGAACCCCAGGTGGTCAAAATCTCCAGAGCGCTCTACTACGGCGTCTCTCATAATCATATGGCGGTTTTTTGGGACGTTAAACCCCACATATCGATCAAATCACTTCAGCTGGTTTTGCGGTTTCGCATTGCCTCTGTTCCTTTGACGAAGTGACGTGCGGTGACGTCATCATATGACGTCATCCCCCCCCCCCCCCGCCGCATTGGTGACTCAATTTTCGCGTTCGGTTAGGCGACTGGGTTTTTCGCCTTGACAAAAATTGTCTCCTCGAGAACCCTGAAAACAGTGTCGTGATGCGTTGGAACGCTTTAAAAAAAAAGCACCGAATACCGCAGCCTTAGTGAAGCACGTTCGATTGTGACACCGAGGAGAATGTTTCATAGTGACGTGTCAACACTGTCTGACGTACTCGTGAGTCACGCCAGGAAGGCAACTCGTCACGTAATTGCCGCAGCTGTGTTGTCACTTGCAGCTGGGCACATGTAAAGAGCGATGAGTTCATTGCCGACCAGTGACGGCGGTGATTTTGTCGTCGACATTGTTGCCTCGTTGTGGTAGTGTGCATCGCGGAGAAGCGGGCTTTCAGATATGTAGCGCGATGAAAACTACAAAACCTAAGTATTCCTGGCTCCTGTGTACGGAGGGCGTTAACACTGCATACCAAGGATGAATGGATGGATGAAAAACTTTTATTGGGGTCCTGAAGGATTCCACCCCCGTTTTATAGGGGTAGGATCGCGGGCCGCTCCCACGTAGGGACGGGGAGGCCCAGCCTCACCGCCGCATCGTGGGCCTTCTGAACAGCCTTGAGTTGTTGTATGAGAACCGGACTCGTGAGCATTAAATGAAAGGAGTTCTCAGAAAATTCTTCATTTTTTTTCCTTTGTAAAGAGGGGCATCTTCAGAGCATGTGGTTGAAATCACTGCGATTCTGGCAGTCCGGACAAAGTTCTGAAATATCGGAGTAATGACTATAGGTTACGAGGCTATAGGGTATGTTCCCGTCTGAAGCGCGCGAAGAGAGATTGCCCGTGGCCTGGACAACTTTTCGTGTGGCAATGGAAAGGACCTACGGCCTAATTGATGATGCTTCGTGGTCTCGTTGAAGGTAGTCAAAATGTCCCTAAAATGAAGGCTGGGGGCTGACTCCTCTGTCTGAGAAGCATATCAAGGAAATGAGGGAAAAAAAAAAGTGTCTTATTTGCTATCTCTCATAATCCTGTCAGAAGTCGACCGCCTCGGTGGAACAGTGCTACTGTACTCGGCTGCTGACTCGGAAGGGTCGTGGGTTCGATTCCGGCGGTCCCGTTTCGATGGAGGCGAAGTGGTAGAAGCCCGTTCGCTGTGCGATGTTGGCGCACGTTAAAGAACGCCAGACGGTCGAGATTTTCGGAGTCCTTCACTATGGCGTCGCTCGTAATAAGCGCTGGCTTGTCTACTTCATTTTGTCCGTGTTACCGTGCGCGTTGCCCCGCCGCGGTGGTCTAGTGGCTAAGGTACTCGGCTGCTGACCCACAGGTCGCGGGTTCGAATCCCGGCTGCGGCGGCTGCATTTCCGATGGAGGCGGAAATGGTGTAGGCCCGTGTGCTCAGATTTTGGTGCACGTTAAAGATTCTCAGGTGGTCGAAATTTCCGGAGTCCTCCACTACGGTGTCTCTCATAATCATATGGTGGTTTTGCGACGTTAAACCTTACATATCAATAAATAAAATCATGTTATCGTGCGCCTAACGAGAATTAAAAAAAAATCACATTGTGGTTTTGGGATGCAATTTTTTCAGTTATTATTATTATTATTATTATTATTATTATTATTATTATTATTATTATTATTATTATTATCTCGTAAGACGTTGTTTAAAATACTTGATGTCTGGGCGAATTCCTAGTCATTCGTTGGACAGTGTGTCATTGAGGATAGATATTCAGTGGGAACGAACGCACATGTGTCGTCAACGGCGTTTTCTTGTTTTTTTTTTCTTTTTGACCTTGTATTACAGAACATTAGTGCCCGGACCACAAAGCGGCTTACGTACATGTAAGCCCTTGCATTCTTTTGCGTTCTCTTTGGGTGCGGATAGAAGTACAAAAGAATGCAAGAGCGTGCGTTGGCAGGCGGCTTGGTCCCCCTGACACTGCAACTATATTGCGTGCGCGCGACGGCTAGTAGCGCAGTCAACACAGGGAGACAAACGTAAACACTGCAAAATGTCCTCGCTGGTACAAAGTGACTCATCCCTATATGCCAAAGCGCAATGGTGAGAATATGAAGTGTACCGTCGTGCAGCCGGGATAGCATATTCGACATGCAAAAAAATAAAAGGTTAAGATCGCTTCGAATATTTCTTGACTATTTGTGTAGCCTATACCCGTCAGATGCACTCGGCGGCCGATGCACCTTATTGTCATGCTATATTGTTGCTGCGCCATGTTACCGAATGAGGTTTCTTTGAATAATGTGAACCGCGTGTAGCGCTTTTTGTAGCTCGCTGACGTTTCGGTTATGAAAGCTGATCAAAACGCATTTGCGCGGGTCTATTGTAGGCCCTCGACAATATCCATCTCTCGGGAATGGCTTCTGAAGAGACGTCGAGTTATATCAAGCCCCCCTCCCCTTTCTTTTTTTTCTCTCTCTCTCTCTCCCTCCAGCACCCCCTTATTTTGGTTCATTTTCTGACCTTGGATGCATGTGAGCGCGTACGAAAAGTCAATATACGGGATGCAAGGTGCATTTATAGCTACATTGAAAGCTATATTGAGCGTGCTTGATATACCGCGCCTGAACTATATATAGCTTGGTGGGCCTCTATGAACTCGAAAGGGCCCATATGGGATGAGTGTGGCTTTTTGCCATTGTTGGCTTCCGTTAAGTGTAGAACCGAAAATTTGAAAGCGAGTGCCACGAAACAAGGTGTTTCACGTGTGTGCGTGACTCCTAAATGTATACGGGCAGTATTCTTCGTGCGCTTCTGTGTGCGTGCGTGAACCTTATTTAAGATGCAAAGTAGATTGACAGGAACAGGTGTTGTGAAAGAATCGCTCTGGCGTTATACTATACTCCGCACCGCTGCATTAATATTTATTTATAGCACGAAACATGGTTCGCTCTTTTGCCACGTGCGTACAACTGTATGTATACGTGCATCCGCTCGACTTGGGAACGGTCACTGACGCAATGGATCGCGCGGGAACCCGCGAGGTGGCGAAAGGTTAGCGAAAGGCGACACTCCGAGCACACGCATACGGTTTCTACTCCTTGCTTTTGTATGTCTTGGTGCTATACCTGTTTCAAGCCTGATGGCGGCTTGGAGTTAGGAAAGCGCTTATATCTTCATCGTGCGGAGCTTTTTTTGCCATCTCTTTTTCGGGTGGGAAACCACGCTTTGATGAGGTAGACGCACACGCATGAAAAACGGTTGGGTTGGCGCGCTGTGTGTTTCCTGACCCTATCAACTGATATAAGGACATGCAAGAAAAAGATCAGAACATTCGTTTAACAGCCAAAGGTGTCTGCGCCCATGTGTCTTTCGTAAAGTCGTTTATGGGAGAGTAGGGTCGACATGGTTGGGGTATGGGGCCATGCGCGCGCATCGTGAAGAAAGGCGCATTGTATGTACCGTAATAACACCTTTTGACGCCGATTATGCAATGGAAGACGTTGAACTTTCACAGACCGGTGCATCTTTTGTGCACTCGTACACTATAGATTACCAAAAGTGACACCGCTGTATCACAAGTGAATTATATAGATGAGCCTTTTCTAAGTTCACTCCTTGTGCATAGTATGCCCCGCCGCGGTGGTCTAGTGGCTAAAGTACTCGTCTGCTGACCCGCAGGTCGCGGGATCAAATGCCGGCTGCGGCGGCTGCGTTTCCGATGGTGGCGGAAATGTTGTAGGCTCGTGTGCTCAGATTTGGGTGAACGTTAAAGAACCCCAGGTGGTCGAAATTTTCGGAGCCCTTCACTACGGCGTCTCTCATAATCATATGGTGGTATTGGGATGCTAAACCCTACATATCAATCAATCAATCAATCACTCAATCAATCAATCGATCAATCAATCAATCAATCAATCAATCAATCAATCAATCAATCAATCAATCAATCAATCAATGTGCATTGTACGCAGTCTCGACGCGAGATGGCTGTCGGGTGTGCCTCGTGCCGGGTTCGCGTTCTGTAGCGGACGGTATCAAAAGCGAGCCTTTTGCTTGGGCTCCTGGGATTGGCTAGCGAGTCGTGATTCCGACCAATCAGGGAGGGTAATAAACCGAAGGATTCGCTACCTGCTCTGTGAACAGTTCCGGGATCGCACGCCTGTTGCTACGACGCCGTCGACAAGAAGCGAAACTTCGCGAGGACGTCGTGGGAATGAAAATTATGCAGCCTCATTGGCTGTGCAAACTTGACGGCAAGCAGAACTAATTTTGCACTCACTTGGTGGCAAGGTCTCCTGCGAAGTCATCGTTTATGCATTTACGTTCTGTTTAGGCGTCAGTGTGTGACCGCGCGCGCGCGCGCGAGGCATGTATTTGCACACGTAAAGCGATATTAGGTACCTTTCTGATAGTTTTCTACATGTTTTAGATGCGACGCGTCGTCAAACGCCGCGTGTAGGAGCGTTCTAAATTGATTCCATTCTTTTTGAGCAGTCATGTCGTAGCAGTCGACGTGGACTACGAGTCTTCAGTGCTGGCTAGGTCACGGATAAGTCGCATGGATAGATGTTACGAGCGTCCCCTCTGAAGCAACGCGGAACCTAGCTGGCGCCGCGGATGTCATTTCATTGAGGTCGTTTTGTTTAACAGTGGCTCACAACGGGTGGCGCCACTAATAAAATCCGAAGCTCCTGTGAACAGAGCATCTTCACAAGCGTTGCACGCCCAACTGGCTGGAACTGTAGGCCGTCAGCTGTGTGCCATCTCGGCCAGACCGTGTACAGGAAAACGCGCCGTTGCGCTCTCTGTTTTACGGAGCTTCGAAGAAGGCCCACACAGGCGGCATCATTGGGATGCCTTCTTCCGCACACTTAACTCGCGCATCTTTCTATGTATTTCCTCGCTTCGAGCGCTGTAGCGCGCTCGTCAAACACGTCTCGGGCCTTCGCGTTGGGCGCCGTACAAATTTTCTACGACCGCTCCCTCCCCCGTCAGTTCTCGTAAACGTTCTACGCAAATGTTTTCCGAATGTGCGTGTTTGTCTAAGCCACATTGCAGCAGCACAGCGTGCGCTGTGTGTGTGTGCGGGGGGGGGGGGGGGGGCTATGCGCGAAAAACAAACAACAAGCGGCCGACCCGTTTTCCTCTCATTTCTCGCCTGCTTTTTGTCGCTCTTATAATGACTCCTTAAGCAGAGGCGGCTTGTAGAAAAGAGTTTGCGGAACCCCACTTCGCTTTTTCTGATTGGCCGGTTGAAGGAGGAAGCCATTGAACGCTTCGCGCCTTCTCTTCTTTTTACAACATCGCCTCGTTAGCCTTTTACGAGCGCTAAGACCAATCGCCGTCCTCAAACGGCGTCTCAATCCCCGAACCCGCTCTTTTTTTTTTTTATTAACCTCGACCTTCTTACCGCCTTTATCAATTTGTTTGTTTTTTTAAGTCCTGCAGCATTGGTTTTGCGCGACTAATGACGCCATAAACGAAAGTGGAGGGTTCCGTAGGCCTGCGAAGGTTTGGCGCGAAGGAACTTGCGGAAGCAAGGGGTTTTGTTGTTGGCATTCGGGGAGGGGCCTACTCGATGCGGGGTGGAATGAGGTGCACTCTGGTGTAAAAATAGAGAACTCTCGAGGAGGGGGGAGCGTGGGGTCTTTTGCTCCTGCCGCCGGTTGAACTGAGCAGGTCTATATCCTCGCACCGGTTTATCTGTTTAGTCTATTTCCCTTTTCTCTCTCTCTTTCTTTTTGCTCGTGGTTCTCTTTACCGCGGACACGGGAGATGGGGGGAGAGTGTGCCATTTGCATGCGCAATTTATTGTCACCGCATAACGCCGGCGACGCCTGAAGTAGAAATGCAGTCTGGTAGCTGTGTCGTAAAGAGGGTCTGAAGTGTCGGGGAGTCTAACTTGGCGGGGGCTTCGAGCTGGGAAGAAGCTCCAAAGATATGGCGTCGCGTCTATGCGGTCTCTTTAGCATTCGCTTTTTTTTTTCTAGTCTTTTTTTGTTAGTTCGTCCCGTCTCGTTCGTTTATGAATTGGGCTTGTCCCAAAGTTCAGATGAGAACACTTGGATGCCTCGGTGTCGTACCTGGAGTGTTTTATGAACTCCAAAGAAGCGACATCTGGCGACTTCTGCTGCTCCGCCACGTATACCCGAATGCTGTCCCCATTCTCTATCATTTCTTTTCTCTTATTTTTTTTTGTCGATGACTGTTGCATTTGGGGCTTTTGTTGGCTTTCGTATTGCGTGAGAGCCGTGTGGCTTTTCGCACCTGCGCTTAGCTGGCGCTCGTTTGCCGTTTGACGTTCCAGCTTCGCCATCCTGAAGGCGAAGCCCTATGTCGCGCCGCCTTGCGTCGTGACGCATAAGTTTTCGGGGTGTGTGACAGACGGAAAGCGTGGCAGAAGAAAATTCTTGGTTGCTTCTAGCTTTCCAGCTTCAGTTTCATCTATTGCCTCCCGCATTTTTTAGTCCGCGTTTGTGAGAAGATGCATGCCGGTTGAACGGGACAGAGCAGTTCTATACAGGCAAAGGCTTTAATGAAGCTGGATGTTAGGCCACGTATAATGAAAGGGAGGAATTGCGAGTCCTATCACTAGGTAGGCGGCATGAGAACGTCGTTTTCACTCGAGCTGCATGTGTGCCCCCTTTTCGTGTGCGTGAGTGAACAACTTTATTCACTTCGTGCAGGTTATACCGGGCTGGGTTCCCACCTAGGAGCTGGCTGAGAGACCATGTCTCTCGGCAGCTTCTTTGGCCTGCTGGATCGCCCAGAATTATCTAGTCCTGAGCTGAGCAGCGCGGTCCGCCAACGCTCCCGTGGGTCCCCATTGGAGGCCGCGTCTCTCATTTTGCCAATTAGTGCTGGACACTCCCAGAGAATATGCGCTAATGTGGCCCTATCACTACAATACTTGCACGAATTGGTCATATACAAGTCGGGGTAAATGTGTTTCACAATTATGGGATTATTGTAGGTGACTGTTTGTAATTGCCGCCATTGAACGGACTGGGCCTGGTTAAGCTTGGGGTGAGGCGGGGAGTATTCCCGTCGTTGAAGTGTATATTGTTGGATAATGCTTTTGAATTTGGTAAGTCTATCCCTCCCACTCCCACTCCTCCGCAAGAGAGTCCACTGTACGGTGCATGGTGTCAACCACTGACGCTGCCCGGAACGTGAGACCTCGAGCCACGTCGTGCGCCACCTCGTTAAGATTGACCTCCGTGTGGTCGACGGGTGTGTAGGCGGGAAACCAGAGAAATGCATGCATTTTTTTAGGGTCGTCAGAGCGGGTTTTGCCTGTTCTAAGGACTTCCAGCGCCTTTCTGGTGGCTAAAAACGAACTTGTGCGTAGTGGAAGGCAACGGACGAGTTACGCAATACGGTAGACGAGAAGGAAGACACGGGAAGGCATGCTATGGGCGGGAAACCAGAGAAATGCACGCAATTTTGTCGTCTAAGCGGGTTTTGCCTGTTCCAACGTCTTCCAGCGCCTTTCTTGGGGCTAAAAACGAACTTGTGCTTAGTGGAAGGCAACGGACGAGTTACGCAATACGGTAGACGAGAAGGAAGACGCGGGATGGCGTGCTATCTTCATCGGGAGTTAGTTTATTACGCTGTGCAGTCATTGTGCGTTCAACTGCGCTACCTTGCAACACTGCTCGGTCTTTGTGCAGAGGGTTTGACGTCCCGGTAGTCAACGTCGCCCCCCGTGTTTTTCTTCTTTTTTTCCCCTACCGTTTCTTGCTTTTCAAGTCGGGGCACGACTGGTGCTTTCGGCGTTATGAAAAGGGTCGCCTAACTATAACGCAAGGGGAAAACGTTTTGGTTTTTTATGTCCCTATATAGTATCTGTTAAAACAATCTGTTTCTGCATCTTGGCACATTCATGTCACGCCAGTTGCGACTACAGGATATGGGAAGTTTGGAAAGGACCAGTGCCGGTGGGTACTGTTGTTTGTTTTATTGTGGTCGTTACCGTTCTGTGCGGGCCTTCCCGAAGACTTCGAGTGTTGTGACTGCTTCTAGAAAGGCTATTAAGGTGCTATTTCGCGTTTGATGATGGTTATAGAGTCCCCCTCAAGCGCTAAAATTGATCGCCGGCGTTCCCAGGCTTTTTAGCTACAGGTTTGGGAGCTTCCATGCGCTATGTGTGCAAATTTACAGCATTCAGCCCTTGTAAAAATTCCTGTGTATACCTTAACGACGTCGCAATGATTGCAGCTTGTAACACAAGTGATGCTGAAAATCGTCACGTGATGACGTCACCACGACGTCGTCATGGGACATCGTCGTGTGCTCAGAGGTGGGCCTGATCACGGGGGCATTGCAAAATCAGGTGAGGCGCCGAAAGCTTGTAGTGTTTACGATCTTGGAGGCCGTACAAGACAACCGTAAGTGCCGAAAGCTTTCGGAAAGGTGCGGGAAAGTATCAGTACTCTTATATATACCGAGAAAAAGAATGCTTTTTTTTCCTTCGAGTCGTCTTAGGAGAATCTATAAAAGACCCGGCGAGTTTTTTTTTTTTTTTCGTTTGATGCGCGATACTTGTCTTTGTTTTAGCTACGTGTAAATTTTACTACTTGTACTTCAGAAATGTGTAGTTTTTTATGTTTTGTACCTGTTACTACATTGCGTATCTGTTAAGTATATGTTACCCAGTGAGTTATTATCTTTTAGTTTTATGTGTGATACTTGTCCTCTTTGGTTTGGTTACGTCTAAAATTTTGTACTAGTATGAGAGAAAAGCGTTTCTTTTTTTATTTTGTATCTGTTACTATACGTTCTATTTCTGCATCCACTAAAGCTCCACGGTGTGCTTGGGTGGGGGGGGGGGGGGTTTCGTCGTGCCATTTGAAGCGCTGTCACGCGAGAACATACCGGATGCTGGCAGGTGTGGTATTCGTTTCGGTCGTGCTACGCATCGTAACTTGTTAAAAATAGTTGTTTTTCGCTGTCTGTGCAAATGTGTGGCAGTGACGGAGCAGAAACGATAAATTCTGTGCCAGTGACATCACCGTGCGAGGAAAAAAAAATAGGTTGAGAGGTGGCTGCTGGCACGTTTAGTCGCTTTTCAATTTGTGCGTTTTAAGAATTTAAAGCATTTTGCGGTTGTAGACTATTCAAGACTAATAGCCGCCGCCATCTTTGGCTGTTTTTGGATACTGCGACGTGGACTAATAAGGTTGTAAAACATCGTATGCACCGACCTGACCGTTTTCACACGTGTGCGTCTACCGCAACACTGCTCGCTTAGTTGTCAAAGGTGCGAAACACAAAGGTTAGCAGAACAATTAGGCGGTACCGAAACCCCTCCGTAAAATAGTCTATACGTCTCAGATACTGTGCATTGGAGGTGAATCCGTGAAGAGTGACGTTTGCGGCGACATCGTATGACGTATGATTTAAGTTGGTCCACTTATTAAAAACCAGTTTGATCAGTTCAATATAATTTTGCATGCTTTTCTTCATTGTCAAGCGCTACGTCGGTTCCCCTCTATTTTCGAAGCTGACTTTACTCTGCCATATTAAGCACGTAACTGCACTGAGCAAGTCGCAAGCTCCCCGAAGAGTAGTCAGGCGTTGAGCTTGCGCTCTCGGTCTTTTGTGTTTCCTTTTGTATATATGTGTATAGAAACGAAATAAGCTCAGTAAATACTGCTAACATGCTTTGTTTTGACTTGGGTCGACTTTCGCGTGACACACCTGCCGACATCGACGCTATTGTGACGTCATGCGTGCAGTAACAATTTCGACGATTTCGCACAACAATATGGCTAGTTTTGATCACTCGTGCCACTGAAAGATTGAAAATGCTCCCTTCCGCGTCATGAGTGGTGCCACAAAGCGTAGCGATCGTGGAAAACGATATCTTGCGAAAAAGTTTATACCACGTAGTGACGCTGTAATAATACCGTATAAACCGAAACTATACCTTATTATTATTATTATTTTTTAAAATGCCGTAGTTTTTCAGGGTGCACTCGCGTTTACCAATACATTTTATAGGCTGTTGAAGGCTTGGACCTTTACTTGACGCAAAAAAACAAATGACAACTTCTTTTCACCACTTTGTCCCGGTCATTTTTGGCGTTAATGTTGTCCTTTATCTTCAACCCCACTCACAAACACACACAAATACACGCACGTGCCGCTTTCTGTGTTGATCCGCCGTGGTAGTGTATATAGTGCTTACGGTGCACGGCTGCTGCCTCGATGGTCGCGGGTTCGCTCCCAGCCGGAGCGGTCGCGTTTCGATAGTGTCGATGGGCTGTGAATGCCCGGGTACTGCGCGATATGTCAGTGCACGTTAAGAAATGCCAGAGGGTCAAACTTTCCGGAGCCCTCGCACTACGGCGCCTCTCATAATCGTGCCGTGGTTTTGGAACGTTAAACCCCAACGATTGTTAACACCGATATGTGGGGTCTAACGTCCTGCAACCGCGGCCAAGACAGAACGTCCTGTCGAGATGTTCAGGTCATCGACAGCACTTCCTTTCACCTTGTGGGTCTTTTTTTTTTATTGTGATATTTTTAGTTCACCTTTAACATTCCGCTTTGTGGCGTAGACGTGGCAAGAGGGGTCGACAAGGCGTTGAAGCATTGTTTGCAGATGCCTTTAGGGGCCCGATGGTGAATGTATTGATATGTAGGGTTTAACGTCCCAAAGCCCCCATACGATTGTGAGAGACGCCGTAGTGGAGGGCTCCGGAAATTTAGACCACCCGGGGTTCTTTAACGTGCGCCCAAATCTGAGCACACGGGCCTACAAACATTTCCGCCATCATCGGAAATACAGCCGCCGCAGCCGGGATTTGAACCCGGGACCTGCGGGTCAGCAGCCGAGTACCTTAGCCACTAGACCACCGCGGCGGGGCAACAATTGCTAACATTACTTGGGTGGTCGTTTGCAAGTACATTTCACGATCGCGGACGTCAACATCGCACGCCGCTGTCGCTTTCTCACAGCGTCTGCGCACGTGTCAAAAGCTTTGTGTTGCGCACACTGGCGCTGACAAAACTTTTTTGATCGAGTAGTATCAAGCGCGACAAAAACGGCAGGTGGCTGCTGCCGTATAATTCCGTCCGAGCTCGTGACTTGAAAACAGCTCCCATTGCTGCCCGCGGCCACCGAAGCGACCTGTTTTCATCAATTTCGATGCCCCCCCCCCCCCCACCCCACCCCTTCTTCCTCTCTCGCTGACTATTTTTGCTGCGGCTAAATTGATATTCTCCCCGTCAGTCGTCTGCAGCAGTGTGATACGTGACACGCATTGTTTTACACTGCTAGGGTCGGCGGACGAGCACATCCGTTCGACCAGCTGTCGAAGTTCCGTGCAGCCCCTGCGTACTCCATACGCTCTACTAAGTGTTTGTAATTTGCGGTGCATCTGCATGTGGCGATGAATTTCTCTCGTTTCGTGCCTCTTTTTTTTTCTACTCGCAGCACAATCTTAAATACTAATGCCTGTTGTTGTGAAACCTTAAGTGCCAGAACACCCGCCGTGGTAGTCTGGTGCCTATCGTACACTCGGCCGCTTACCAGAAGGTTGCGGGATCGAAACCCAGCCGCGGAGACCGCATTTCGATGGCGGCAAAGTGCTATAGGGGTCTGTTTGTTTAGGTTCAGGGTCACGTTTGAGAACCTCAGGTCGTCGAAATTTCTGGAGCCCTCGTACTACGGCGTCTCTCATGGCTTTTAGAGCGTAAAGTTCTAAGACGTTCATAAATGAATCGAATGTCCACATTCCAACGCAGGGATGGTCACGTACCTCTGATTCTCTTTCCACAATCTAGGGCCGAAGCTAAGAGGCATCTGGCCCATATGCGCAGCACCTGTAAACTGCCGCGTTGAGCAAAAGCGTACTTAATATGAAAGATTTCCCACGACATCCTAAAATGGGCTCGCGGCCGAGAAATTTTAACTGTCGTCTTTGACACGTAAAACTCTAACAATCATTACTATTATTACGTACCAAAACCACATTGTGATGAGGTACACAGCTCCGGCTGATACTGACCACACGGAACGTGCGATAATGTCGAGGATTCGGGTTGGATTCCCGGTCACGGCGGCAGCGTCGCTATGGGACAAAATGCAGGTACCACGTTTTTAAAGAATGGTGTTGGAGCGGGCTAGTTAGCGCTTGTTCTCGTTGTTCTCTTAGTCCGTTGTTACCCTTTCTTTTTGCGTATCAGCTGTTTTAAACGACGTTTTCTTGGTTTTTTTCCTTAGATTTAGGCGCTCATTAGGTAAACCGAGGTAGTCGAAAACAGTGCATAGTCTGTCTCTGTGGTGGCATTTCATGACGAAGTCGTGGCTTTGTTTCCTAAAACATCAGAAGTATACTTCTTGAACGTGCGCTTATGTCTGAGCATACACGGCCGTGTTTGCATTAGCTACCTCAGTGTGTAAACCGCAGCGTTAAGTACACGGCTGTGTTTGCATTAGCTGGTTCGTCACAGAGGGCACGGCGTTCGCTACTTCTCGTCATGGAAGTTCTTCGAGCGGTGTTCCATGGCGGGCCTGCTCTTTCACCCAATGCAGGGCCCCACTCTTGCGCGTAAGCTGCTGTTTTTTTTTTTTTTTTTTGCGGGGCTTAAATTATACGCCCTACAAGCCTGCTTTCCCGTTCGCTTTAACGTTGCCGCCTAAGTTACTGCGGAGATCCGCCTTGTGTGTGTGAACTGTGCATTTTGTTTTTGTTCTCTCGTTTCCCCTCCTGGCTCTCCGGTGTCTTTCGCCACGCACTTCCCCTTGCACCTGCTCGCCATTCTGATATGCTTACTTGCGCGCCAGTTGTGTGCAGCACGCTGCAACTCTATGAAGTAGGGCCACTGTTATAAAGGACGTTAAAAGAAAAAGGCTGACCTCTCAGCATTTCTCCAACAGGGATCGGTCAATAATCGATGAAATAGTTAATGCTATGCTTTGATGCGATGCTCGGCTGGGTGACGACCTCGCTCCAATAAAGAATGTGTTTTTTTTTTCTAGTTATGTGGGGCTACGGGAACGTCTTTTACTGAACACTTGAAGCTACGACGGTCTAACGCCTATTGCACATGCCGCCTTCCAAGAGCCCGCTCGTTCATTTGGTATGTAATGCTCGCTGCCGCTTTGTTGGGCACGAATGTTGGTCCCCATTTATGTGCCCCTTCTCACCTCTTCGCGACGTGTCTCTTTTCTGCTGCTGCTGGTGGCCTACGTGTGACCGTCAATAACGACGTGAGTTATCCTGCAAGAATATCGCGACCACCGAACAGTAATGTATGCGGTCTTGAACACTGAATAGTGGGTTTCGATGGCACAGCATCTGCTAGGCAATATACCATTCGCTTTTGTGAACCGACAAACTTATCTGGCGGCTAGCTTCGATGTGCGGTGGGTAATAGTTAAGGTTATACGGTGCTGCAACTTTGGAATTAAGTGGCGTTTCCCCCTTCAAAGGGGGATGAGTATGACCGTGCATCAATACGCGTGTGCTGTATACGTGACGTCACGGCCTGTTGACTGCACCGTGGGCGTCATGATGTGGCATTATTTTTTTAGTCTTGACGTCAATCGATGGTCGTGCTTCTGTCGACTGGCAGGAGCCTCACGTGCCCTCTAGAGCTTTATCACTGTATACACTTAAACAGGTCCCGCTTAAAGTACTAGATATAGCCAGGAAGCCGGATATTCTTCGTCTAGTTTCCTGGGTATAGCCAGCATTTAGCTAGGACCTAATTAAGAGTGGTATGCGTGCCATACAAAGCGTATAGCGCCCTTTCACTATGGAAATATACGAGCGTAACCAACCATGCGTGCGAACCGATGAACATCGCGAAACGAGCACAGCCACGCAGTGTGCGAAAACCGTTCACTTACAAGCAATTTGTGGCTGCGAGCCAGTAACGCGAGAACACTTCGCAGATGCGATGGAGAAGGAAGCTTTGGTCGAAGACGTGCGTCAAGATGAGCGCCGAAGCCACTCGTTAAGTACGCTTGTATATTCACTCCCGCTATGCTTGTATTGACATCAACGAAACATCTGTGCTAGAGCACCAGCGTGGGGAATGCAAAGTTTGTGTTGTCTTATAAACCTTATCAAAACATTACATGTGTGAAGAAGAAGATGTGCCTGCAGCGAGCAGCATCGCCAACGCCCGGCTCTCTCGGCTCGTGCTTCGGTTCGTTGCTGTGCCGATCGCTGGACGGTTCATCACGCTGTCTCGTCGCTGCCTTTAACGGCTAATAAACCTCTTCACATTTGGTGGAAGGTGCTGTTAATCCCCGTTGCTACACCCTGGAGCTGCGAAGCCGCACGCTACCACCTGTCATGACTACCAACGCCACTACATCGACGCCTTCGCTCCAATTCAACTGCCCTGGCCATCCCAGGCTACGGGAGCCGAAGGTCTTCAGCGGTGCGGATGGGACCGACGTAGAAGACTGGCTCGAGCACTACGAACTGGTGAGCGCCAACAATAAGTGGGACGAAGCCGACAAGCTGGGCCACGTGATATTTTATCTCACTGGCGTCGCCGAATTGTGGTTTAATAACCACAAACACAACATCCCCACATGGAGCGTCTTCAAGACGTCATGTGCTGAAGTGTTCGGTCGGCCGGCTGTCCGCAAGCAGAGGGCAGAACAGCGCTTGCGCGTCCGCTCTCAGCAAACTGGCGAGACCTTTACCAGCTACATTGAGGACGTCGTCGACCTTTGCCGACGTGTGAATGACACCATGCCCGAATCTGACAAGGTCAAAAACATCCTGAAGGGCATCGACGACGGCGCATTTCAAATGCTCTTGGCAAGGAATCCGAGCACAGTTTCCGAAGTCGTCAGCTTGTGTCAGAGCTACGACGAGTTGAACAAGCAACGCACTCTGACTCGGCAGCCTCAGCATGGTGGTCAGTCACTGTGCAGTTTTGACACCCTGCCCGACAATTCACCGCTGCTTCAGCAAGTTCGAGCCTTCGTCCGTGAGGGAGTCGCCCGCCAACTTTCCCTAGTGCCCTTCACTCACGTGACCACCACCCGTCTACCTGCCCCGCTTCGCACTGCTATTTCGGAAGAGGTTGCCCAAGCTGTTCCTGTTGCGCACCACGAGCCGCCTCTATCCAGCCTTGCCCACTGCCAGCGTGCCGCGCAGCTGGTAGGCCCTCCTGTCGCCTATCCGCCAGCCGTGCAGCCTGTGGCCGCGCCCCTAACGTATGCAGCGCAGCCTGTGGCTCCTCCTGTCGCCTGCTCGCAAGTGATACAGCCTGTAGCAGCGCCGTTCACATATGCAGACGCTGTGCGTAGGCTTCCGCAACCACCCTATACCTCGCGCTCACAGCCCGCACACCCGGCTGCTTATACTGCACCTTGGGCGGCACCACCAGTAGCCAATTCTTGGAGGACGCGTGATAACCGACCGATATGCTACGCCTGCTTTACTCCCGGACACGTTGCCCGCTACTGCCGCCGTCGACCTCAGACGTTCGGCGACTATGTCCGATCGTCGCAACCCGGCAGCCAACCCTTCGCACAATACGGGCCGGTGTCGTCACCTCGCTATGCCCCTCCTAACGACCCCGACTTCGTGACGCCACGCGCACCCTCTCCTCGTCGGCGATCGCCCTCCCCTATGCGTCGCCGGCCCAGACCTTCTGACCAGGAAAACTAAGCAACGCAGTTCAAGAGGCAAGAACTGCGCCGTTTTCGAACTGTCTAAGCCCTCGCTCCTCTCCTGCTAACGTGGTCGCAGTAACTGTTGAAGGTTATTGTACTTTCGCCCTTGTCGACACTGGCGCCGCTGTTTCTGTTATTGCCGCTAATCTCTGCCGTTTATTACGCAAAGTAACGACGCCGCTTTCGGGACTGTCGCTTCACACCGCAAGCGCACAGCAAGTAACGCCTCTCGCAGCTTGCACTGCAAGAGTCTCCATCGAAGGCATTCTTTACATCGTGGAGTTTATTGTTCTTCCTGTCTGTTCGCATGACGTCATCCTCGGGTGGGACTTCCTATCCCGCCATAATGCCGTCATAGACTGCGCACGCGCCGAAGTTGAGTTTTCACCCTTGTGTGATGTCCCATTACTGGACGCTCCTCATCAGCCGCCGAAGTTGCTCGTTCATGAAGATACCGATATTCCGCCTGGAAATTTCGCCCTTGTTCCCGTTTCATGCAACGCCTACACTGACGCTACAGTTCTTTTTATGCCTTCCGATATCTTCAAATGTCGTCGAGCTTTGCCGCTGCCTTTCGCAACAATTGATCTTGCCGCCGGAAGAAGCAACATGTTCGTAAGCAATCCGCTTTCCACACCTGTCACATTGCTTGCGGGGGAATGTCTCGGCCGCGTGCAGGATCTCGACCCTTCGTTTTTGTTTGATGTCCCGGACGACTACTGCGACCACCCCAAAGCACTGTCGGCACTCGGGGAGTCGTTCGATGATACATTTTCCAGCGCCATCGCCGACACTCTCACTCCCACCGAACATGCCGACCTGCTGAATCTTCTGCGTGAGTTCAGGAGTTCGTTCGATGTGTCGCAACCTCAACTGGGCCGCACATCACAAGTCAAACATCATGTTGACACCGGCCTACACCAGCCACTGCGTCAAAGACCATACCGTGTCTCCGCTGAAGAGCGCCGCGTCATCAACGATCAAGTTGAAGATATGCTTCGTAGAGACGTCATTCGACCATCCCACAGTCCCTGTGCATCTCCCGTCGTCCTGGTGCGTAAGAAAGACGGATCTATCCGATTTTGCGTGGACTATCGTCGTTTGAATAAGATAACCCGCAAGGACGTCTATCCTTTGCCGCGCATTGATGACGCCATTGACACCCTTCACGGAGCGGAATTTTTCTCGTCGCTAGATTTGCGGTCTGGCTACTGGCAGGTCCCAATGGCAGAAGCCGATCGCCAAAAAACGGCATTTATTACACCACACGGACTATATGAACGTCATGCCCTTTGGGCTTTGTAACGCGCCTGCCACGTTTGAGCGTCTTATGGATAATACGCTACGTGGCCTCAAATGGAATATGTGCCTCTGTTACCTCGACGATGTCGTGGTTTTCTCCCACGACTTTCCTACGCACCTCCTTCGCCTCAGGCACGTTTTGAGTTGTCTGACCAACGCTGGTCTGCAGCTTAACCTGAAAAAATGCCGCTTCGCTGCACGCGAGCTCGTCATCCTAGGCCACATCGTGTCCAAGCACGGCGTATTACCAGACCCAGCAAAACTTCGAGCAGTCGCAGAATTTCCCAAGCCGACGACCATGAAAGAACTTCGCAGTTTTGTAGGCCTATGCTCCTATTTCCGGCGCTTTGTTCGAAATTTTGCATCTATCATGTCACCGTTAACCCAGCTTCTTCGCGGTGACGTGAACCTCACCTCCTGGTCCCCTGCGTGTGACGTTGCCTTCACTACTCTGCGCCGTCTGCTCACTTCCCCACCTATTCTTCGCCACTTCGACCCGACGGCTCCTACCGAAGTGCACACCGACGCCAGCGGCGTCGGGCTAGGCGCGGTCCTCGCTCAACGAAAGCCCGGCTATTCAGAATACGTTGTAGCCTACGCTAGCCGCACTCTGACGACAGCCGAAACTAATTACAGCGTGACAGAAAAAGAGTGTTTGGCTCTGGTGTGGGCGCTTGGAAAGTTCCGGCCGTACTTATACGGCCGCCCGTTCGATCTAGTAACTGATCACCACGCGCTTTGCTGGCTCTCCACGTTGAAAGACCCTTCTGGCCGCCTTGCGCGATGGGCACTCCGCATCCAGGAGTACGACATTCGCGTCGTATACCGCTGCGGACGCAAACACTCTGACGCTGATGCCCTGTCCCGCTCACCTTTACCACCAGATCAGACGTGCGGAAACACTTGCCTCCAGACCTTGTCATCGCTAAATCTCGACTCGATTGCCACCGAACAACGTCGTGACCCGTGGATCGCCTCTCTTATCGAATATTTATCTGGCACGCCCAACCTTCCAGTATCTCGATCCCTCCGACGTCAAGCTTTCCATTTCGCCATCCGCGATCAACTTCTTCATCGACGCAACTACGCTCCCGATGGCCGCCGGTGGTTGCTGGTCATTCCACGCACTTTACGATCGCAAGTATGCGCCTCCCTTCACGACGATCCACAATGTGGCCACGCCGGAGTGTTCAAAACATATGAACGCCTTCGCCATCGCTATTACTGGCGCGGCATGTACAATTTTGTACGTAAATTCGTGCAGTGCTGTCCTGACTGCCAGCGACGTAAATCAACACTGCCACGTGCGACTGGCGCATTGCAGCCACTTCCATGCCCTGCCAAGCCATTTGATCGCGTCGGCGTTGACCTCTACGGTCCCCTTCCATTGACACCAGATGGTAATCGGTGGATTATAGTGGCGGTTGACCACCTGACACGCTACGCCGAAACAGCCGCTTTGCCGAGCGCTACAGCTCAGGATGTCGCCTCTTTCATTTTGCAACGCTTTATCCTTCGACATGGTGCACCTCGAGAGCTCCTTAGTGACAGAGGCCGCGCTTTCCTCTCCGAGGTCGTCGAAACTCTGCTTTCGGAATGCCACGTCATTCATCGGAAAACGACAGCATACCACCCGCAGACTAACGGACTAACGGAACGGTTCAACCGCACGCTAGGTGATATGCTCTCAATGTACGTGGCATCTGATCATAGCAACTGGGACCGTGTTCTCCCATACGTCACGTTCGCATATAACACCGCAGTACAAACCACCACGGGATTCTCACCTTTCTTTCTTCTTTACGGACGTGAGCCTTCCCATACAATCGATACCCTACTTCCCTACCGTCCTGATGCTTCCGAGTGTCCACCTATCTCCGATGCTGCTAGACAAGCCGAAGAGTGCCGCCAGCTCGCCCGTACGTTCACGTCGGAAGAGCAACAACGCCAGAAAGAAACCCGTAGCACCTCTCTTCCGGATCCCAGCTACGCCCCAGGGTCTCTTGTGTGGCTTGCCATCCCATACCAAACACCGGGACTCTCCTCGAAACTTGTCCCCCGGTTCGAGGGGCCTTACACCGTTTTGGAGAAAACCTCTCCGGTTAATTTCCTAATTGAACCAGTTTCCCGATCGGACGACATGCGCCGGCGTGCACGTGACATCGTCCATGTTTCCCGACTGAAACCATACCATGAGCCTTTGCCTGAAACTTCTTAAGTCGCCAGGATGGCTCCTTTTTCAGCGGGGGCGATTGTGAAGAAGAAGATGTGCCTGCAGCGAGCAGCATCGCCAACGCCCGGCTCTCTCGGCTCGTGCTTCGGTTCGTTGCTGTGCCGATCGCTGGACGGTTCATCACGCTGTCTCGTCGCTGCCTTTAACGGCTAATAAACCTCTTCACACATGCAGCAGCTTTTTTTTTTTTGTTCAAGCTCAAAGACCATTGACGATCGTGCCACGTCGTTATCACATTAAAACAGGTTAATCTATAAGTGTTTCATGTTACCCTGGCGTTATGAAAACCGCCATATTCGCGTACGCTTAAGGGTGCGTCTTTGACGTCACGTACTAGCTATCCACAGAAAGAGTGGAGTAGGCAAGATACACTGTACTTTGCCTTCGTCTGCGAGAGGCGGCAGAACAGCGTCATCCGTGCGGTGAATATGCGAGTTGACGTCACGTTGGCTAGTCGATATATATTGCGTCTCTGTAATATGATTTACCGGTCGAAAACGGCGTGCCGGTGTGTCCTAGTCAATTCAGTGGTCCCAGTTTCCCGAACCACAGTGTTTTTACATTGTAGTCATTTATACGTTACAGCGTTACCACGGTCAAACGAAGTGCAATGTCAAGTTGAAGGGCAACACGTAGCGGTTACGGGGTTTTCGGGCATAGCTATCTGTCGGCCAGTGAACAGCAGCGCCTTTCCTAGTCGCGCAAGGTCGTGGAAGGTCACGCATGGCACCGCCGGCATTTCGAGCACGAAGCGAGAAGTCAAGAAACTCCTAGATCTCTCTTGTTTCACGTGTCCCCGTGGTGTCAAGCAAGAACATTGCCGCTTATGATCTGTGTAGCCTTTTTCCAGACGTGCGACGAGGTAAGCGAAATTTAGGAATTGAAGAAGCAGAAGAGGAAAAAATGCGCTGTTGGAACCAACTTGAGTTGAGGGAAAACACAGCCTTCCGGAAATTTATCGCCGCCGGCGGGCAACAGGTGGACACGTTTCAGTTCTCAATCGCCGCCGCCGCACTTAATGCATCCCCTCACTTGCCTTCGGTCGAGTGGTGTCTGGTGCGCTTCTCTGCCGGGGAGGACACGGTTGCTTGGTGGACACGTGTTAGCACTTGCTGCAGCTGCCTCGCCGTATGACGCAACACTGCCCCTTAAAGCGTTGAGTGAGTGAGGGAAAAAAAAGTGCGAGAGGTTATAACGCCTGCGCGCTTAACGACTGCCGTGCGTCTTGCGCCGTTTTTTTGGGGGGCGACGTGCGGGGAGCACTTTCGCGCCAAACGATGCGGAAACGACTCCCTTCTCGGGGAGGGGTGTCTCGGAAGGAAAAAACACGTTGCCCTGAGATAGCCTGGCTAAAGTGTTCCAAAGATTCATCGTGGATGAAAGAGAGAGAGAGAGGTGTATGTCACGTGCCTGTTTGTTTATGCGGCGCCCGCCGTATGGAACGCCACTCCGAAGTTCCGAAGTGCATGGCCGCGGAACGGCGGTGAACTGGAAAACTAAAGAAGCGATGCCGTAGAAAGACGGCGACGTTCCGAGAACCACTGAGGACAAGGAAGCGAGAGTGCGTAGACCTCTTACGTGTCGGCGTCCTTCTAACTTCGTGGCGCGCGCGGCATGCAAGGCGAGTCCAGCCGCAGATGACCATGGTTCTTGGCAATGAAGGGAAGGCTTACGGATCCAGTGCGGGCATGCGCCGCCGCTGATGAATATACAGTCCCTCAATTACGCCCGTATTTTCCAAATAAAAATTATGAAAAAAGCACCGTCGCTTTATTTTCTACAGAATGTTGTTTATAAAGAGACGCAGCACACACATTAATGACATATTAATTCTTTTATTCATGCAGTGTCAGTTCGCGTTTTTGCACTTGCGAAAACGTCGCTGGTTTTATGTTACCCTTCGTTATTCAAAATGGCGTCTTCGTCATTGGGTGAGCGCTCATCGCCATCCATCTATTTCGACGATTCACCGAACAAGCTTCTGACGCATTTCACTGGCAAATGGCTGTCTGAGCAGACGCAGCAAATTGCGTGCGGCGTTATTATTCGTACACGGCCGTCATTCGACGCGCGAGCAGAGCCGGACTACTCGGCGGAGGAGAGTATACATGTGCAGTAGCTCCGCCCCCGCCGCGGCTCTGTAGTGATGGCGAAACGCGTTGGCTGTGCCCTCCGATACCCGAAGTTTAGCAGCCGGATCTCGGAGACAATGACACGTCCGCCTGGCTGCCTGCTGAATGAAGGTGGTTATCGGAGCGGGGGGGACTGTTTCCTTGCTCGGCGAGACATATGAGATTTATAGGGGTTCATGAGAGACTTGACTGTTGGTTTCGTTCGGTATATACTGCGAGGCAATATCACCTCTCTCGCTCTTTTATTTTGGTCACTTTTGTTTAGTGTAATTCTGTGCGTCGTTCCCTTTTTAATGGCACAAAAAGGATCACAGATATCAGTTGCAGACAAAACTCACTTTTGTTTGCGATGTTCGCCTCCTCATAAGTGCCGGCATATTATTACCGCGATGTCTTACGCATGTTCCTGTTTGACGAGCATTCTTAATTTCGGCCTAGCATGCAACTTTTTTTTTCATTGAGACAAGATATGTAAGCCTTGTGTGTATGTCTTTGATTTGATTTTCGTTGTGTTCTCATGTTTTTCTGATGAGTGCCGAGTACAGTAAGCTAGTTGTAGCCTAATAAGTTCGAATGTTCGCAGGAGAAAATGTATACGCGTATTGCCTGTAATTATATAATTCGTTTCTGTTTTTGTTTCCCTCAAAGCTGACCTGTACGTTCTCTGGTCACTAGCCACTGGTCACTAGCAACGTAAGGCTATCGGTATAAATATCCTTTGTATCTTTGCTTTCTTCATAAAAAATGAAGTTGTCTTGATTGATTGATTGATCGATTGATTGATTTATTGATTTTTGTCACTCTATCGTGCCGGTTCTCTTACATAGACGTAACACGAAGACAATGTCGACCGAAGTTTCGCAGATATCTCTTGAATTGTCCTAATTGTACTTTTATTTTTTTTCTTTCGATGTTACCTTCCCACCTGTAGCTTGCAAAACGTGACGTATGGGCGGGCTATTGTTTTTTTTGTCGTTTTATTTTTCCGACAGCCCTTGTCTATCCGCGATAGACAAGGGCTGTCGTCATCCTCACTGTCATCTTAGAGCGCTAGCAGGTCCGGAGACTGCGTAAACAGGCAACGTGACAGGGAAATGGGGGCTCGCCTTTGGCGATAATCCGCTGAATAACCCGGCCACCGTCGAGCGCAAAACGATGTAGGCGCGTGAAGTTGTGTACCGACGTCACGGTCTCCGCCATGTTTGTGTGGCAGCACTGTCAGCAGCTTCCTTGGTGACTTCTCTAGCAGTGGTGTTTGTAAGATTACGAATGCGATCGTGGACGTGTCAACTAATGCCCGTGCGACCTTGGGGCCTGTACAGTACGATAGTACTTAAAATACTTTTCTGTGTTGGGCTTCCCTGATTGGCCATTTCGAAATACGTCAGCCCCAGCGCGATCCTTCCCTAAATGGATGGCGCCAATTCCCTATATATTTCCCTCTTGAAAAATGTAGGGACTTGAGGAAGCGCTACGACCCGAAGCAAACGGAATGCTATTCCGCACCGTGCGGTACTTATCGGCCCGCTTCTTAAGGACCCTTTAAGTGAAACAATAAAATAAGTTTTGAATGAAAACACACACTCTGAAAAGTCTAGTGCCTTCGATTTCTGCACCACAGGTTTATTTACAAATACGAGGATCGATGTCAAAAGGTTGATTTAAATTTCCCGCTTAGATTCCCCAGTGTTGGCATCATGTATTCCAAAGCTCATATTTGTATTTTGACCACATCGCTTCAAGAACGTGTTCTGTGACTTGGTATGCTAAATCTCTGACTACTTCAAAAGGCATTGCACCTCATTTTCAGGGATTATGGGCTACCTAAAGGCCGTTGTAGACGCCGTCCAAGTCTATGACGTCACATCCACTGGTGTTGGAACTTAAATGTGGCATGACGATAGTTATAGCGCGAGAACAAAACGACGACACAGAGACAAGAAGGACACGAAGGCGTCGCCACCCGCATTTTCTTGCCTACCGAGCGTATTCTCGCTGAAAGCGTATATTGATTTTGGCATTGGGAAAATAATTTTGCTTATATGAGAGAAAATGTTTTTTCTCTCTTTTAGTGCTTCAAAAAAAAAAAATACAGATGCTGTTGTTGATCTGTTAACAAAGACACATGTGGCCTTTTGAGGAATGTCTCTGTCGTAGCATGCCAAGGCACCGATTTGAATCGACTTCAAGGCCACCCATTAACCGCGGATCACAGTTTCGGGAAATGGCTGTCGCACGGCCAAACAAGGGCATTTCGAAAGTGCGCTTTCGTAGCGCTGAAAAGCTGACGATAGTTATAGCTCGAGAACAAAACGACGACACAGAGACAAGAGGGACGCGAAGGCCACTGTGCCGTCGTTTTCTTCTCGCGCTATAACTATCTCCATGCCATACCAACTAGCCCAAGCTGCCACACGACCTCGGGCGTGAGGGCTTGGCATGTTGTAGGCTGAAAGAGGTGACGGGAAATGGCGAATCAGAAACGAGAAGAGCTGTTGAACAGAACACGTTTTGTGCGCGCTGGACGTAAACGAAACCGTCCGCGTCGCCTGTGGGGAAAAAAAAAAAAAAAACAAGCGTGCTCGAAACCCTCTACTTCTGTTGGGCCTGTCGTCTACGCGCGAGAAAAGCGTCACAGGCGGCGCTAGTGGTGTGTAACACTTAGAAGGCGGGGGTGGGTACTCACACTCTCCTCCTATCGGTCATCACTCTCCGACCCGGCCGTTGCTCTAGTCTGACGGAGTCTTTAGGAAATCGACGGCAGCTGGCCCTCGCCGACTCGGCTGGCGGTGTCGTTTGACTTTCAACCTTCGAGTAGTGTTTTTCTTTCTTCCTTCTTTCCTTGTCTTGAAGCTGTGTGTTTTGAAAAAGTGGTCAACGATTTACAGTACTAGATACTCTACTAAGGGAAAGCTGAAAGCCGTCCCTTGGGCCTCACACTAGGGGCCAGGGGTGATTTCCTGTTTTTGAGAAAGGGAACTTTATTGTACACTTAACTTGTACATACACGAACGAAACATCTAAAGCAAGTAAGGACAGTGTATACATCTTACAAATGAGCATCAAAATGTAATTGATCACTGTTTTTGTTCAGAAAAGAAATTATTATCACGAACATCAGTAACACTCAACAGAACATTTTCTTCTTGGACATACACTAACGATGATGACAAAACAGACGTCATTTACATGAACATGGATATGAGATGACGTTGAAAGAACGTGTACATTCGATGGTTCACACAACCACAAAAAAATATTTCAAGGTAAACAAGAGACACAAATAAAACAGGAATATGTACATTTTGTATATTTACATGTTGGCATGCCATTTCTTCCGGCGCATCGACACATCAGCCTACCACTGTACATTTTGCATACTTACATGTTGGCATGCCATTTCTGCCGGCGCATCGACACATCAGCCTACCAATACCAGGCCGGCCTAAAGACAAGTTTACTGTTTAGAAAAAGTTTATTCTATCATGAGAAGCAACAAACCTATGGAACGAGCGTCTATACAACAAGCGCAATAACAAACAAATGACAAAGCACAAAATACAGAACACATTTCAACAAATGTGTCCGTAGGCTGTCCCTAACTCATGTCTGTTTTTTTTTTGAAAAATTGGTTAACGATTTAGAGTACTTGGTACTCTACTGTGGGAGAGCTGAAAGCCGTCCCTTGACGAGAGGATTAGAATGTGAGTATTAATGTGAGGATTAGAAAAAATTTATTTACAGTATGTCCAGAACACAAAGCCTTCATACCATTCCAGTAACAGGGCGCATACACTCCGGCACATCTATATTTCACGACTAACATCACTACGTTACAGTGAAGACATTTGCTCTAATATACATGATTATGTTGGCATACATGTACACAAGAATTCAATGTGATATCACGATACAAGGGTATAACGATACAATAGATCCAAATGAAACACAATTTGTAACAAATGAAATCATATATAACAACTCAACGGGCGCTGCCTAGCACCAAGTCGGCCGAAAAATGAGTTGTATCCTTTCGTGTTCCACCTTGACGAAAGGGCATGACCAATGCCGCAGAAACTTTTGCTCTCCGAGGAAGAAAAGCTCCTCGGAGAGGAACGCGAGGATCTCTCGTCTCATTCTCCCCAGTATCGGCCACAAGGCACGCCGGCGGCAATTGGCAGCTACGGCCTCACGTCGGTTTCTCCAAAGGCTGAACAGCTTCGCAACTATCAACAGAGCGGAGAAGCAGCTACTCGGAAATCGGCCGTTGGACACGAAAGTTCGCACACCCTGTCCCGGTCCACATCCTGTACTGTTGAGTGAAATAATTTGCGGCCGGTAACGTTAAACATCCGGCGCTAGTGAATATATGGCAATGCGACCCTCAAAGGTGCGCTGGTCACATGCGCATTCGTGTCCGTCATTGCCCAATAAATGACGATCTCTCGGTCGTGGGCTTATCGGCGATCAGCAGTTTTCCGATACGCCAGTCAGATATCTTATCGAGATCACCCGTCATCTCACGTTCTCACATTTCATTGTCGCCTGCAGAACCGTAAGTACTGCTCTCTAAGAGCGTGAAGGTCTATTGCCCGGCATGGAGGAAGTTAACGTTCAGGAGAGAACATTGCGCAATGCGATAGAAGGAAGGAAGGAAGGAATGTGTCGCTTGCCCCACTTGCCAGAAGGGAAAAGGCTTCTGAAGCTTTCCTTATAAGAATCAGTTCAGAGTGGCGCACTTTTTGTACTGCGTTGATTTCTGAGCTCTCCTCAAATGTCAAACAGGAATCGCCTCCTCCCTCGGAAGAGAAATTTTTCTTTGGGGACCTCGAGCTACAAACAACAAGGAAGAGTCAAGTGTCAACGTCTCCTCGTAGCACAGCAGCGCCACATCGCAGCACTGACATCTTCTACGCTTAGCTTCCGCGACGCCTCCTCGATTCGCTCTGCTAAATTTCTCCGAGAATCCTCTAATAGGCGTCGCATGACCGACGCGCTTTGATGCCAGAAGAAGGCTGCAGTTTCCGCGTACGGCACTTCCTTCGCTTTGCAGAAGCACTCCTCTTTGCCATGGTTGTTGTAGCTGCTTTCTTTTTCTTTCTTTTTAGATGCGGAGCATCTTATACTCGCGCCTTGTAGTGCGCCGTCCGCACCGCTTCTCGAACATTCGACAGCTGACGCGCGCGCATGCGCCGTCGCGCCGTCGCCCACTCTTCCACCATCTGTGCATCCCTTCCTCCTCTACACACCGCGCGTGCTTCACTCCTCCACCATCTGTGCACCCTTCCTCCTCTACACACCGCGTTCGACATCTACAATTCTCCTGATTCTCCAGTGGACGCGCATGTGGCGTCGCGCTTCGAGAACATTCAACAGCTGACAGTGCATGCGCCGTCGAGCTGTATATATACTCAAGGTCGGCGCTCGCTCGCTCAGTTGCCGCTCGTCGGTTGGTTTGTACGGCGCGTCGACGTCCAAGGTCGCGGTGAAATGAATTCCAACGAATCCACAAACACAATGATCGACGTCCCTTCGACCAGCGCCGCCCTTTCGCATACGTGTGTACGTGTTCACTCATTTAACACCCCCTCCTACAACCACGTTAACCAATTTAGCCATCGACCCAAGTAAGTCGCAATTTAACACCCCATTTCACAACCACGTTAACCAATTTAGCCATCGACTCAAGTAAGTCGCACTTTAACACCCCGTTAACCAATTATATGCTCCGCATCCTCCTCAGTGTTCCCCCGAGGGAAGCTGCGGGCAATTTTTTTTGCCTTTCTTTGAGAAGAAAAGCGCGAGAGAAATAAATGGCCACCCCGTCAGTAGCGTGCCTTCTCGTTAGTACGAGGAGGCATCATCGGTCAGTTGGTTTCGAAAGTGCGCAATCAACAAACCGTTCCATACTACCGAATTTTCTTCTTTTTCTACACATCCTTTTGTTTGTTTTGTATGCTTCTTCGAGCCACATATTCCTGGACATCGCTTGATCTTCGGGTTTCCAATGTCCAGTTCTTTCTTTGGCGGCCTTCCACGTTAGCTGGCCTTGCAGAGATCAGCACTTTGTTCGCCATCTTTCTTGTCCTCCCTGTTTCCCACTTCACTTTTTTTCTGACTTTCTAAGCCTTGCATACGCTTTCTGCTGCACTATGCTATTCCGTGCAGCGAAATGTTTGTCGCGTCGTCTAAGAGATAAATGGTACCCGAAGGCAATAAAGTTGTTTCCACAATAAGGTTGTTTTTATCCATACCAAAAGGCGATGTGCCTGCGCTGACCGCTTCTGATCTCTTTTGCATGCGCAGTGGCATCCAGAGTAGCGGCTGAGCAACAGTGATCACTTGAATACTGTGTCACTCTTATCCTTTATCCTATCTCTCTCTCTCTCCAGTGTTTACCTCTGATCTCTCTGATTTGATTGATATGCGGTGTTTAACGTCCCAAAACCACTATATGATTGTGAGAGACGCTGTAGTGGAGGGCTCCGCGAATTTTGACCACCTGGGATTCTTAAACGTGCACCGCAATCTGAGCACACGGGCCTACAACATTTCCGCCTCCATTAAAAACGCAGCCGTCGCAGCCGGGATTCGATCCCGCGACCTGCGGGTCAGCAACCGAGTACCTTAGCCACTAGTCCACCGCGGCGGGGCTACCTCTGATCTCTCTAGGCGCGCCCCTGGCTGAACGGGCGGAAGCTTCACGGAAGTATTTTTTGCTCGATTGTAGTGGCGGCAGATAGGGCGATGCCTCCGTGCCTTTTTAGAGTGTGCTGCCGGCTCTCGATTCTGATGGGCTAAATGCGAACATTTATATCTTCACTGTACGCAATTATAGAGAACCAGCGACGTGTACAGCTTTGCATTTTTTTCGTTGAAATGGTCAAAATAAGAAAACGGAAACGGGTGAGCGGCAACGTGGATGGATCGAAACCGTTTCCTTTCTTTACGGCTTCAACACTCGATCGAGATAAGCTTGTGTCTGTTTCCTGCGTGTTTTAGGGGCGAATCTCCCTACGCCGTGGGCTGTTCGTCCCGTGTTTGTTTGTGGAATAAACGAGATCCATCTCTCGTTTAGTCCTTGGAATGTCCGCTGGATGGCGGTACTTGTGTATGATGAATATATGATGAAAAGATGCGAGATGGTAATTGAAGTGTTTCCTAGACGGACGGACGGACGGACGGATAGATAGATAGATAGATGGATGGACTCAGGGAAGCACGGGAGAATGGACAGATGGACGCTCGCGCGGACGGAAGCATGGAAGGATGGATGGACGGACGCTCGCACGGACGGATGCATGGAAGCACGGACGGACTTATGAACTCTTCGCCCCAATCATTCTTTCCGTGTATGGATATGCACGGAGAGAATGATGATGATGATTGTTTTTTGTAAAGGTGTAAGCTCACCTTTCTTATGCCATCTTTCTTTGAGTGCTTTGCGCCTTTTATAGTGACGATGATTGATTGGTATGTGGAGTTTAACGTCCCAAAACACCATCATATGATTATGGCAGACGCCGTAGTGGAAAACTCCGGAAATTTCGATTACCTGGGGTTCCTTAACGTGCACCCAAATCTGAGCACACGGGCCTACAGCATCATTTTGGAGCGAGGAAAAGTATCTGAGTGATGTTTTGCAGTAAATGTGCGAGTTGTACGCGAACATTGTCGTTCATTACAAATAGTCAGGTCCCTGATAGGCATAGTTTTAATAATTTCTTTTTCTGTATGAACCATAAGTGCACTGGACAAGCAGAATGTAGGACAGAAGTCATGGAGCTTGGCGAAGCTTTGATCCCCTAAAAAGAAAGTACCAATGGCGACAAGCAACAATGGTGCAAAGATAAGTTCCATTCTCAGCCCCGCCACGGAGGTCTAGTGGTTAAGGTACTCGGCTGCTGACCCGCAGGTCGCGGGATCGAATCCCGGCTACGGTGGCTGCATTTCCGATGGAGGCGGAAGTGTTGTAGGCCCGTGTACTCAGATTTGGTTGCACGTTAAGAACCCCAGGTTGTCGAAATATCCGGATCCCTCCACTACGGCGTCTCTCATAATCGTATGGTTGGTTTTGGGACGTTAAACCCTACATATCAATCAATCAATCAATCAATCAATCAATCAATCAATCAATCAATCAATCAATCAATCAATCAATCAATCAATCAATCAATCAATCAATTAATCAATCAAAGTTCGCGCACTCAGACAACGCGAAGAACAAGCAAACACGTACTACGTAAAGCCCTGACCACACGGGAGCCGTCGCAGCGCGTGGTTTTTTGACGTGGCATCGCATCCTTCCGTATGATGAGAGAGAGTGTGCTCGCCTAAAGGCTACGCGAAGGGGCGTGTCCTCTCTCTTTATAGAGAGAGGGCGCGACACCGCATCAAAAAGATACGCGCCGACGTGCGGAGACATGTGGTCAGGCTTATACATTCCTGGACGCCTCGACTCTTGGAAGTTGCCACCGGTGTTGTTTGCTTTCTGTACGTCTTGTAGCAGCTGCCAGTCTTGACCCAATTTGTTTGGGCCGGGACACACATTTCTCTTTCGCTATCCTCTCCGTCTGTTTGCCGCGTGGGATGGGGATTCCGTTGGCGACGCACCAATTCTGCGCCGAAGACAAAAAAACGTTCCACTCTCGCCTTATTGCGGAGTAAGCCTTTCCCCAGGGACCGACTCCGGCGTTACAGCGACGGTGGCTGCCGACGACGGCCTTGGGACGATCGATCTTTCGTCGTCGCAATCGTAACCGGAGAAGTGGTCCAAGACCGGTCGGGGACGCGATCTTCGAATTAGGACGGACCGACTTCTTTTCATTTTTTTTTTATCTCGCGAGTTTGTTCTTTCGCTGCTCTGGCGCTCTTAGAAGCCACTCTTTCTAGCTATGTCGTCTTCGTCCTGCGTACACCCGCGGCAGTATTACGGCTACTTGAATTCGTTCCTTTTGCCCGGTCCCGCTATGTCGGATCTCCTGATTTATAGTCACTCTTTTCCGTTCGTGCGAAATAAGTATTGAAAGTCACTATGCTTACAGGAAAAAGACAAGATAGAATAGAACTCGAAGGGTGCCTCTTCGTCGCGGACTGTACATTGCGACTACAGTTGGTCGCTGATAATGCGTGGCAAATCTCGGTATCTCAGTTCGAGGTGTTCCATTCCTGGTTCGGCACTGTACATTGCATCGGAAATTTACACGTGGTTTGCGAAGATTCTTTAACCCACTTGTGTAGGGTAGCAGACCGGGTGCGCTTCTGGTCAACCTCCTTGCCTCTGCCTTTTCTCATCTCTCTTTCTCTTTCTTTCTCCGAGAACGAACTAAAAAAGAACGTAGTACGCCTTCCATGGTGTAGGTGCTGGGTTCAATTCCCAGTACCAGCGGTCGCACTGACTGCTTTTTCTAATGGGCGTAGAAGCACCAGACCTGATACCCTGTATAGTGTTGGGCGAGGGGGTGTACTCGTCTTGAAGACTGCCTTCAAAGCGAAACCCTTAGATGCCTCATCAAGTACCAAAAGGAACCGCTGGCGTCAACTCGAGTGATGCGAAACGGCATTACGACGTCGCAGGTTGCCAACATTGGTGGCATCATGAAGCCCCTATGACGTAGCATGATTCTACGTCACGTGTTGTCATCACATGACAACGGCGCTGGACCAAAAAGGGGTCGATCCCGAAGCCACTTCGAAAGAACATAAGCTTCCGACGCTTCCGATCCCGGAGTCAATGCAAAACCACGTTGGAGCAGAAAGCTTCCGATGCATCCGATCACGGAGGCCGAGCAAAAGCACATCAGGTGCAGAACGCTGTCGAGGAAAGGATCAATACAATCGACGATGTAAAAGAAGATAGGTTTCGGCTTCAATTCGTATTAGCCAGACGCATGTGGCTATTTTCTATCATCTATTTCACTCTGCTTCCTTCCGCGATATTGAGTCGCGCTATTTGTAGGCGTTGCAAAAACTAGTACACAAAAAAAAAGATCGAGGAAAAAGGGCGTGTTTTTGTTCCACAACCATAATCGTTATCTATCTTACGTTCCTTTCCTTGTACTATCGCCGCGCGCCTGGCAATTTCAGGTCACGACGACATTCGCGCTATCAGCGTGACATATCTCTCTCGATAGGAAAGTGGCCAGTGTCAAGTTTGTAAGAAAGGAACGCAAGCAAACTGGATGATGGTTATCGGTGTAGGCAAAGAGACACCATTTTTTTAATCGATTTTTTTTTAAATTGAAGACATTTCCTAACTTCACATCACTCTGCATTAGTCCAACTAACAATCGTACGTAACGCCAAAGTTCTTAGTATCGGTCCGGCCTGCTTCGTTTAAGATTCGTTAAGAGATACAGAATGCGAAATTGAGGGCGCATGCAAAATTAAGTATAGTACGCGCCATGTCTTCCTGTGAAATCTTATCACCATTATTCACACTGAGGCCGCTTGTTCTAATGATCTCCGATGGGAATTGGACACGCCCGGACCTTGTAACTATGATAGCATTGCGCTGTTCTGTCTTGGCTAACTAACTGGCTGCCTACCAAGAATGCTTCAGGCTTGGCTAAGGAAAACTATCTGTAGGTGCGCGTGTCTCTTACACCGTTGGCTTCCGTGCCAAACTATACTGTGAACGCTGCAGAAGCGGGCAGTCAGTCTTGTGAGGTCGTTTTCGAAATGCGGCTCGCGTAATCTTTCGGAACGGTGTGAGTGGCCGAACGCGCGAGGGAACAGGTCCAGAGCGTGTTACATGCATTCTTTAAAAGCGTTTGCCGATGGTTGCACGGTCCGATTGCAATGTCCTCGCGGCAACTGCGAAGAGTTACTTTCTCCGAGTTACTTTTCTTTGCCTTCCCTTTTTGTAGCTATCGTTATACCGCTCGAATGACTTCATGGATTATTAATTTGTTGACCTGCTTCACGATATGCAATCGTATGCAGGTCATGACGTCAAAGACTGCGTGTGACAGACGTTACTGTCTCTTGCATCCTGCTCGTTGTGCCTACTGCTTTCGAACGCATAGATGTCGTGATAAGATGCCTTTTTAAAACCTAATGATGAATAAATGATGACGATGATGAATAAACTTTATTTCCGTATCCAGCATGTTTGTGGTCTGTGCTAGACCGCACAAGGAGGTACCGAGAGACCTTGTCTCTCATACCGAATTGAAAAAAAAAACTTAATAATCGAACATGTCATGCTTGTGGTTGTGACTGCTGCGCGTCAGTCCTTCAAATTCTGCTACGCTACGAATTCCGAAACCACGTCGCCATGCTTTGTTTCGTTTCCGGGTTAGCTCCCTTTATGAATGATATGTGGTTTTCTGTGCGTTGTCACATACATGATGTGAACTGAAGGGTATCAGCGTGTTTCAAATGTTTTTTTTTTCTTGTGCTCGCGTTTTAAACATGCTGCAACCCCTACCCTTCATTTTATTTCATTTAGACTTAATGACAGACACTTAGGAGCCGCTCCATGCTTAGAAGCAGACACCACAGTTATTACTCGTTGTAACAGCTCATAAAATCATTTTTGCAAATAATCTTTGAGTTCAAATTTGACGCCGATGTTACGTTCGCGCTGCCACTGAGCGTGAATGTCGAAATTTAATTTCGCATTATGGAATTCGCACTCTTACTGTTGCTGGGCCTTGCTGGGCAAGGAACGCGTTATCGTGGTCATGTTATGATGCCTGCCGCTTAACCCAAAGGCTGCGTAATCGAATACCGGCCGTGGCCGGAATGGTAAGGGCCAGTGTGCTTATATTTATGTTCACGTTGCAGAAAAGATAAAGTGCCCGTGAAGTATAATAACGCAGTAGAAAAGACGAAGCACCACATAGGCCAAAGAACCACGGTTGATCCCATTTTCTGGAGCCAACCACGACGGCGTTTCTCATAACGATATCATTGTTTTCGGAACTTTGAACCCCAACGGTTATTTATTGTTCTTGGTGAGCTTAAAATGGGTCCCTTCGGTGCCCTGCTTCCGCTATTTCCTGTCTGCCTGCCATCCGAAACACTGACCATGTCCATGTTTCTCCGATTTTCAGGGTCCGACGGCCCAGCCATACATTGCGGGCGCTGCCAGCCGACCTAGGTGAGGCTGCTTCAGCGAACCGCAAGATCCCGTGCTGTCGCCGGCTGCAGTGGGACCAACTTCTTTCGTAAGTTAGCGATCTTGTTTCGTCGTGATCAGTATTTTCTTCTCTCGTAAGGTTTGATTGCAGACGCTGTCACTGTCACTCGCTACGCCGGGCAGAGGCAATTGCTCTCAGTCGTTCAAGCTCGCCCAGACCACAAGCAGATATCGCCTGCAACCATGCTGGAATATCGTGCCGAAAAGTCATCGGAGAGGAAGAGCAAAGGCAGTGATGGAATATATAAGAACAGCAGACTTGAAGTAACGGCTTCAGATTGATGCTGACGCCGCACAAGGCCGATAAACTGTGGCGTTGTACGCTCCCCTTCTCTATCTATATAACTTCCCCTAGTATTCTAGTTGTCAAAGTTTACAATTGTGCCGTGTAACGCAACATACCGGTTTTTCTTAGGAGGTTAACATTCCTGCCCTCCCTCTCTCTCCTGTTCTCCTTCCGGTAACCTATATGGATACGCGTCTACATTGCATTACTCGATATATTAACTTCCAACTACACTCTTGGGAGGCACAGCGCATTCAATAGCGGCGGTGTGCCATGCATTGCGTGCACGTTCAACAGAAAAGTGACGGTGATTTCCGCCTCTCAATATTTGACAACAGGCGTATAACGGCGAATGATCTCTCAGCTAACAGACAGGTCGGATTCTCCTCCTAAACGGCGTTATAGAATGGCTCGTACGCCTCGAACGAGAATGACAGAAATCGTATCTAGTTTATAGGAATTCGCGACAAAAGACGGTATACGCCTTTTCGGTCGGCGTCAAAACATAGCAATAGCAGCAGCACGTGTTGCGTCCCATGAAACTTCCGGTTACTTCAATTATCACTCTCTAACGCTGAAACATAAAACTTGTTTTTCTAGTTGTGCCAGAGTAAAAAAAAAAAAGCTCTTCTCCCGC
This sequence comes from Rhipicephalus microplus, assembly GCF_013339725.1. Taxonomy (NCBI): domain Eukaryota; kingdom Metazoa; phylum Arthropoda; class Arachnida; order Ixodida; family Ixodidae; genus Rhipicephalus; species Rhipicephalus microplus. The sequence continues at coordinate 107,058,595 of NC_051175.1, read as the reverse complement.
TTTCCGGTAAAAGGAAGGCGCCTAAAGTTAATAACTGATTCTTATGATGTTGCGTGTAGCTTAGAAAAAAAAATGTGTTTGAATAATTTCGCCAGACAAAGGCGAGAAAAGTGTTGAAAAATGAGCGGGCTACTCGCTAAAGTATTCGTTCCCCGCCAATGCTTCTAGGCTACGCTGGTGCGGGAAGCCGTCCAGCAATTCTGCTTGTAAACAGTGTCTGCAGGCGTCTATAAATACGGGACACAAGAGGAAAGTCCGAACAACACAAACGACGACTGTGTCGGACTTCTCCCTCGTGCCCGTGTTTGCTGGCGTATCGTCCTTTTTCACGAATTCTTTTAATAAACTGTGCAATCAGTACCGACTGCCGCAGACAAGTTGGATTATGAGAGTGGATTGCGTTTGGGGCGCTGTAGGACCCGTGCTAGTGTTCGACTACACGCCATTTTGAACGCGTCCCCACGTTCTCCTTCCTCCGTATTGTTTCAATTGTATTGAAACAATGCGTCTTCCTCCGTATTGTAGGAGTGGTGCGGAAGAGGGAGGCAGGGGGGGGGGGTAACAGCTTCCCCCTATAGTCACTATAGAGGGGGAGCGCATTGTCAACCCCTTTGATTCAATAAGGAGGGGGAGGCGTTACGATTAGGGGGAAGGAGAGGGCAAAGCCAGCCACATGCATTGACATATGGGAACGGGGGGGGGGAGGAACCTACGCAGCTCCCCCTCCTCCCTTCTGATGGGAACCCCGCGCACGTCTGTGTTTTAATACTGTGTCTTCCACCACAGCTACAGTGGCAGACGTGCGCTATAGCGGAAACACTTCGTTTGCTATCGCGTCTCTTGTAAGTCGCCGTATGGGGCCCTGTTACTCTCGACAGGGGCATGTCTAACTTGAGACTTCGTGGAAGGCTAATAGGTCGTTAGGCAAAGCTGGCTTGTTCGGACTTCAGTGGGGGGGGGGGGGGGGGCAGACAGTCGCAACTGCTCTAATCGCTGTACTGCTAGTGTCGGCTTGATTGATGGCTGCGCGGACTACCTACTTCACGGTTGACGCACGACGCTGTTAAATGAGGAGCATGCTTAGAGAAAACATGCGCGCTTAGGCAATTTGATCGAGCGGACGGGCGTCTGTCCAGATAAAACGCCGGGGTATGTTTCATACGACGCTGCGTGTAGAGGCGGACTGGGTACACGTTTATACTTGCGCGAAGTGAGCGCTTAGGAAAAGGGAACAAGCCCCGGTATTTTGCACGTTGTATGAATCAATGGATATAAACGTTGACAGACAGATAATAGAGAGATTAACCTACCCTTATTCTTTCTTACTATATACATATTTCCCTTTCGTTGCGCGTTTGGTTAGTTATGTGCAGTAATTAGACGTGTAGGAAAGGGAACGCCAATTTAAAATTATCGCAGTTTTTCGTCGGAAGTGGTAGCTTCCTGTCATATCAGAAAGGTTGTAGCGTAGAAATAAATCTTTGAAAAGTATTAAGGTTCAAACATGTGGCCCGCGCCTTCACACGGAATAAAATTTTCAAATTTTGCTGAACAGTAGTCGCATTACTTTTTCACGTAATCGAATTGAATAGAGCTTCCTTTGAGTAAGCTACGGAGATAGGAATGGTCTCAGGCGTGTGTCCTTTCTTTCTTTCTTTCTTTCTTTCTTTCTTTCTTTCTTTCTTTCTTTCTTTCTTTCTTTCTTTCTTTCTTTCTTTCTTTCTTTCTTTCTTTCTTTCTTTCTTTCTTTCTTTCTTTCTTTCTTTCTTTCTTTCTTTCTCTGGCCACGCGCCCCACGCAGGAACTATAAGTTGAAAAATCACCACCTAAGAAAGACTGTATATATTTCAGAATCGGCGTCCAGATTTTATGGATGCTGTAAAGCAGTATCGAGATGTTTCTCGAAACATTACATCACGTTTCCATCGGAAGTGATCTGCGTATGAGGTATGGCGAATGCGTTCTTTGACGTGTCTGTTTTTAGTAAATTCCGCTCAAGCTCCCTCTCTAATTTGCGCGAATGCTGCTGCTGTTGAATTGCAACTGCGTTGTGTGTGTACGCTTCTCAGTTGATAGGGAGGCGATGGCCGTGATTCACTGCCTTACTCTTTGCGCACTCGACGCACTCGCAAGCTTACAGCAGTACGTTCGCCACACCCCTTCCGCGCTGTATGAACCGCTATTTCTACTCGCATTCCCGAGAAAAAAGGGGTGTGGTGTGCGGTTTCCTCGGATGCAGCGCACTCTTCGCGTCCTTTCGCAGTGCCGCCTGTTTACTTTAAAAAACAGCCTGGTCGTCGTTCGTGTACAGCCTGGCCCCTCTGCGGTGCGCTCACTACGAGCGGACGTTTCGGATAACCCTTTCCGCTCTCCTCGCGTGGCTCGCTGCAGTATCGCTCGGCGGCGCAGGCAGTGAACGCGCGTTGCGGTGTTTGTGTGTGCGAGAAGGGGCGAGAAGGAAAGCAGCAGTGCATCCTGTTTACTCAGCGTGACGTCACGGACCTTCGACCTCGCCCCCGCCGCGATTGTATCTTGCCTCCGACCTTTAGGCTGACCGAGGGCGCACATTACGTTTCAGCGCGTTCGTTTCGTTCTACGCACGTCTGATCGCTGTGGTGTTACTTTGTTTTACCGTTGCAGGGTACGGACGGATGGAGACCGCGAGTATGAGACATTATATAGGCTTTCGCCTACACCAGGGTGAAAAAAGCACGGATGTTAACCAGACAGCAGTATGGTTGGCTACCCTACGCGGGGGTAAAAGGGAAAGGGAGCTGAAAATTGAGAAAGAGAGTTATAGAAAGTGAGATTATCAATACGTCGACTGAGAAGGAAGGAAGGTGACTTTCGCCTCTTTGTGCACAGGGAACCCTGTGGAATTTTTCCTTGTCGTGAGCTTGAAGTAGCTTTCGGCACTCGTTTCGCGTGCTTAATAGGTACGGCAGAGTTGAACGTTTATAAAGGCCCACAAGTTTACGTACGCTCGGCGCTGCATTTAGTGCGCGTGGGCTTCGGTTGAGCGCCATTTTGTGGAAACGAAAAAAAAAACTGGCAGGAGTAACTCGGAGTATCTCTCGTTAGACGCGGCCGTCTGAGAATACGTTGCCCGCGAGAGAAGCCAGCCCAGCAATTTTCAGAGTGCCCAACTGCAGGACGCAAGCGCTTCTCGCAGCTGATCCTATACTTCGCGCCGACCACTTTTCCAAAGCACGCGCGAGTTCCTCTGCCTGTTCCTCTCAAGTACAACGTTGTTCCATTGCGGTCTTGAGCCGGGGTTGAGAACTGCTACGCGATCCTGGCCGGGCCAGCGTTTCGTATAAGCACGCCGCACGCACCACTCGTCTTGCGGGGCGTGCTGCACCTTGGTGTGGTCCCGACTTCTCTCGTCGCTTTCGAGGTGTCGGCCGTATATTCCGCTCTGGAGCGCCCATTTGTCAGCCGGGGCGCGCGTTGCGGCGTCCTCGGTCGACGCGTGGTGGAATTTTTTTCACTCGGAGCACGCCAGCTTGCTCGCTTGGCTGGTGAGACGGGTGCCCCGCACTTTATCCGTTGCCACTCTCTACGTCTTCGTGAAGCTCTTCCGAGAAGAATGTTGTGTGATGTGCTGAGAAAGAAAGAAAGAAAGAAAGGAAGGAAGGAAGGGAGGAAGGAAGGAAGGAAGGAAGGAAGGAAGGAAGGAAGGAAGGAAGGAAGGAAGGAAGGAAGGAAGGAAGGAAGGAAGGAATAAGTGATGGCTGCAGATGGGCTAACGGCAAAGTTTACATCATGGCCTGAATGTTAGTATGTGCGGTATCTTGATAAAGATTGCCTCAACTTTGTCTTGCTATCGTTTCTAACTTTCTCCCAATTTGTGAAGGGGGGGGGGGGCACGCATTTATCTGACAGTTTTGGTGCCTCGCGGGCCGTACTTGTGCTATTTTTTTGTCAAGGAACTAAGAAAAATATTACGCAGACCCGTGGTAAAAAAAAAAAAATACTGGCAGGTGCCTCCGCAAAGTGTTTCCGCGTGGCTTAAGATAGCTTTCCGTTTGATTTGCGCACGTATACGCACGTGCGTAGAGATAGTTGCACGTTGGACGCGTACACGTTCGTACGAGCATGCACTTCTAATACATGGGCAAGGAAAAGGGCATCGCACAATCACTGGCTACGCGTATGGTTTGTTTATTAGTAATAAACATACCATACGCGTAGCCAGTGATTATGCAATGCCCTTTTCCTTGCACATGTATATTTTTCAACTTGCATACGGTGCCGGAGGGCAACCGTGTCTGGCGAATAAAATTTTTATATCAGCTCGTAAATGGTAATTATAACATCAGCACATCGCATTATTTTTCTTTTTCGACAGGTTATGAAACAAGGCAACGACATGCTTCGACCATAGTTCCCTTTATCACAAGGAATAACCATTTTAAGTATTCTTTTTCTTTTTCCCGGACTATAACGGGCTGGAATAATCCTAATACCGGATAGTTTCTCAGAAGTCTTTAGTCATGTTTGAAAAACATCTCAATATGTTATGAATTTCTTTGTGTTATTTCATTCGTTCGCTACCAGTGTCTTTTTTCCTCCTTTTGATTTCTTAAAAAAGTTTGATGAAAGCCTGCAGTTTATGTGCGCTAAATTGTTTGTATTTTTTTAGGTATAACCACCCGGCTAAGACCTGGGAACAGATCGCAGTATCTATAAATAAATAAATAAATAAATAAATAAATAAATAAATAAATAAATAAATAAATAAATAAATAAATAATAGATGGACACGTGCAACACATGCTGACTTGTGAGAGAGGAATCGTCGTCTCTCCTCCCCCTGTTCTCCTCCCATCTTTAAATGAAAATCTTGGCTACGTCCATGGAAGCGTACTCTACATATATACGTGCACACAGACTCGCGCAACTGTAATAAACGAGCATCTAGTAAAGATTTATGTGGAACGGGTGTTTCTGGGAGAGAGAGACAGAGCGACGTTCAGCCCGGGCCTAGCATTGCGTATACACGCTCGTGTGTGTGTTTGTGTATGGATGCTGCCTTTCTGGCTGCTTCGCCAGTTATGCGGAGACGAATGTGCCAGCCGCCTGCGTGCCTTTGGGGAGTAAGAGACGAGCGCAGCACTACGCGTGTTCGAGCGAGGCGCGCCTCACGCCTCTACTACCCTCTCTTTTTTCCTGTCCCCCTCAAGAGGGGGCCTGGTTTTGTGGCGACGCGGGCGGGCCTGAAGCAGCATCGGGCGCGTGTTTTCTCGAGGTGCCGAGTTTCACGCGCCACTACTGCGGTTAAATACGCGCCACTATGGTTAATTAGTAATTTCGCATCAACCCAATTTAAGCACAAAAAAAATATTCTCGATCAGAATGTATGTCTCTAGTCTCTCCTGCTTGCTTTTTTTTTTTTCATTTCTCATTATTGCCTTAACTTTTATCCGTGGGAGAGCTGGTTTTTGAAACCGCTGTGTTGCAGTGGCACGTTGTAGTAGCAAAACAGAAAAAAAAGAGCCCGATGTTGAGGTTTAACAAGACGTTTAGCTCGTGGTTTCTCGAAAACTTGAATGCGATGAGATAAATATTTTACCCAATAAATTGTTTTTTTTTGGCTTGTGTTTCTTTTGTCTTACTTTAACTCACTCACTCACTCACCGCAAGACATCTAACACCCCAACCCCCAATCTAACCCTCCTTAATCCTAATTTTCGAAAATCGACCCGGACACAAAGCTCCCAATGTGAATCAGAATCAGCTGCGGCTCGTTATGACGTCAGTGAGGGGGGGGGGGTGTCGACAACTGGTGCATTATATTCAGCACTCCTGTCCGCAAATTAAAACCGCGTGACTAGAAACGCTGCCAACAGTCCCCCTGACATCGTGAATTACGCGGTATAGAAGGCGACCTCTACGAAAAGCTGCTGCCGCGCAGCAGCTGCAACACACACACACACACACACACACACACACACACACACACACACACACACGCGCGCACACACACTTTTGGTTCGATCAATCAAACGCACGCATGCGTTAGCATCCACCTGTCGCCGTGACGCAAAGCAAAACAGGTCTGGTCGCAATGTGAAGCAACTCGCCGAATTGCAATAAATTCTGGAGCGCTTCGAGAAAGGAATAACAAAGTCTTACAACAACCGAGGATGTTCAAATATTGCGAGACGAAAGAAGATGGAAAGGAATCAGGTGGGGAAGACAAATACAGCTCGTGCCTCCTTCCTAACCGCTCGTTAGCTGTGTTGCGCGATTCCGTGTGCTCGCCCAGAGGCAGGTGTCGAGGGCGCACCGCGCGCACACTTTTTCTGGCCTCTCGAGCACGCGACACTGTTGCGAAGGTTTTCACTGGTGTGGGTGCGTGTGTACGCGTGAGCGATGCGCTTGGACCCTCGGGAAGACAACCCGCGGCGCACGGGCCCGACCGCATTTAGATCTACGCTCCGTTTTTATCTTGAACCTGCCCGTTTCGCAGAAAACTTGGAAAACGACCCCATCGTCGTCATTGAACGATCGATTCTCTCGTTGGGAGTTCTCTCCGGTGTAGCTTCTGTGGTGGGATAGAAGGAGCATGGTAGAGCGCCCGTCGAAGTTCGCAAAATTATTTTGTTTTTGTTTTTGATTACAGCAGCGGTTGGAAGCATGTTGGCTTCTTCTTTGGTGGTCATCAATCACCTGGTAGACTGTAGACAGACTGACTTACTGACGTAAAATAAAAAAAAAACAAAAAAAACGACGCTGACATAGAGAAAGAAATACATCACGTAAACCAAACAAGCGAACAGCAGTAGATGAACAGGTATAAGGAGACAAACAAAAGAAGACACGTCGTTGTGAAATATTAAGCCTACTCGCTTTTTGCAAGTCTCCACGGTTTTAGCGTGCCCCCTGTGTCACATATTCTATAGTTGCTTAAAAAAAAAACGCGGTAAGTAAAGTACGGGAAGAGGCTTGACGGACGGGACGAATAAGGCCGGCCTCTCAGGCGCGCCCCGTTCGACCCGGTTGAACGACTTTCATTTTTGGCGCGCCGCGTCAGCGCCTTTTTGCCGCTAGGAGCGCGGCACTCGAAGAGTTCCTAACTCGGAGGAGCTTGCGTGTTGCGTAAGCGAGCAGTGTGCACGCACACAAGCGCCGTGCTTGTCGCTGCTCGTGTCATGCTTTGTCGTTCTTAGCGACCGGAAAAAGACGCAGGGGCGTCTCCCGCCTTTTACGCGTCTCCTCGAGGGATGTGTTGATCTGCGCAGTCGCGGCTTTCCGTGTAGGTCGCCTCTATAGGCTGGTCCACACCGGGGACTAGCAGCGGTCGCGCGACCATTTGCGACTGGTCGCAAACAGTCGCGAAAGGTCGCAAAGCGACTGCTTTGGCTAGTCGCTTCGTGACCGATCTTTTCAGTCGCGCGACTACAGTCGCAAAGCTGCTGGAACCAATCAGCGATGCTCAATTTTTGTTTTGTTGTTTTCATCGCTGTGCGAGAACGGACGAAAACAATAAATGCGGTGAGCTCGGTTCGTTCCGTTCACTCAGCTGGCGGCGATCAGCTGATCAGCGTTGGTCTCCAGAGTTCTCGCTGATAACGAGATCCGGACGTGACTCTCCAGTTTTGCGGCTTTCTGGTCGCTCGCATGTAGCCTCTGCCGGTGTGAACACCCGTCGCTTTCTAGTCGCCAGTCGCGAATGGTCACGCGACCGCTGCAAGTCGCCGGTGTTCACCAGCCTTATGTCGTGTAATTCGCGATGTAATGGGGGGAGGGGGGGGGAGACTGTTAGCAGCGTTACAAGTCGCGCGGTACTTCATTTGTGGACAGACGTGCTGGATATAATGCGTCCATTGTTGGCACCCCTTCCCACCCTCACTGACGTCATAACGAGCCGCAGCTGATTTCTGATTCACGCCGTGAGGTGTGAAATGTGCGTGGGAAGCTTCATTGTCCGGTTTAATTTTTGAACATATAATAAGGTTAAGGAAGATTGAATTGAGAAGTGAGGGATTAGAAGCCTTGCGGCGATTACGATTTACCTAGCTGGCCGTGGTCCTCCCTTGTGGTCTGGGGATGATAGCTCTACATTTCAACGCAGACGAAAATTTGGCTTGTTGGCGCGCAATCTTAGTAGGTAATAACGTAATACGATACAGACATTCGCGTACGAGTATGTCACGTTTCTTCTCCCAGTGATCCAGCGACTCACACATCATACTGCCATCGTAATAAGCACTCGCATCCGAAGATTTAGATAGTGTGTGCTGCACTGACGATAACGTCTGTCCCCGTGGTGGCTTATCCTTAGAGTTTCATAAATTGTATACCCTGGGGGGTAGCCTTGTGCCTGTTGTGTGTTGGAACTGCAACGCGTGATTGACGTTTCCGCTAGCGTTGGACTGATGGGTTCGTGCGCGTATTTGCCTGTCCAGAAATGAAATCTGTTCATTGATTCAGAAGTCCAGGCCTCGAGTGTTCAGAATCTATACGGCGTGCCTTTTCGCGGAAAGGCCGTTTTGGGACATATAAAACATACAGACATTAAGAGTGTCCATGTAATGTCTATTTCTCACAGATTGTTGGTGGGCCAGTTGGCACATACTTGACGTGAAACAGCAGACCTAGACCGGACAGGAAGTTACAAGAAGCAGACATACACAGCGCTGTGTATGCTTTTCTCTTAAAACTTTCTGTCTTGAACAAGCGCGCGGTTTCACGTTCAGTGATTGATTTGGTTGATATGTGGGGTTCAACGTCCCTAAACCACCATACGATTATGAGAGACGCCGTAGTGGAGGGCTCCGGAAATTTCGACCACCTGGGGTTCTTTATAACGTGCAGCCGAATTTGAGCAAACGGACCTACAACATTTCCGCCTCCATCTGAAATGCAGCCGCCGCAGCCATCACGTTCAGTGTCTACCTCCCTTGTGTTGTTGTTCTCCTATTGTTAGTGGCGCATACCTACTGTGGGGGATTGGCCAAGAATCGAGTGGCTTTAAATTTTACTGTTCATATTTAGAATGATGGAGGTATAACAGAAAGATTACCGATAGCCTATAGGCAAGTGTGGTGCTTAATGTAATGCATACAAATATTTACATAAGCAAATTTATTCTTAGAGTAGAGCAATAATGTTCACAGGGTCATATGAGCGCGTGTTAACGATTGCCATCGTGCAGTGCTGACCTGCCGTAACCCTCCCTTTTTAGCGCAGCATCCTCTCTACCTTCTTTATTGAGATTATAGTAGCAGATGATCGTAGTTTGGTTTGTAAGGAAATGCATTGCAGCAACGTTCCATTCATGCTTCGACGCTCGTTGCGTCATCTTGTTCTGACGATATCCCAACTTTCCGCTACCGTACACGTATCCTTAACCTGACCCTTTTGTTCAGTCTCGCCAGTTGTCGTCGTCTCTTTTGGGTGTGCCTCGCAGTATTATACCGCGTATTTTTTTCACAAGAGCGCCAATTTTCATCACGTCGTTCTTTGTCGTTCGCGATTTCGTTCACGGCGGCGCGCTTGAACACTATATGGCTGCTATGGCGTGACCGTGGTTCGTTAATGCTATTGTGTCGGCCAGGACCGGAAAATCAGTGAGCGCGTTCAGCTTTTGTCGATGACGGCACCGTTATGCGAGGCCTATTCAGCGCGTTTGCTCGCTCTATGAGAATGCAGCTTCGAAACTGAAACGTTTTTTGTTTGAGAGGTTCTTTCATTCCTCACGTTATCGTACCAACTACTTCGCATACGGGTGTCTTATTTCAAACTGTGCGCAATTTTTTTTTTGCGGGCCTCTATGCTGAAACACGTGCTAGTTACGAATTAAACAAACAAAAAAAAAAACAAGAGAGGCTTTGTGTATAGGCAGACCGTGAATAGTTCCTGGATAGGCAACTTTCAGTCTCGCAAACGGCTGCACAATGCCGTTCTTGCATGCCAGCGCTATGGGCATTGTGGATAGAATTTTTTTATAGTACCTCGTACTTGTAAGTTCTATATAAAACGCGAATCACATCCTCGCTAATGAACAAATGTAAACACCGTGTTAGCCAATAAGCTGATCAAATTTATTTCGAACGGCTCTAATTTCCTTGTATCACGCAACGTGCGGACTATAACGAAAAGAAAAATTAGATAGTTCCATTCTTCGTATTTGGTGTGTGATTACCCGTTGTCGGTACGTCAGTGTTTGACAATGGGGCTAAAAATGCGCAGATTCGAGTGTTACCTGTGAAAGGCAGTGGTAGGACGAACACAAATGAGGATAATGAAACAGGACATGCGCTGTGTCCTTTTAAACATCATTATGAACAGAGAACGACTTGTCCGCCGCCTATGTGTTATTTGAGTGTTTCGTTTATCAGGCTTGTTACATACGGTCAACCAACAACCTGGCGAGACACAATTAGACTTTACGGAACCGGTAGATAGCGAGGCTCCTCCATTGATAAGAAAAAAAAAAGTGCGCAATGAAAACTTAAGTGGCGATGTCTTCTTCATGTTGCGACACCAGCTTCGTATATCTTGGCGGTGTCTGCTGGAGTATCCCTTCGTCTATCGGCAGTAATTGCGTGCATTGTGTTCTGGGAGACCCATAGTCTTAATAATATCTGTGGTGTAGCATGCCGAAACCACAATGTGATGATGGGAGACGGCGTAGTGAAGGGCTCTGGAAATTTCGACCACCCGAGGTTCTTCAACGTGCGTCTAAATTTCAATACACGGACGGACCTTCAGTTGCGCCTCCCTAGATAATGCAGCCACTGCAGCCGGGATTTGATCCCGCGACCTTAAGGTTAACTTGTCGAGCGCCATAGACCCAGTCTTGACGCATTGAGTTTTGGGAAATGACTGTGTAATTCTGATCAAGTTATGTAAAAAAAAAAGGGGAACTTCGAAATTCTTGACGTCACTCTGACGTTCGCGTACTCAAGTTTCCGAATCAATCGTTGACCTTTCTTCAGATTTGGGTGCACGTTAAAGAACACCTGCAGGTGGTCGGAATTTCCGGAGCCTTCCACTACACGGCGTCTCTCACAATCACGTGGTGGTTTCGGGACGTTAAACCCCCCACATATCAATCAATCGTTACCTTTCGGGTGTAGTGAAGGCTCCTGCCGTTGCTCGGCTGCTAACCCGAAAGGTGGCGGGTTCGATCCCGGCCGTGGCGGTCGCATTTCGACGGAGGCTAAATAGTAGAGGCCCGTGTATACTTCGCGTTAAAGAAGACCAGATGTTCTTGTTATTCTCCCAGTTTTTGTTGCTCAGTTGCACCGCCGTTGCTGCTCACTTGAATTCTATACCTACGCCTTCCGAATTTCTTTATTGTGTTTCGATCATGTACCTTGAATTTCTTGTTATTCAAGCTTTCTGCATATCGGTAAACATTCGCGTATTACATTTGTTTGAGTGTCAGTGACCAGACACGCTTTGTCACGATGTTGTGTTATTTTCTGTGTATTCCATGTTATTGATGACCGCCCTATTACTCTTTGAAGTTTCTAGCCCCCTTACTCAATGCTCTCATTGAGCTTGTAAGGTATCATAAATAAATAAATAAATTTCCGGAGTCCTCCAGTACGGCGTCTTTCATAATCACGTCGCCGTTTTCGGACGTAAAACCCCAGATAACTATCATTGTTATTATTGCCGTTACGGGTCTATCCAACGATCGGGAGATAAAAACAAACAAACAAACGAACGATGCCCTTCCTGAGAGCTCGCGTGGATCACGTAAACGCACTACTAGCACGCACTCCGTGTATATAGTGCCGCGCAAGCGTGCGGTAATAATCTTGATTGCCCATGCACCGTCCCGCATGTATTGCCCTATATGCCCGTCTCCGTTCGTGGTGCGTATACACATAGAGGCACGCACCTTAACGGCGCGGCGCTGTCGAAGACTCTCTTTTACGACGACGACGCGACTGTTATGCTCGGTCGCGTAAGAGAGAGAGAGAGAGAGATGCAAGGAAAGGCAGGGAGGTTAACCAGACGCACATCCGGTTTGCTACCCTGCACTGGGGAAGGGATAAAGGGGAGAAAAGAGGATGCAGAAAGATGAGAGACCGCCGGTCGATCCCATTAGGCTGATGGGAAGACGCGTTCGAACTAGCGTGTACCGTGTTTACGTTTGTACGAGCTACGCTCTGTTGGCATCCGCTCGATTTTTGTCTGCTAACGCATTTATTTGTATTTTATTTTTCTTTGATAACAGGGGGATGTTCGCGTTCGAGTAGTGGGTGCATTCGTCTGCGTTAACTTCGTGCTTCGCGCGGAAAAGTTTGATATCTCGGTACATAATATAGTGCGCTGCGTGTGGTTTAAAAGAAATTGCTCAATATTTATCCCCAAGCGAGAAACCCCTTACAAACCGCTGACGAACTGACCACTTATAACGAAATTCTTCTTAATCGTTGTAAGCTGGGCCGTAAGACTTACCCGAGAGCGCGTAAGAATCTTTCAAAAAGCGAGGAAGTTATGTGGAGAAGTACTGCTGACTGAGTGAGTTGGTGCGGGATAAAATGATATTGCTTTAGCACAGCTCAGTTTTGGCGTGAAGGAAAGATACTATACAGTCAAGAAGGAAAAAAAAAAAAAAAACAGACGACAGTGTGAGGCTCACACTGTCGCCTGTTTTTTTTTTTCTTCTTGACTGTATAATATCTTTCCTTCACGCTAAAACTGAGCTATGCTAAAGCAATATCATTTTATGAGGAGAAAGTTACAAACAGGGGTAATTTCCAATTCCACAATTGTTGAGCAATTGGCATTCTTCGGTGTATAGCCCTCGGTGTACGCATTGCGAAGGTAGAGCGGACTTATACCACATGGTTTGTAGCTGTTCTAACTTTGGTGAACCAGACAGATACAAGAGAATCCTGGGAGTCCTTGCTACTCAACGAAGAGGGAAATGCTCAATGGCAAGTCATCGGTCTCGCCCTGACCGCCGCCACGTCCCAAGGGATCCCGGTCGACGGTTAGGGAGGATGAGTGTGGGTTTAGGCTGACGCCTCTACCCCGTCATCTATTTGACGGGTGCCATGCTCTCTCTCTCTCTCTCTCTCTCTCTCTCTCTCTCTCTCTCTCTCTCTCTCTCTATCTATCTATCTATCTATCTATCTATCTATCTATATCTCTCTCTCTCTCTCAATATTTATATACGTGTCGTAAAGAAAGAAAGAAGGAAAAAATATGAAAAAGGAAGAAGGAAGGGACAAGTTTTCCGACTTGTGTTTCTACACTGCCTTAGAGCTAATTGTTTTTTTAGTTAAGTGTCTCGGAAGTATTCGAAGCCAGTGTGCTTAGATTTGAAGTGCGCGTTAAGAAACCTTGGGTGGTTGGGATTCCCAGAGCTCTAAACTGCGGTGTCTCGCATAATCATATGGTGGGTTTGGGACGTTAAACTCCAATAATTATGACTATCAGCGACTGTTTGTTCTGCCTTTTTTGCGTTGACCAGTTTTTAAAATTTTTCCTTCACCGTAAATAGCGCTACGAAAGGGACGAATCACAATTGTGTGCGTGTCCATGTGTCTGTGTGTGTTTTGTGTAGCGAGCAATTAGTACGTGGACGGCGTTCCTAATTACGGCCAGCACGTCGTGTTGCAACCCCACTATTCCTCATGCGTATAGCTTGGACAATGAGACGCCGTTTGGGCGCGTGGTCGGGGCGGTAATTGTAAATTATGTCGCATGGAGAACGCATTATGCGGTATACTTCGTTCAGAAAAACCACGACAGATAGACCTACCTTGGTGTTGCCTCTGTGCCGCAGCCTTTATTAGGCAACGCCGAACGAAGAAGCGGGTTATTAAGCTCAACGGATTCGTAATAGTTAGCGCTTCGCGATGCCGACGTCGTACGACGTCGGTCGGTTCATGAATATTCATGCGCCAGTTGTTTGGAACAAAGAGTAAGTGGGTCACGGTGAGACCTTCTGGAGCGACGGCATCACGTACAGTTACGCAGCGTCGACGTCGTTTAATTTCGTACAATGTGCGCCGTCGCTGCGCGTGTCGAGTTGGTCAACGCTTAACGCGAATTTATTACGCTAATCTTGCGCTCCCCCCCCCCCCCCCCCGGTCTTCTTATCTTTCTCACGCTCGCGCACACAAACCATCCATCTGCTTTTATAAAGAGAACGATAGTGGCTTGTTGCCGTGCGCTGTCGTGCGCTAACTAAGGAAAACAACGGACCAAAAACGACACCGGTACAATAAAGAGTCGAGACGGAGCGTCCTTCGGTGGACGAAAACAGAGTCGGGAAGATTTACGCCAGTGGCGCCAGCGGTGCCCATTCGCGTCGTCTGGATTCCCACACCCTTGCGTGCGCCCCCTCATCCCTGCGTTGCGTTGTTTGGCTAAATGCGTGCAGCGTCGCCAGACTGAGAGGCAGATTCTTAAAGTCAACTTTCTTTTCTTCGGATACTGTTGTCCTTCGACGCCATTTTCAATTACATTCTTGCGTGCAGGAGCCTAGAGATGCGTATATCGATGCACCGTGTTTTATTTGACGCTTTAACGACTTCTCTGGTTCCCAGCGCATACAGCTCCAGACATTCCCGCAGTCAACGTCAATGATGCAGCACACTGCGAGGCTCGAGGTGTCTTACCCGCCAAGCAGCTGACCAAAGAGTGACTTCTATCGATCAGGGGAACGTGGTGGAGGAGATGTGGAGAGAAAAAGATCGGTTGACAACATTTAGTGATACAACCAAATACAATAAAACGCAGAGGCAAATTTATTCCCCTCACGCTAAACTCAACAGAGCAGAGTCCGTCGCTTGGAGGCGATTACAGACAGAAAGTTACCCCAATACCGTGCAAATAAAGACTTTTATACCCTGCTATATACGAGAGCGACACGTGCAAGCTGTGCAAGTCTAGTAGAGCCGCCCTTCAACACATGTTGTGGGGATGTCCCAAATATCAAGATCATATGGCGGTCTCTTCGGAAGATCTGCGGGTGCAGTGGTCGGCCACGCGCTCGAATCTCATGGACCAACCTCGGGCCGTTCAGCGAGCCCTGGAAGCAGCGCGGGAGCAACAGCTCCAAGCGACCATCCAGGCTGGCCCGGGCCTTCCATTCGCCGGATTTAAAAAAAAAAGTTATTTCTTCATCATCACAACGTGTCTGCGCGTTTTTTCTTCTTCTGATACCGATGAGCGGATGGCCCTTCTCAGCCTGATATATTTAAAAAACAAACGTGTTTATTTGCAATGAGATATATAGAGACTTGCCATTCTCTAAAGTGATTGATCAGGGTACGATGCTGAAACACTTCTGAAAACAGTAGTATATAGATACGCGTCCTCGCGTACCTCTTTCGCCAGGACTACGCGTGTATGCAAGCAGTCATAATGTTGTATGTACACCCTATGCTTAGCTCGATTGCGTTGCATTTCTCTGAACATTCGGTAGGTGCGAAGAGAGGGAGCTACGATATTTGAACGCGCGCAAGTCGGAGCGTCCTTCGCAGTCTAGTAGTATCCCGTCTCTGATACATCTTCAAAGCCAAACGAGGTGCTGAGAGGCGGCGATCCAAACGATCGACAGAGATGTTCCGGGAAGGATGGAGGGTTGAGCCGATGAAAAATAACGTATACCTTTCGAAAAAGTGGACTTCTTGTCGAAACGTGGCTTTTAGCGACAATTCATGCTGGCGATTTCTTTTTACGCGAAGAGCCGATATGTAATAAAGGCGCGTATGTAGTTTGGTACAACGTTTAGAAGTCTGGCGGCATTTCCTCCTCAATGGCGGATTTACAAGAGCCTGCTCCAATGGGTGTCCACTTCAGTGTGACGTCATGAGCCTGCTTTTGGAGAACATTGTAGAATGAATGATCGGGGCTATTTACTTTAGTCGCGGAGGGAATCGGCTGCCGCGCTTTAGTAATTAAGTTGTATCAGACTATAGCAATTTTGTAGGCGTTCTACGGCGTGTCAGCAGTTTCTACGCTCAATAGCCCCCCCCCCCCCCCTACAAACGTATAGAATAAGAACTGTTCACTTTACACATCGCTTCGATAACGGTTCATTTCAGGGTATAGAGAAAAAAAATAAACCACTATATGAGAATTCATTGTTCGTTAGTTGTTCCGTAAATGTGCCAAGCTTCTTTTTATACTACTACTAGTAGTACTATTAATAATAATAATAATAATAATAATAATAATAATAATAGCTTGTTTATCATCTTTGTAAAATACTGATGGGGGATTGTTGCTCGACTAGCCTACAACCCTTTCAGTGAGGCGATATATATATATATATATATATATATATATATATATATATATATATATATATATATATATATATATATATTTTTTATTTTACAGGTTCTGCAGGCCTATACTTAGGCCCAAGCAGGAGGGGCAAAAACAACAAAAAGTACAATGTCACAGCACTTAATTAGACAACTTATAGTGCACTTGCACAACAGAGTTACGGCACATAAACAGTGATCAGAACACTCATGCGCAGCAGAAGTCAACTAACTACATTACTCGGGCACTGCGAATACACACCATATGGATACATCATTCAGAACTAAACAAAAAAAGTTTCAAGCTGTTTTTCAATATCTTCGGACTGAAAAGCACTTATTGGTAAAGAGTTCCAGTCAGCAATAGTCCTAGGGAAAAAACTATTTTTAAAAGCAGTGGTACGGGCAAAAACTGGCGCCAATGAATATTTATGCTTATGTCTTGTTTTTCTAGAAGATAGAGGTTTCACACAGTTGGGCAGACTTGTTGTAACTTTACCGGAAAGAATTTTGTGTAGGAACGTTAACCGATTAATTTTCCTGCGAGTTTCCAGTGTTTGGATATCATTTAGTTGCATAAGTTGTGTTGGCGAATCATATCTTTTATATTTGCTAAATATAAATCTGACAGCCTTCCGTTGAACTTTTTCAATCAAGGCAATATCTTTTTTACATTGAGGGTCCCAAACAACCGAGGCATATTCGAGTTTTGATCGGATGCAGGTGTTATATGCCAATAATCTAGTCTCCTTCGTTGAGGATTTAAGTTTCCTCTTAAGAAACCACAGTTTCCTAAGTGCAGCCGTGCATATGCTTGTAATGTGGTCTGACCACGTAAGTGACTTTGTCAAAGTGACTCCTAGATATTTGTATTTTTCTACGTCTTTGAGTGGGTTATTGCGGAGAAAATAAGTATAAGGCTGGGAGTTCGTTTTCTTGTTATTCTCAAGAGAACTGTTTTGTCACTATTAAGTTCCATGCCCCAGTTTTGACACCACTCATCTATACTTGTAAGAGACTGTTGAAGTAATATGTGGTCATTTACACAACATATTTCTTTAAAAACAACACAATCATCCGCAAATAATCTGACGGATATGTCCTTATGTACGACATCAACTAAATCATTAATAAAAATTAAGAATAACAAGGGGCCTAACACACTACCTTGTGGCACACCAGAAGAAACATTTAGCGAAGAAGAAAAACAACCCCTGACCTCAACAAATTGAGTTCTGTTATTTAAGTACATATGAATCCATTTAACGATGCCCGAAGGTAGCCCAATATTTTCGAGTTTAAACAAAAGTTTTCCATGAGGCACCTTATCAAACGCTTTGCTAAAATCTAAAAAGAACACATCAGTCTGCCCAGATATATCTAGAACCCGTGCGAATTCATGCACTGTAGACACAAGCTGTGTTACCGTAGACATATTTTTTCGGAAACCATGTTGATTAGGCGACAAAATATTATTTTCTGATAAAAATGTGTTAATGTAATTTGCAACAACATGCTCTAACATTTTACAGCAGCTACTAGTGATAGAAACAGGACGGTAGTTTGTCAAGGAATAGCGGTTACCCTTTTTAAAGATCGGCACAACACGAGCTTTACGCCAATCGGCTGGTATCTGACCATATTTGAATGATACATTGAAAAGGGCAGTAAGGAAGTCAGTGATTTGTTCAGCATAGCGTCGTAGGAATGAATTACCAATGCTGTCAGGGCCTGACGATTTCTTAGGATTAACCTTAAGTAACATTTGTAAAACACCTTCACGAGTTATCAGAACATCATCCGTGATTATGGGCATCGGGTCTCGCAGTTCATAATACTGTGGTTCGGAAAAGACGCTCTGAAAGTATTTATTAAAATGATCAGCAATTAGTGCCGGATCTGTTATCGTGACCTCATCAACTTGTATTTCAGAAACGCCTTCTTTAGTTTGCTTAATATAGCGCCAAAATTTATCAGGATCTGTCCTGATGAATTCAGGTAGTGTGTCGTTAAAAAATTGATGCCTAGCCTTGCTAACACTCTCTAATAATTTTTCTTTAAGATCGGAAAAATGTTGCGTACTAGTCTTGTGTTTTTTTCGTAACCTTTTTATCTTTCTCTTGATCTTTATAATCTCACGGTTTATCCATGGGTTATGTGAACGCCTGCGTATTCTCCTAAGCGGGACAAAGTTCTTTGTACAGAAGTCCACAATACCACGGAAGCGTTGCCAGGCTCTATCAACATCACTAACAGATGTGGGGAGATGTGTTTCTAAATAATCAATTACTGCAACATCATCCGCTCGATTGAAATCTCTTACAACACTTTCCACTGGCGTTTTCACTGATTTACAACGTGCATGCCTGTCCCAAACAAATGATATTAATCTATGGTCAGAAATACCGGTTTCAACTGTGATAGTCTTTCGGTAAAGAGTTCCGTTGTAAATAGCAGATCAAGTATCGAACTCCCCCTTGTGGGGTGTCCTACCATTTGCTCAAGGCCTAGAGAAAACATTATGTCTAAGAGTGTGTCAGCCGAGGAAGAAGTACCATAATTTATATCATCCCAATTAATGGCTGGCAGATTGAAGTCACCCGTTAAAATAAGATTTTTGCTTCGTAGACGTAGTAGTTCATCGTACAAACCGCTCATAAAAGAATCATCAGCATTAGGACATCGATAAACCGCACAGAGAAAAAATGACATATCAGCAAATGAAAGTTTTAAAAGCAGACTCTCTCTCACTGGAAAACGCTCAGCAATAGTTACATCAATGCCATACTTGATAATGACAGCCACTCCACCGCCCCGATGACCACGATCACATCGAAAAAGTTGGTAGTTCGGCGGAACTATCTCGCTATCGCCAATGGCTTCATGTAACCAAGACTCTGTTATCACACAGACATGAGGATCGTGCGTGAGCAAAATATTTTCCAACTTTTCAATTTTATTTGTTATACTCCGTGCATTGAAGCAAAGCAAACGAAGTTGGTGCTCCCCTAATTGCTAGCTGGGATTCCCTACGGCACTCTCATGTGACACTTTCCTACGCGCATTAAGCGAGTCGTCCCAACAGAAAAAGGTGTGATCAATACGAAGCTTATCGTGAACAAGAGCAACCTTGCTACCGCTTTCTCTGTCTGCTTTTGCAGTTGCCCATAGCAGTTTTCTTTTGCGGAGTGTGTCAGGACAGTAGTCGTTTTGAAGATAAATTTTGGTTCCCTTCAGCTTATGTGCTTGACGCAACACAGCTTGCTTTTCCGTATAATCTTGGAAAAAAAGTATAACAGGACGTCTGCTTGATACCGGCTTGCCTAATCTATGAATCCGCGCAATTGTCGTGCATTTCACCCCTAATCGATCATGAAATATGCCCTTCACTACCTTTTCACGTAGCTCTGCTTCAGATTCACTACCAGCAGCGCTGATACCAAATACAAGAAGATTATTCCGGCGACTGCGATTCTCAAGGTCAACCAGCTTGGACTGATGAATATCAATTAACTGCTGAATGGAATCTACAGACTCCTGTATCGATTCGCTCACGCCCTTCTGAGTTTGTAGTTGCTTAACATTTGCTTCTAAGTTATTCAGACGCACTCCAAAGGTGCTTATTAATGATTCTGTTGAGTCTAAACGTGCTCTAAGGCTTACAAGTTCTGCTCGGATATCAGATTGTCCCTTCAAGAGCTCGTGAAACATTTCATCAACAGTTGGCCCAGGGTTTTGCTCGACATCTCCACACAGCAATAACTTGCAAACAAAATAACATTCATATGCAATAATAAAACATGTCTGTGGGCACGGCACAATAAGAAGTACAATTTCGTCTCCAGACCTATGATTTGAAAGAGAAAAACTAACCTGTACAACGAAAAAGAAGCGTTTCGTTAGCGGCATCTTTCCAGCCGCTTCGCCGTGCCCACTGAAGGTCCAACTGTGTGGCCTGTCTTTAAAAGGGCGATCCAACGATGACGTCACGGGCATGCAATGTTCCAGAGGGGGCGTATCCAGTATGTCCAAATTCGATGAAGGCACTGGACAGTAGTTAGCAGAGACAGATGTAATCGCCGCAACTTCATTCCCGGTAGTGCAAGGTTCCGATGGCCCGGCGAGCATGAAAAACACGGCCTGTACAACGAAAATATATATATATATATATATATATATATATATATATATATATATATATATATATATATATATATATATATATATATATACAGGGGCATATTAGTGCTTTAACATATGTTCTTTTTTGTGTATTTGTTAGTAATAAGACTGCTCGACTACCTGTAGTGCTGGTAGCTCAGAAATACTTGTTACAAACCACGCTGAACGGTTTCACAAAACCTCGTTCATCTCTTCCTCTTCAGTGTTCATCTCTTCCTCTTCAGTTGGCACGCGCTGTGACTACTTCTGTAGAAACGGCGCTTAAATGCGCCCAAGGCGTCGCGCCTGCTGCTTGGTGACGGTTACATTCTCTCCCGTGTAAAACAGACGCGCCCGTGGGAGAGGGTAAAAATTACTTCCTCTTTCTGCCATGGAGCCGCGACGGGTCTTTTCTTTGAGTGTTTCATGCTGGAAGACTTGGCTGCGCCTTCGAGAGAGAGTCTTCGTGCGCGCCGCTGTTATTGCAGCAGCTGAAGTGACCTTGCCTGTCTGTCCGTCCGTATGGTGCACGGTAGTCCCACATTTCGGAGGCCAAGGTCTTCATACCTTTGGTGGTAGACGATATCGGAGGCCACGCATATGGTCTGCTTTACAGACCTTTGATACCTTCCGGTTTTGTCTGCGGGTGTGCCTGAATAGCATAGGTGGGCAAGAATAGCGTTAGAAAATAGCCCGCTGATTTTCTGCACTTTCCTTTCGTCAGTTGGCAAAATATATTCAGATAAATGTTCTTTTGAGATACATAAAAAGTACAAGACATTGCCTTGAACATTACACACGTTCTCTTTTTCTGAAAAACTAATAAGGCACTTTTCTTACCCTTGAAAAAACGTAAAAACGTCCTTTAAGTTTCGACGTTACGAGCTGGTAAATGAGGTAACCGGAAGTTTTTTTTTTTTTTTTGGGGGGGGGGGCACAACGCTTGCGATCTTGAAACCGTCTATACATTTGTTAACAACTACTTAAATTGACTGGTCTCCAGCCGACATTTGGCAATAGTTAGCCGAAACCAGCAGCTACTCAGTCATCATCAACTTACAAGAACTGAAATTTGGACTAATTTGTAAGAATTCGTACATTAGCAAATAGTACCTTAGACATTGGACGCAAGGAGATCTGGCGGCAGTTCTTTCTTGTGTACCTCTTTATTCCTCTACTTGTTCAAGTACGTATCATCAGTCATCGTTTTGCTGACATTAGCTGGCACAACTCAATGTTAGCTATTTCAAGACCATGGTGATCGTGTGCGAGTAAATGCGGTTGCAGAATTCGGTCAAGAATATTCGCCATAATCGGTCGGTGTGCAGCTGGACTGTAACCAAGAAGACGTTCTTGAAAATTACATGGCGTGGTTCCGGCGGCGGCTACTACCGCAGCCTCTGCAATTCACCACGCGAGAACGTCGTGCAGCCAGAGCCGATCGCGGAGCCGATCTCGGAGGCCGTGCTCCAGCACTGCAGTTGTTCTAACTATTACGCAACCGTTGACAATACACGGAGCTGTGTAACTCTCGGACTAATGGCGGCTGGTGATTGTTCATGGTGCTTAAGCTTTTTATGTTAATCCTTGACATATCAAAGTTTCCGGGTCCTACAAGACAGTTCTGGCGGCTAAGTTACTGCCGCATTAGCAGCATAGTAGTTCAAATGTTTAAGCACTCTTATTTCGCAATCTCTTTTGAGCTGCTTGAAGCCACGAAGAGGGAAGTCTTGTCAAGTGCGTGTACACGATCCGCGAAACCGAAATCAAAAGTGGATTTCGGGTTGGGAGTCTGTAAATTTCATTCACTGGATTTGCAGTTAAGACCCTAAAACCAACTGCCAAAGGGATAGCCATCGCAAGCAATGTCTACAACTACTCTCTCTCTTTTTTTTTTCCTTTTCAATAAAACGAGGAAACATTCGCACAATCGAATCATGATTTTGCTAAGAGTGTGTTCTTTGAAGAGCACCATTACAAATTACAGCTCTTGGGGGTATGATTTTTCCTTTTTTAAATGTAACTGTTTAAATACATGAGAGAGAGAGAGAGAGAGAGAGAGAGAGAGAAGGTACCTAGTTAACTACCTCTATTTAGGAAGTAAAAGGGCGGTGGAAAGAATAGTGAGGGAAAGCCTATGAAAGCACCATAAAGCTGTTATTTCCGTGTCAGATCATCAACACGCTGACAAAACAATACATCCAATCAGCAGTCACACTCTGTTCATGCAGATACGTAAATTGGTAAAACGAAAACACGCAGAAAATTTGTAACCGCCTGTTTACTGCTGAATATATTCTCGCAGCGTGTAAGTACCGTTGTTTGGAAACGATATTACAGCCAAGGGTTCCTTCGAAGTGTTTCTTCAAGGCCACAGGGAGCAGAGCACATTCACGAGAAAAAAAAAAAAACTGGGGAGGTATCTCTCGGAATGCTGCGTTTGGCGATACGATGACCTTTCAGCGGCAGGCCAGGCTGTTGTACAGCGCTTTCTGTATGTTAAGCGCTTTGCGCGCAGCGGAGCAGGCGAATGCCGCCGCCTATTACGTACGGTTCGCACTTCCTCCGGCGAGAGAGTCGCAGCCTTTGATGTGGTTTCGCCGTACGTTTATCGATGCTTCTTTGAAGAGAAGGCGAAATGGCAAGTAACTCATAGCGGCCGGCTAACTTGTGTAGCGCAAGTATGCTGCGAAGTAAGCAGCGCGTCACGACTTGCTGACGCTGCGCTGCGTGCGAGAAGAATCGCTTTGAAAGGTGGGCAATGTGGGAAGACTGCGTGGGACTCTGAGTGAGTGAGTGAGTGAGTGAGAGAGGGAGGGAAGGAGGGAGGGAGTGTGTGTGTGTGCGTGCGCGCTTTTGGAAATTAAATAATGCAGATGCATTGGAACAAACGCGCGGGAAAGAACGTATTGCGGTGTTGCGTTAGTGTAGCGCCAATGTGCGTCTTAATTTTTGTTTCGTGCTTGTATCAGCTTAGTTAAGCAGCGAGGCTCGTTCGCTTGAGTGATTCTTAGCGCTAACTAGACCCACCGGGTATGAGCTCATTTAGAAACGTTGTTGTTGATGCGTGGTATCGCAGAAAACCTTTTTTGTCCTCATTTCTGCCGGGGCAGTGTACGACCGCAAAATGGACCACCTTGAGTGCACGCACGCACGCACGCACGCACGCACGCGCACACACACACACACACACACACACACACACACACACACACACACACACACACACACACAGTCACTCGCATGGACTATATATACAGTCGCATGGACTATACAGACACACAGTCACTCGCATGGACTCGCATTGATATATTGACACTAGTGTTGTATAATGTTGACGACGCCTTCACTAGATTTAAATTGCGTAGAATCATTCTAGACAAAACCTAGCGTCACCTAGGTAAAATCTAGAAACGACATGAGAGCAACCTAGAAACAACCGTCATCACCTAGCTAGATAAGGACAGCTTAGAAACAACCAGATAGTCTTTAGAATCGTATACAGTTTCACGGTCTGTGTTCCCATTCTTAGACAGCATCGTAGATAGTCTACGCAGACAGCTTAGGAGACAGTGCCGAGCCCATGCTCTCCGAAAAATAGAACACGCCTGGATGGCTTATACGCGACGAAACGCCACCTCGCGTCGCGAAAGCAAACTAAAATAAAACAAATCTAATTTTTGCATTTCCTGGCTTATTTTGTGTTGAAATCTAAATAAATTAAACGTTACTCACATTGAGCGTCTGGAGGAGCGTCTGCTTGTGCGCAGACGACCGTTGCGGCGAGATCCGATCGATCTGAGCGATTCGCTGAGCCGCCATTTTGCTTGGACAGCAAAGTGTACCCTGCATCGTATATGTGTATACGATGCGGTCTTCTCGGAGCTGTCTGTTGTGTCGGCTACGTGAGAATCGGAACGCTACTTTAGATGGCCGCCGTCCATTTAGCTGTCTATTAAGCCGTCTCTGGTGAGTATTGGAACACACCCACGGTTTCAATTGAAAGCTTGCGAAGGTGTGTGCAAGCTTTGCCCTTTATTTTTTTCGATTCGCTGAGGCAGTCGATCAGGAACCGCGTTCACAAGCCTCAGTGCGCCTTCTGAATCGAGAAAACGTGGTACTTGCGTACAAGCAGCCCCCGACGGTCACACACTTAACACGTTTGCGTTTAAGCGTGCATCTTCGAGGCTCGTTGCGAAAGCGACGTCTGATTACTTCGGTGCAAGAGAAGTGCTTTGTTTTCATCAGCCTGCATACACGATCCACCTCTTGGCGTCTCGCTCCAGCGTTGTCCTCCGCCATCTTTTCTTACACCGCTCCATAGTTTCGGTATTCCTCCTCCTCACTTTGTTATTTTACAGTTTGCAGCGTGTGTTATAAAATGTTGTACCCACCCCCTCTGTGTTATAAATGTTGTTTTTCTTGTGTGTTATAAAATGTTGTACTCACCCCCTCTGTAATGCCTTACGGGCCCTGAAGGTATTCTAATAAATAAATAAATAAATAAATAAATAAATAAATAAATAAATAAATAAATAAATAAATAAATAGACATGTGTTTAAAATAAGTCGTGCTGATGTGTTCGAGAAAGCCCGAGCTTAGATGGTGCAGTGAATCTTTAATTTTAGCATGGACACCTTTGCTTGTTCTCACGTTCTTTCTTTGCCCCGTGATTGCTCGCCTTCCTTCCGTCCTAAGTCTTTCCTCAGCTGTACACTTCATGTATTTCTCGTTTCTTTTATTTCACCGTTTCCGTTTGATCTCTTGCTCCGCCGCTCGCCTTTAATGAGAGTTCGTTGCGTACCTAATTCGACAAAGAAAGCCTTAGGGATGGACCTATTTTTGTAATCTTTTTTGTTTGCCTGTTTAGAGCGAGACATAAAAGATTAGCAGCAAGACCCGGTGAAGGCGAGGGGCCCTGCTACGATAATGCAATAAACATGTTCGTGAAGTAGCAGCTCGAGCACCGGTTCACTCGTAATTAGAGCTCGTTAGCGTAACACCTTCGAGCTTCTTTGAGGTAGCCTTAAGTGCCCGAAAAAATGTTAAGAGCTCTGCGAGCGTAAACATACCCGAAGAATAATGTGAAGTGGAGGTGGAGTGACGCCGGACTAAATGTGCATTCCGTGAGGCGCGCGAAATAGAACTAGGTTGTTACGATCGACACTTGGAACTTGGGAGGCTTGCTTCAGACGTGGTTCGTTCCAGCAGTATAATTCTACGTTTACAGAACAACATACAGCCAGCCGCCTTAGGGAAATGCATCAACTCGGAAGACAGAGTATGAGATAGTTTTCGTGTACCAGTTGATTTAGGGGATTGCTTAAGGTGCCCTGTAAATTTGGACTCTATCGTCGAGGTCCTAGCTTTACGTACAAGCTGTACCTATCTGCATAGGATTTCCTAATATACACTAGAGGGAACTCTGGCGCTAGTGTCTATGGGAGCTGAAACGCACGGCGCTTCAGCGAGAATGGGAATCATGGGTAGTACACACATTTGTCTAATCTTCGTACTTCTGGCCTGCTTTTGGCTCCGTGTGTGTTCGTGTGGCTTGAAACTGTTTTCTCACGAAACAAAAATCAGCAAATGTTCAGCGGATGCGCTTCACCACTTTATTCTTTTACGCTTACCTTTCCGAATCGGATCACCAAGTTCAAAAGGGTTGAATCTTTCTTTCAAAACAAAACCGAAGCGCAGTAATAAACGAAGCTGCAAGTACGATTCGCCGCCCGCAAGTACGAAGACTAGGCTAATGTGTATACTACCAATCATTCCCATGGTCGCTGAACGATCGCAGCGACAGAAACCCCTCTAGTTAATTATAGGAAACTCTATGGCTATCTGTACAACCCAACCTCAATGAGGGTAACCAACCTCCCTGCTTTTCTCTTCTCTTTGTTTTCTCTTTCAAGGTCAGTCGGTAATCAAACGCTACGATTGACGCCGTGGCGCAAGATTCTTCCGGTGTTTCATCATCGCATGATCGCAACATATCCGTGCCCCGTTCGCTGTGCGTCAGATCGCGCGTCTTTTGGGACTGCGACGTTTCCTGTGGCGCGCATCGACAGGTGCCTCCTTAAGCGGATTGTCCGGCAACTTTTAAAACAGGCAGTGGCTATCCTTGCACATCCGGGTGCGCAGTCGAGCGAGGCTTTGCGTCCTGTTGCAATTAGTGAAGCGCTTAGCGTTTATAAGCTTTCTCGCTATTAGCAGTGAGCTTATCTCGCTAAGCCTAGTCGGAGTACCGGAAGGAAGACGCCTGGCTTGCCTTGTTGTACGTGCGCGCGTGGGTATTTCGAGAGCGCGGGGAAAGGAGCTATAGAGAGCTGTCTGCCTCGCTTGTACGTCTCTCTCCCGGATCGGGAGAGAGATGTTCCTCTACCTAAGTTTAGGCGCCTGACTTGACTTCGCTTGACCGTGTACGGCGCTGGAGAGGTGGATCGTTTAGAACTATAACTCGGCGGCTTATCCTCCGGGTCTACAACATTGCTAGGATTAGTTGCTAAGGAACGCAATATCCAATTTTGTTTTTTTATCGCTTTGCAGACTTTTTGTTTGGTCCTTTACGTGCAAGTTTGTGGAAACTTCCTCTAGGTATGACGTTTATTTAGTGGGTGATGATATAAAAGTAATTGGGGGATCGTTGTGTGTTGCGGAATGAAGAAAGTTTGCCTTTAGCTATTATTGTGCTGTGTTCTAACGTTGTTGAGACGGGAATGAACGCGGTAATTGTGCACGGCTAAACTACGAACGCCCGCGCAGGAAGAGCAGCGGTGAACACGGTCGTTTCTCATTGAAAATCTGAGTAGCGTTTTTCATGCTCTTGCTATATCACGCGCTGGTCATTAACTCTCGTGGCCATTAACATAGGTCGGCAAACTCACTCATCACACCGTCTCACTCAGACTCAGATCGGGCCGTGAGTATCAGTCTGAGCGAACCCGAGTGAGTGAAATTTTGATGAGCGTGTGTACAAGTGAGTACGTTTGGTTAAAATATTGGGGATTATAAAGCCAAGTGGTTCATAAGCGCAAAATATATTTCTTGAGTGTGCCGAAGTGAGCTCCACTTTTTTATTGCCGACCTGCGGTCCTATCCGCCCATCTTTAGAATAACCATAGTCACTTGCTCCGTCACTCTATGGGAGAGCTTTGTGTGCTGCCAACTTCGACCGTGGCGCGGCGCCACCGGTGCAAAGGGGGCGTGCTCGTCGAGGCTAGAGAGGCGATGGCGAGGTGCGTGTTGTGTTGGCGAAGTATTTATCGTGAGGGCGTGGTGCTGTCTGTGCCTGCTACCGTACTCGAACGCGACGAATAGTTAGCAGCAGCTTGGCAAACGATGCCAAAGACTCGCTGTGTGTCGCACTGTTGCTCCGGCTGAGGAGGCTGAGGCCAGCGATACGACGGTGCTGTGTGTTGGCTTTGCTGGTGTCGTGTTTTTTTTTTCTATTACATGCCCTGCACACAGGTGTTCCCTTTAAGAGTGGATCCGTCTGTATACGTTCGAGAACATCGCCGCACCGATAGAAACGCCGCGCGATATCAGTGACCGCACGACACGACTCGCGACTTGCTTTCGAAGCGAGCGCGAGGAGCGCCCGAGTTCCGGTCTTGCACGTGTATAACGTACACGTTACGCGATGTATTCATACTACCCTTCTGTGCTTGCAACTTCGTTATTACCACTGTTTAGTTTAGTCTCGCCTCGGTTTCGTCTCGCCGTCGCGTCGCCTTCTCACTAGGCGGTGTACGGCCGGCGATTCAAGCAGTGTAAACACGCCGAGCGGCGCCGGCCACGGCTGATAGGACGACAGGAACGACGTTGCAGCAGCAGCAGCGGCGGCGCCGTGGCGGAGTGTGTGTGTGTGTGTGTGTGTTGTTGTGCCTCGCCCAAGTTCCACGTGGTCTTCGCGGCCTGCTGGCACCTGGCAGCTGTTGATGAGTCAACCCTGCACCGGGACGGCGACGGACGCGGACAATCGGGAAAAACCACGTCGCCGGCTCCTCTTGACACAAAAGTCGTTGGCCAAGCTTTTGTCAGCCGCCGAGAGCAACACTCCGAAGCAGCGTTGACTCAGCAGCTGTACGGGGTATTCTGCCTTGCTTGAGTCAACCTGGCTGCATCAGGGAGCGACTTTGCGCATGGGATTCCACGTCATCTCACTGTGGTGCCACGCTGGCGCGTGGGGTCTCCCTCACCAAACAGCGAACTGGGCATGCCTTGCCCTTTCCTAGGTTCAGAGGGAGGCGGTGTTTGGCTTTCCCTCTTCGGGGACGGAGAGGAAGACGACGATCTCATTGGAGTATCCTGCGCATAAATTTTCTTTGCAAGGGATCTTGGGAAGGCGGACGATGTATAAAAACGCTAGCGCAGAGGCGCTCGTGTGTGATTCTCTTTTCACGTTGTACCACGCTACCATGTAAATACTGTATATAAACATTTTTTTCTCCTTCTCCGGCTTCTCTACTCGTCCTCTCCGGGGACTCGGATGGCCCGAGTCCGCACCACGCTACCCAAAGGCGCAACAGTGGCTGGCAGCTTATGGGATTCGCCTGCGTCGGCTGCATCGAAGTGGTGAGTGCCGCGTGTTTGCTCTTCTTTTCGCCAGACTCGTTAGCGCAGATGGTCGGTAACGTGGTAGGGTGATTTTGGTAAATTTTGATTCGCAGACCAAGAATTGGGTGGCTCGTGGGCAAAATTACCTTAGAAGAGAAACGGTGTGCATATCTAAGATGGAGAAGTTTAAGGTCCAAGAACTCCTCGAAATTTGTCAGGAGCTGAATATTTCGGTCGGCTCGGTTAAAAGAAAACAACAAATTTTGGAGCACTTGGGAAAAGAGGAAGTGAGTTTAGAAGAGGCCATTGAGGCCAGAGAAACCATTTTGGCAAAGAAAGAGGAGCGTGAGCGCTTAGCCCGTGAACAGAGAGAGGAGGAAATAAGGAGGGATCGCGAGGATAAAGAACATGAAATCCGTCTGAAAGAACTGGAGCTTCGTATGTCCGTGGGAAATCGAAATTCAGGGGGTGGAGAATCAAAGATAAAGGATCTAATCCACACCTTCAAGGCGGGTGACGACATTGCATTATACCTCGTGCATTTTGAGCGAGCATGCGAAAATGCAGGGTTTAGTAGAGAGACTTGGCCACAAAAACTGATATGCGTACTACCAGGCGAAGTGTCCGATGTTATCGCAAGAATGAATAAAGAGGACTCCGAGGTGTATGACAGGGTAAAGGCTGCATTGCTACGAAAATGTCGCCTATCGACAGAGGCTTTCCGCCTGCGGTTCAGGCACTCTAAGAGGGGCAACGAATCTCATTCAGACTATGCCTACCAAATTAGAGCCAACTTTGAAGAGTGGCTCAAAAGCGCGCAAGTCTATGGCAACCATGACAAGGTCATTGAGTTGATGGTACTTGAGCAGTTTTACCGGGGAATTCCCGAGGAGGTAAGGCTTTGGGTGCAGGATAGGATGAAAGACGTAGACATGAACAGGGCAGCAGAACTCGCCGAAGATTACTGCTCACGCCGTAGTCTCCGCAGTACACCACGAACTTCGGAAAAAAATGAAAAGGTAGAAAGCTGGTCGGGAAACCAGGGACGCAAGAGGTTTGCAAGAAATAACTGGAAACCCGAGAATTCCAAGTTATTAGACAGTCAGCAGGGAAAGGACAGTGAGGGGACTAAGGCGGCACCTTCATCAGGTTCAAAGGCGCCTGGTGACATAGCGCATGCGTTAGAAGCGCGGAAGCCAGTTGTTTGCTACAGCTGCGGAGAAAAGGGCCACATGGCCAGGAGCTGTAAGAGGCACATGGCATTTGCCACAATTCAGGAGTCAGAGGATAGCTTAAAGCTGTTGAAGCCTTACATGAGGACACTCTCAGTGAACGGCCGAATGTGTAGGGTATTGAGGGACTCGGCGGCCACAATGGATGTAGCGCATCCAAGTTGCGTATCTTCCGAAGACTATATAGGAGAGTGTGCCTGGATTCGGCAGGTGGCAGAAAAGCAAAGCGTCTGCCTACCGATAGCGAGGGTTGTAATCGAGGGCCCTTTCGGCCAATTGTGTACGGAAGCAGCAATTTCAGCCAACCTTCCGGAGCACTTCCCTTACCTATTTTCAAATAAGTCTGAGGAAATGTTAAAAACACGTGGAGAATCATTTGCCACCGAAATAGCTTGCATGGCCCTTACCCGTTCGAAGGCGCGCGAGCTGACGCAACAGCTGAGCAGCTCACCCTCTGGGGAACAGACGTCCGAGGGCAGTGTAGGAAAACCTGAGGTAGTTGCGACGGAAAATGAGTCTGCCATGCGAGTTGTCGAGACGGAAACTGGGGCTATGGTCGACAACAGCGAGGAAATATCTCTAACGCCCGAAAACGAGGACTGGGTGACAGGCTCGGTGTTAACACCCGCGTCCACCAGTTGGTGTCAGCTAGCCAGAACCGACCGTGCAACGCTAGTGGTCGATCAAAAGGCGGATCTCGCACTCTCTATACTGCTAGATGCCATACATAAGGAAGGTAACTCTAGGAAGAACGTTTCGTTCTACACCCAAAACGAGGTGTTGCATCGCAGGTATGAGAACGCTAAAGGGCGGGTCTACAACCAAGTGGTAGTTCCACTAAAATACCGGCGGAACATTCTCGACCTGGCCCACAGCAACGCCTGGGCGGGCCACTTAGGTATAAAGAAAACGAAAGCTAAGCTGGCTCAGGAGTTCTACTGGCCCGGGTGCTGGAAGGATGTAGAGATGTTTGTCCGTGAATGCGACACTTGTCAGCGGATAGGAAAATCAACAGACAAATGGAAGGCACCAATGAAACTAGTGCCCATAGTCACAGAACCCTTCCGTCGGCTCGTGATTGACATCGTGGGGCCTCTGCCTCCATCTAAATCAGGATATCGGTACGTCCTGACCGCGCTGTGCGTTGCCACCAAGTTCCCGGAGGCAATCGCACTGAAAGAGTTGAGTTCAGTATGCGTGGTGGACGCATTGTTGTCTATTTTTTCTCGGGTGGGTTTTCCCTCGGAGATACAGTGTGACAACGGAAGTGTGTTCACAAGCTGCCTTACGACTACATTCCTAGAACGCTGCGGGATAAAAATCGCGCATAGCTCTATTCACCATCCACAGTCGAACCCTGTGGAACGCATGCACTCGGTCATGAAACGCGTTTTGCGAGCTTTGTGCTTTGAGCATAAAAGTGACTGGGAGGGGTGTATACCAGCTGCGATGTTTTCTCTGAGGTCGGCCCCACACGAGAGTACGGGTTTTAGTCCGGCTGAACTTGTCTACGGCAGGAACTTGAGAGGTCCGCTGCACTTGATACGAGAGTCATGGACTGGATATGGGGAGGACCCTAATGTGGTTTCCTATGTACTGGATTTATTGGGGCGACTGGGGACTACACGCGAAGTGGTGGAGAGCAACATGCGCGCAGCACAGGCACTTTCCAAGGCCCGTTACGATAAGTCAGCTCGAAAGCGAGTCTTTAGAGTGGGCGATGAGGTGATGCTGTTGTGCCCTTCAAGAAAAAACAAGCTGGACGTACAATGGGAGGGACCAGCGACAGTGATGTCAGTGCTTTCAGACACCAACTACGAGGTAAAGTGGGGCCGGAAATGCCCCAAAGTGTATCACAGTAACCTAATGAAACCCTACATGCGACGAAAAGCAGTAGTAAACCTTGCACTCAATGTTCCTGAGGATGAGGGCGCGGAAATCCTTTGTCTTTCCGATGGCACGGTCAGCAGCACATTGTCAGATAGGGTAGACACAGGGAACACCCTAGGTAAGGCTCAAGAGGAAGATTTAGAGCTTTTAGTACAGGAATTCGCTACCGTTTTCTCCGAGAAGCCAGGCAAAACGGATGTGATTAAGCACGACATTGAGCTGACGGTTAACAAGCCGATCAGCTGTAAGCCGTATCGGGTGTCACCTAGACAGAGAGAGATACTAGAGGCCGAAATTCGCCGCATGATCGACCTAGGTGTTATCATCGAAGCAGACAGTGATTTCACCTCGCCTTTGATTTTGGTTGAGATTCCGGGCCGTGATCCAAGGCCATGCGTGGACTATCGCCGCCTGAACTCTGTAACAGTCGACCAGACTTACCCTATTCCTAACATTGAAGAGAGGGTAGAGACAGTGTCTAAGGCGAAATACATTTCTACGTTAGACCTTGTCAGGGGGTATTGGCAGGTCCCTTTGACAGAGCGCGCGAGTCGATACGCTGCTTTTATCTCACCCCTGGGCACTTTTCGTCCTTTGATGATGAGCTTTGGGCTCAAGAACGCGCCGTATTGTTTCAGCCGCCTGATGGATAAGGTTCTCCACGGGCTCGAGAAATTTGCGCTGCCTTACCTAGACGATGTGGCGATATTTTCGGACAAATGGGAAGACCATGTTGAACACCTTCGGATGGTTTTGGAACGGATCAAAAATGCAGGTCTTACGGTAAAGAGAGAGAAATGTCATTTGGGCTGTGCTGAAGTAAGCTATTTAGGGCACATTGTAGGAAATGGGCGTCGTCGACCGTCCGAACTCAAGGTAGCCGCGGTGGTCGGTTATCGTCGTCCCAGCACTAAGACCGAGATGAGAGCATTCCTCGGCCTCACAGGTTACTATCAGCATTACGTCCCGAATTACTCCGAGATTGCCAGCCCTTTGACAGATAGTTTACGCAAGACCGAACCTGTGAACATTCAATGGGACTCTAAAAAGGAAGACGCTTTTCAGAAGCTGAAGCACGCATTGAGTGAGAAACCCGTCTTGAGGGCACCGGATTTTGCAAAACCTTTCACTATTCAGTGTGA
Organism: Rhipicephalus microplus; assembly: GCF_013339725.1. Classification (NCBI taxonomy): domain Eukaryota; kingdom Metazoa; phylum Arthropoda; class Arachnida; order Ixodida; family Ixodidae; genus Rhipicephalus; species Rhipicephalus microplus. The sequence continues at coordinate 107,025,354 of NC_051175.1, read as the reverse complement.
TGCAAGCGAACGCGGTTTAGGAGCAGTGCTATGTCAGACGGACCAGAGTGGAGAGGAGCGGCCGGTTTTGTATTTGAGTCGCAAATTGAGCAGCAGGGAAGAGGCTTATAGCACTTCGGAAAAAGAATGTGCTTGCATTGTTTGGGCCGTACAAAAACTAGGCTGCTATGTTGCTGGCTCTAAGTTTATTATAGAAACTGATCACTCTCCACTAACCTGGTTACACCAAATGTCACCTAAGAATGGTCGTTTGCTCAGATGGAGCATAGCACTGCAGCAGCACAATTTCGAGGTGCGCTACAAGAGAGGTGGCCTTCATACAAATGCAGACGCCCTAAGTCGAGCGTTTTGACTCGTCAAAAGACGCGGAAGGTTTGTTTGATTTTTTTTGTTTACCTTTACCTAGTTTAGGTGTACTTTTTTTTTTTTTTTCAATGTGTTACAGTGAGGGCATAGAGAAATTTTTTACTGACTCCCTCGTTGTCCCGAGCTCTACAGTTTGCTTGTTTAGCTTGATTATAATGTTATCTCGATTCCAAATGGAATTACGTATGAAAGAGTTACTGGACACTTGTCCCGATTAGTATGCACATTGTTTCCTTGAGCTTAAGTTATTAAGATAAGATGTTTGCTTTGTAAAATCTGAGGCCTGGCGATGAGAGTGGCGTACACGCGGTGCTTGTCGCATTGTGTGTGGCTGACAAAGGTCGTTTCTTGGAGCTTGTCACCCACTTTTCACCGAAGCGGGGCGCAGAGGCCAGCTCTTGGAGCATTCCAATTTGACCAGGCCCTTCGAGAAAGCAAGAGCCTTGCCGGAACGTCGCCGACATCGACCCGGCCGAGCTGCATGGAACAACTCGACCTCCCGATGTATCATCTGACGGCGGGGGTGCTGTTGTGCCTCGCCCAAGTTCCACGTGGTCTTCGCGGCCTGCTGGCACCTGGCAGCTGTTGATGAGTCAACCCTGCACCGGGACGGCGACGGACGCGGACAATCGGGAAAAACCACGTCGCCGGCTCCTCTTGACACAAAAGTCGTTGGCCAAGCTTTTGTCAGCCGCCGAGAGCAACACTCCGAAGCAGCGTTGACTCAGCAGCTGTACGGGGTATTCTGCCTTGCTTGAGTCAACCTGGCTGCATCAGGGAGCGACTTTGCGCATGGGATTCCACGTCATCTCACTGTGGTGCCACGCTGGCGCGTGGGGTCTCCCTCACCAAACAGCGAACTGGGCATGCCTTGCCCTTTCCTAGGTTCAGAGGGAGGCGGTGTTTGGCTTTCCCTCTTCGGGGACGGAGAGGAAGACGACGATCTCATTGGAGTATCCTGCGCATAAATTTTCTTTGCAAGGGATCTTGGGAAGGCGGACGATGTATAAAAACGCTAGCGCAGAGGCGCTCGTGTGTGATTCTCTTTTCACGTTGTACCACGCTACCATGTAAATACTGTATATAAACATTTTTTTCTCCTTCTCCGGCTTCTCTACTCGTCCTCTCCGGGGACTCGGATGGCCCGAGTCCGCACCACGCTACCCAAAGGCGCAACAGTGTGTGTGTGTGTGTGTGTGTGTGTGTGTGTGTGTGTGTGTGTGTGTGTGTGTGTGTGTGTGTGTGTGTGCATGTGGCGGTGGCATCAGCTCCGACTTGCAAGACGGGATGTGTCGGTGTTTGCCGTGGCGCTCCACCCGTCTCCTGCACTCCGCGCGGGGTTGACGGTCTCTCGAGGAGGAACCGCGCCCTCGTAGTTCGAACGCTTTCGCTCCCGTGTTGATACACGTCCTTGGCGAGAGCGTGTTCGTCCGTATCGGTTGTGGAGAAAGTGCATGCACTTGAAACGCCGCTGTCACACCTTTCTTGCTTCCTATGTGCCCCTCATCTTGAAGAGCTCGTGTAAGAGTGTCATCCTTATCCAGGACAGGGCCCTCGAATTGTTATCGAAACGCGTGTGACGTCCCTTCTTTTCCGCCCGCCGCCGGCGGGACTTCAGCTGACGAATGCGACCGCAATCCCGAGTGGAGATAAGAGAGTCGTTTGGTTGGCAGCTGCTGCGGGCTGTATAAAAATTGGAACGTTTACAGTCGTCAGTTTGCTCTTCTACGCTTTCGAAACGGGAGGCACTAAAGATAAACGCCGGAAGTTTCCACTCGTAGAACGCCGTTATGGTCGTGGTACACTGGGCCAGTTGGCCGTGGTTCAATGCAGGACAGCACAAGAACGGACAACACCAGAGATGAAAATTGAATGCTTCCTAACAAGCTAAGCCTTGTTCCTGAGAATACGTTTATAAGGAAAAAGGGCGGAAATCTAGGGACTGCACAAGACCTTCAGCACTTGTTTGTGTCGATATTTCATATCCGATGTTTTGTCTTTGCTCTGTTCCGCTATTAACCCTGTCAGAACTGTATTTCTTATGCCTATCGAGCTTAACACTACATGCGAATTTTTGAGTTTTGCGAGTGCTGTCGAATAGAGGCTTAACAACGGCGTTTTATTTCGCAAGTCTGGTAGACAGCTGTGATAACTGCGGCGTCGGAAAGTTTCGACAAATAAAGTACATCGAGTTGGATGTATGCATCGTAGACCCACGGGAATCTGGGTGGGTAATATGAGGTGAAAAGCAGCGGCTTACGAACAATAGCGCACAGTGCATTGGAAACGAGGCCTACAAGTCACAGCATTGGTCAAATGTCATACGTGACATTCGCTATCGATGCAACGGACTGCTACTTCGTCGCCAGAGTTGTAGTGCTCGGTTAACGGCGTTGGAGAAAAAAGCGTACGAAAGTCTCATTAAGTGCAGCGGAAAGCCAGTAAACTTTGTTCGAATACATCCAGTCACTGACTTCTCTCTCTTTCTATCTTGGCCACTTTCGAATCTAGTTCCTTGACCCCCTTATCAAACGGCGTTCGCTGACTTTAACATCTGGCGACAGTGGAGAGGGGAAAAGTAGATACGCATGCGCACGTGAGCAGGAACACGGCAAGGGTGTGTAGAGGGGAGGGGGCACACAACTTTAGAGGCTCATCTTCGATCATGGAAGAGCGACAGCGCTCCTCTCTTTTCAGAGGCCACCATGCCCACGATACGGTTATTTTATTGTGCCTCTTGTAGGCTTCCCGTGTGAGCGCATGTGTGTACCCACTCACATTTGTGACTCTATCCGTGCGATATCATTGTTGATGCTTAACGTTCTGTCTGGAAGCGCGCTTCAGCGGAAGCCTGCAAGGTTGAGAAAGGTCCTGCGAGTTTCCCAGTGCTGTCTCCCAGAGAGGTCCTGCGAGTTTCCCAGGCCGAGGAACAAAGAGGTGTTAAAGACATATTAATTGGAATCAAGAAGAAATGGGCAGGATTAGAGCATGCAGCGTGTAGACAGGATAACCGGTCATTAGGTGTTACTGACTGTATTCGAAGAGAAGGCAAACGCGCGAAGGGGAGGCAGAATTTCGCGTGGACAGATGAGACTGAACAAGTTGGCGGGTATAACGTGACCGTGGAAAGCACAGAACCGCGTTGATTGACGAAGCAATAAAGTTGACTTTGCAAACCTGCAGTTGATGCAGCCATGATGATGATGATGACGACAACTTTCACTTTAAGTTTATAAAGCGTTTGCGCTGATAGGATAGTCCAACACTGCCGGCACCCTCCACATTTCAGGTGTGGCTTCGAGCGGCTGAGGGTGATCGGTCAGTGACGAAATGAATCTGGTGGCTCTTGGCCGACCATGTAATTCGCCGATATTTGGCATTGCGCTGTTTCTGTGACGTGTAGCCGCTGGCTTGTTATGCTATGCTACCCATGACAACATAAGCTGCCGAGATAGGTTAAGAAACTGTTAATGTTTGGGTATTGCTGGCTAGTGTACCTGAGGTTGGACAGGCCTCTGCGAACGCCTGGGGCATTGACGCGTACCTTCAGGTGGGCTAAAGACTCGTGCTGTCTGAATCTTTTCTACCGTCTTACTATTTTCACCCCCCCCCTTTTTTTTTAACAGCGGGGATGGGTGGCGAATCGGATGATCTAGTGGAGCTGTTGAGCTTCGCTGTTGACCCGATGGTCGCGGGATCGACTCCCGGCTGCTGCGGCCGCATTTGACAGATGCAAAATGCTATAAGCCCGTGCGCTTATGTTTCGACGCATGTTTAAGAACACTAGACGATTTTCAGGAGCCTTCCACTATGGCGTCTCCTATTGTCATATCGTTGTTTCGTTACGTAAAGCCACAATCATAATTTTACCTTTCTATTTTCAAAAGAAACATATTTAACGCGTGCACAAAAAAAGCATTCGTGCGTGTAGATCCAATAACACTTTGAGTGACGGGTTTAGTATAAGGAGAGTCAGCTGGTTAAGTCGGGATTTGGTGTCCGCTGCATGCCGCATCTCACCAGAGCCTACGACATTGATGTTTGTCGGCCGTGCGCGTTTTGTTTTCTTTCCTTCGTGTCCGTTTGTTCGGGGAGCCGACGGGCGCCGAAAATAGACCTATCCGTAGAGTCTGCAGTCTTGCTCTCGTATTTCCTCAGTTGCCCAGCAGTGGTTGACGAGCTTGTCGCCGACCAGATACGAGGTGACCGTGACACGTCAGGCTCCATGCGATAAACTCTGTAAAAACCCCGGAGGTGTCGGTTCCCGTCTTGTGGTGGTCAGTTTCAAGTGAGCTTGTGACAGGGAAGACGACCCACGCACTCGTGCTCCGTGGCACGTTTCGTGCATCCTGCCGAGTGATGCAGCTGACCTGCGGTATTTCGTCGAGTGGCGTTGATCTGTTGTCAACGCAGCTGTCCGTTCGAAACCGCTGACAGTCCTCTTGTTGAAATTTGCAGATCAACATTTATCGGGAAAGATGCTGTTGGAACTTCCGCCTGATCGTCGTCTTTGGGTCAATGTTCTGAGAGCTCTAAACATTTTTTTTCTTCGCGATACCGAGCCGGACTAGCCTTTTGTTTTATCGCCTTCTTCAGCTTCGTCATCAACAACTCCGCGAAGGCGCCATGTTGATGTTAAGAGTAAAACGCAGGCAGTTTCATACTCGGAGGTCAAATGCGTTACAGTGGGGTCATCAGATTGAAATGGAACACAGCAATGTGATCACGCTGCTTTTACGTCGTCAGAGCCGTTATGTTGTAACGTTAATACCAGTATACGTTAATAACCAGCGTCCACGTTGTCACGTGCAGAACTATCAGTGTGCTGAAGTGGCGGCGTTAATCCCTGACCGCACGTACGAGAGAGGGCATGCAACTTCGCGTAACCACTCGCACTCTCTCTTCTTAGGGAGAGGGTGTGACGTTACGTGAGAAAGCCATGCGCTGCAACGCGTACGTGTGGGCAGGGCTGTAGGAGAGAGAGAGAGAGAGAGAGAAACTTTTTAGGAGGCGCGCTGCGGGCTTCTCCTTCTGCAATGCTAGCGCCGTGCCGTGTCCCTTAATGCACTGCAAGATGTCTTAGGACGCTCCTGCTATACACGGCCGACGTCCGATAAGCGGTCCATGACGTTTCGGGATCGCGGGCATTTCTCTGGTGTTGTCGTCAGCTCCTTGGCGGCGAGAGTGCATGTGCTTGCTTGTGTGTGCAAGCACGCGGGTCGCTTGTGCGGTAGCCTCGGGTGCAGTTGACGTTGAGGGGTCCGCCGGTTTCGGCGATCGTCTCGGATAAGAGCAGGTCGTTGTTCTCGTGCTCTCGCCTTGGTGGGCTTGTTAGACGTAAGAGGAGCCCAAATTGCCGCATTATCGGCAGCGAGGAATCGAAAGAAACCGGCATATATACGATGGCGTATCCGGAAAGTCTGGCTACCACCTATCCGCAATTTCTCCCTCCCCTCTCCCAATGTGAGACAGACATACGCGCATGCGCACACACCTTCTGATCAGGTGCTTTGCCTTTCTTTCTCTTGTGGTGTATCGCGGTCTCTTGGATTGGATTGGATAAACTTTTATTTGGTCCTCCAAAACACAGATCACTGTGTTGCGGGCAGCTCCCACGTGGGGACTGAGATGCCAAGCTCCTCAGCCGCCTCGCGGGCTTGGTGGACAGCCCAGAGCTGATCTGCCAAGGACGAGCTGCGGATTGCCGCCTCCCATCTGGCAGAGGTGATGTGCGATAAATGAGCGAATTTGGTGCACTGCCAGAGCATGTGTTCTAATGAAGCTATTTCCCCACAATGTGGACAAAGATTACTTGGGTATAGGTCAGGGTACATGATGTGTAACATTTTCAAAGTAGGGTACATACGCGTTTGCAAAAGCCTTAATGTAAGTGCTTGGGGCCGGGTTAGATTTTTGTGAGGTGGAGGGAAAATCCTTCTAGACAGGTAGAAATGTTTAGTGAGCTCGTTATATGTTGTAAGAATTTCCCGGTTATCCCCTTCACCAGTAGAACGCATCCCCGGGGAGGCGCGGTTGGAGAGTTCTCGCGCCGCCTCGTGTGCTGCTTCGTTGAGATTGGGAGGCGAATCGTTGATTTGTCCAAGGTGAGCTGGGAACCAACTCAGAAGATGATGTGTTATGTTCTTGCCTTGCAGTATTTTCAGCGTTTGTTCACAGACCGTCCCCTTGGCGAACGCCCGTAGTGCTGCCATGGAATCACTGTAGACGACTTTAATGTTATCCATCTTGAGTGCTAAGGCGATGGCCACTTGTTCCGCAATGATTGGGTCTTTCGTCCTGACCGTCGCTGAGTTGATGACATGGCCAGCCCCATCGACTACCACTGCCACAAACGCTTTCCCATTGGCGTAGGAAGCCGCGTCAACAAATACGACCCCTCGTTCCTCGTTTGAGACTTGACGAAGTATAGTCCTGGCCCTCGCTACTCTTCTTCCGACGTTGTGTTCTGGATGCATGTTTCTCGGTATAGGAGATACCGTGATAGTCTCCCTGATGTTGTCAGGGATATCATTGTAATTGCGTCTGATTGCTATTGGGTGTTGGCCCAGCTCCTGCAGGATCATTCTCCCCGACCTTGTAGTAGATAACCTTGCAAACTGTGCTCTCTCTTGGGCTTCTGCTATTTCTTCGAGCGTGTTGTGTATGCCAAGCTCAAGCAGACGCTCGGTGCTGGTATGTATGGGTAGGCCCAGGACCTTCTTGATTACTTTCCTGAGGAGCACATTCAGTGTCTCGGACTCTGCTCTTCACCAGTTGTGCATTGCTGCCTCGTATGTGAAGTGACTTAGAACAAACGCATGCATCAACCTGATGAGGTTGTCTTCCTTGATCCCATTTCTTTTGTTGGCCACTCTGCGTATGAGGTGCACCGCACTGTCTGTTTTCCGAGTTAACTTGGCTATAGATTTGCTGTTGGCGCCGGTAGACTCTATCAGCATTCCCAGGACTTTGATGGAGTCGACCCTCTGGATGGCATCCCCTTGATTTGTACGGAGGTGGATGTCTATCTGGTTTAACGGCTTCCATCCCCTGGGCTTCGGTCCCCGGCGTGCAGTCCGATAAAGCAAAAGTTCTGACTTACTCGAGGAGCACTTGAGCCCGGAAGGGCGAAGGTAGTCTTCTACGGTGTCAATCGTCTCTTGCAGAGCGCTCTCAATCTGCCCCTCGCTTCCACCTGTGCACCAGATGGTAATGTCATCTGCGTAGATGCTGTGCTTCAATCCTTCAATGCTCGATAATTTCTTTGACAGTCCAATCATGGCAATGTTGAACAGTCTCTTGACTGTCTTCAACGAATAGGCATCGCTAACTAATTAACGGAAGATTAAAGTGAAGAACGTTATTTGACGTACGATTTCACAATCCCAAAAGCACCACTCACACCGGGAGACGACGCTTGAACCACTGAGCCACCGAGAGGTACCTCCTTCTACGTTCAAACGACAAACTATTCGTATATACCACTTACCGCTGGTGGCGGGCATCTCGGGGTGAGGAGGGGAGGGGCTATCGTGTTTTCAGCATTATCAGCAAGGTGGCGCAGTGAGCGTGCGGCGGCTCTCATCTCTCACGCCTACTTTGGTCCGCGTAGAGAATAAGGGGGTGTATGCCTGATTGCGCTCCCTTGTCTTGCAGTAGGGAGAATCATACGTCTTGGATAGCCTTTGGGTTTTGTCGGAATGATTCTGTTGTAGTCACCGGGCGCACAAAGGTCACTGCAATCGTCTCATGGCATCTGTTTGCGAAAAGGGCGTGCTTTTCAGACATTGCGAAGTAACAACTGAGACACTTATTCGCGTTCATCTGTACCTGTGAGTACGTTTCGTGCGTCATTTGTGCGTGAGAGACGCGGGGCACGTTTCGATCTGCTTGCCATTCTGCGCCTGACCTTCCAATTTGTTGCTATCACATTCATTGCTTCGCCTTTGCGACAAAGCTGCGACTTTTTGTTTAAACAGGGCATTAAGTGTTTAATTGTAAACGTTGTTAGTTCCCTCTCGTTCTGTGTGTGTTGTTTTCGTGGGCCATTTGTGCGTGAGCAGCGCGCTGCACCTTTCAATGGGCTTGCCGTTCTCAGCGTTGCATTCCAAGTTGTTGCTGTCGCATTCATTGGGTCACCCTTGCGTCGAAACTTTGACTTTTGGAAAGCCGGGAAAATCGAACTGCGCGCCGAAAAGCGGCGAAGGCCTTCTTGCGGGATCCGCCTCGTCGCATGATTGTGAGATTCCAGTGGGTGTGTGTTTTCACTTCCCTTCCTCACTTTCTCTTATTCTCTCTTCCTTTTATATCTCCCCCTCTCCAGTGCAGGGTCGCAAACCAGACACTTGCTTTCTGGTTAACTTCCCTACCTTTCTTAATACCATCTCTCTCTCTCTCTCTCTCTCTCTTTAGAAAATTGCCCCGCCGCGGTGGTCTAGTGGCTAAGGTACTCGGCTGCTGACCCGCAGGGCGCGGGTTCGAATCCCGGCTGCGGCGGCTGCATTTCCGATGGAGGCGGAAATGTTGTAGGCCCGTGTGCTCAGATTTGGGTGCACGTTAAAGAACCCCAGGTGGTCTAAATTTCCGGAGCCCTCCACTACGGCGTCTCTCATAATCATATAGTGGTTTTGGGACGTTAAACCCCACATATCATCATCATCATCTCTTTAGAAAATTTCACCGAGCCAGTGTCGCTAAAGTATGAAAAATATATCTTGATATTTTTTGACGTCACGTGCGAAGATTTCGACCCAAAATTTTAAAATTATACTTCAGCCTTTATATTCTCCGCTAATAATGAACTTATGTTAGTGAAACTTATGGCACCAGAGTTCTCAGAGTGTACTTTGTCTATTTTAACCGAGTCATTGTTTCCCTTTAGTGTACCTTTATATAGCGCTCAGCCTTTAATAGTACATCTTAGTTATTTATTTCTTTACGACGACTCTCCGCTTGTATAAAATTAAGGTAGTCTATGATCGCAGTACGCTTTCGCGTAAAACCGTTCTTAGCGCCATCCGTCGTCCTTCCGTCCATCGTTCGTCCTGTCAGATGTAGGGGTAGCGAGCCGCACCTGTTCCGGTCGTCCCCCGTGCCTTTCCCCCTTTCCCTGTTGCCGTTACAGGTTTTCTTTGTGTCCAAGTCCTTTGTGTATGTGTAGAGATGGTCGGAACTAATCCCCGCTGCAGCGTTTCCCATCGCACGCGCCGAAGCGTGCTCCATTAGGCATCGCACACTATTACCGGATCGTCCGAGAACGAATCAATCGTTCTGACGTGACTGTCACGTGCGTTGCTGCTTCGTTACTGGGAGCGATCGTTTGGCGTGGGCGCCCTAATAGCCTGCCGATGCGCTTTCGTGCTTGCGAAAGGGGCGGTGCCACGCTTACCATGTCTGGCGCCGTCGGGAGCGGCCACCGCAGCATGCCGTTTGTTTCTTTCTTTCTTTCTTTCTTTCTTTCTTTCTTTCTTTCTTTCTTTCTTTCTTTCTTTCTTTCTTTCTTTCTTTCTTTCTTTCTTTCTTTCTTTCTTTCTTTCTTTCTTTGTGAGTGACTGGTTTTTACATGGTTCCCCTTAATACCGGCGCCCGCATGCTTATGGTATAGTCGTTACAGTCGAGGCTACCCGTATCTGTCTATACCTCTACGCTACTTCTATTCTTGTCCTTGCTGTGCCTGCATACGCGTGCAGTGTCGTGCGCGTGCTCGGGGCTCTTAACTGCGCCGTTTAACCGGTCGCTCACACCGCGGCGTCGCTGTGGCGAAGGTGCGGCCCCCGGTTCTTTCGGCCCTGCCGGGATCAGATAAGAGCGGTCCAATTTGGGCGATGTTCTCTGTGCCGGTGCATCTGGTGCAGTGTTTTCTGCGGTGCCATCACGCTCGCTGACGAAGAAGAAGCACGAACGAGTTTGATCTCGCAGCGAGCAGTCTTTAACTAATGCATGAAAAGCGAGCCGCTACGAAGTCCGTTATGTGTGTAGGCTTTTCTAGTCACGATAACCTTTATATAGATTTGCAATATGGGCCAACGGTGGTCACTGCTGGAGGACGGGTCCTACTAGCACTATCTAAGTATGGTGTGAGCTATGCAGTGCCCCCTGGTCGAGTCACAGTGTCCGCGTGAGAACAGCCGTTGGCGTCCTAACAAGGTGGATGCGCGTTAATAGGTGGCTGTGACATTTGGTTTTAAACACGCGCCGCGACTATCTTTGATTGTCTACACGGACAAATTTCGGGCCCTTCGGTTCGTTTTTTTTTTTTTTCGTCAAGAGCGGTTCACTTCTTTTTTTGGAACGTTCCGTCGCTGCCCCCACCAACCACTGCAGTTGTGTTTGGCGTGCGGCCCGGTTTTCGTTATTGTTTATTGTGCTTTTTTTTTCTTGTGTTCGTTTCTCCAGTCCCCCTGAATTCCTTCTTCTTTTGAGTATATATGTCACGTTTTCTTGTAGGGACGACCGGGGTACGGGGCGGAGTTATTTCTAGCCTCGATTAGCTTCGGTCGAAACCGACTAAATATGGACCGGCGCCATTGAAACTTGGCCTCATATACATACTCCGTATCGCCCCGTTGGCCGGCGTCGGACCTTTCTATTCGCGTGAACAGTTGCCGAGTTAAAATCAGTGACGCTGGTTTCGGCGCTGGCGCCTCTAGAAGGGCTTTATATCGTACCGTTACCATAGTATTCGTGTGTCCAGTAGACGCTATGCGCATAGGCGTGCTTACAAGGGTTTGGAGCCCCCCCCCCCCCCTCCTCCTCCACACATTGACATAAGAGGGAGGGGTCCCCTGCGACTCGGAAGTGGTGGTGGGATGGGTGTGCAAAGTCATCCCCATGTATTGACACAATAGAGAGATGGAGGCGCTGCGACAAACCTTTGCGCCCCTCCCCCCATTTCCCTGAAGAGAAACCGAGCGCTTGCCTATAGGTGTGCGCAAAAGCCTAACCGTAATGCGGGATTCGCTGGGTGACGGTGTACACATGGTGTGACGCTTTTTAAGAAGACAACGCATGAAGGATTACGCCGCTGCAGCACATTTACACCAGTTGCGACCACAGTGAACTTAGTCACTGCGGTATAAAGTTGTTTCGAAAGAATCGAATTGTTTACATCTATTACCTGGTTAGTGCGCTCATGGGGCTCTGTATGTTTCTCGCTGGCGTCCTCGCGACTTTTCGGGCTCTTTAATAAAGTCTGAAAACTGCGCTAATAGTTCAGTGTTTGCTTGCTTTTTCTCTGCGCTGCCAGGTGTCGCCACCCATCCGGCCGTTCGTGTTTCCGGCTAGAGTATCCCTCGAACGCTAAATAAATTGTGGATAAACTAAAATTGTATTGTTTGTTTTGCGCAAGTTTGTGCGTCGTGTGCAGGTTGAGATATCTAGACATTTAAAGTAACAGTCTGCGGGGGCGGGAAACTTGCAACACTTCGCGACCAATGTACCTGAAGGCCCGGCATTGAAGTTTTTTTTTTATTTGCCCTGGTTGTTTGTAACGACTCTTCGCACCGTTGCACAGTATACACTTACCCATATTTTCCCCGGCTCGCCGTACCACCCCCGTGGCCATTAAATTATGCTTCAACGCGAACTCATCTGCGCCTTTTCTTTTGGTACCTGAATGCCGTGTATCGCAATGCCACCGTGTGTGTACGTGTCACGGCAGTTGCGAAGCTGCTCGTGACGAAGTAGTATGGCTTTAAGAAGGCGCTCCGGGCCCCGCTGGTTGCTACCCCACTCGGAGTGCGGGGAGTTTCGTGAAGTGGGACGGATCTCTTAACCAACAGAACAGCTGGCAGTTTGCGCGGTTGCGTAAGTTCTTTTCGGGGAGATCCAGTCGGTAAGCGCCGTCTCGCGCTTAAGACACTTACGCGACGTAACTTGACGGGACAACGGAAGAGTCCACCGTAGCTGTCGTTGAGACAGTTCCAGACATCGCTGTTGAGTTCGGGAGGGAAGCGCGAGAAGATACAAAAAAAAATAGAAAAAAAGGTCTCATCCTTCGAGCTGCCGCGATATCTAAGGACTGTCTCTCTTTCTTCACACGTCGTTTCGAGTGTCTGTGATGAGTCCTCCCTCTTCACGACAGTGCAATCAACGGCGTTATGCAATTCCGTAGTCGTAAGACGATTGCGCTATCGCCATCGCCATGGCCACTAAATGGTCGCAGTAGTGTATCTCGATCTCAGTGTATTCTCAAATAAAAAAACAACAAAAGAAACTGTAGATGAATATGAGAGGAGCGTGTTTGCGTTACTAATTGTTACATTTGTTTATCTTGACATACAGGACTGTACCATAGTTTCAAACTGTATACCGATTGGTCATCTAACATTAGCCACTGTAAGCCGAAGCTTCAGTGGCTAGTCTGGTATGATGTCAGTGAAAATGGTAAGCTTTCACGCAGATGGCTTTAGACAATTATACACTCCTTACTATTTTATTAGATTTTTTTTCAGCATTGCTCATTGAAAAACACCGCAAGCTTTCTATCACGGTTTGTTTTTGTGTGTGTGATGTCGGCACACCACAGTTTATGAAGTTGTGTCTTCCCTCGTGGTAAGCAATTCCCGTTCACGTTGTCTGACGTCACTGCGCCTTCCGTCTTTGCCTTCCCTTGCGTATATCTCTGTACAACAGTCTGCAGATGGATGCAGTGAGGTTGCCAACTTTTCAAAAAGGTCGAAAAAAAAGGGGGGGGGGAGGTAGGGTGTTCATCAACATAGGAGGCGAGCGCATTCAGTTTTCTTTTGTGCGGTAATACGAGAGAGGTCCAATGTTTCTTTATTGCCTGCTCTTGAAGTGGCACTTCGGCTGGCTTCGTGCTGCTCGCAGCATTTGCTTATGCATGGATTAATGTGCTCGTAAATGTTGTCGCACTTATCGCGAAAGATCGTAGTGTCCTCTGGTCGCCCGCAACACTGCTTCGTGCGTGCGATTCGTGCTAACTTCGCGTTTGTTGGGCGCCCTTTGGGGCCACAAAACTGGGTGGTTTGGAACGAATCCGGGACATAAGGCTGCCCAAACCTGGACGATCTGGGACTCGCGACGCTTTCTAAGCAGTCGTCGGTGAGTCGAATAAACTTTATTTGCCCAACGGTTGTTGCTGTGCCCGGGGCTAGGCTACCAGGGACACATCGTTTGAGTAACATCTTTTGAGGTCCTCGGCGACGGCCTTGGCCCGCTGGACGGCCCACACCTGGTCTTCGAGGGCTTCGCCGAAAAGGGCGGCTTGCCATCGCCCAGCAAGGCGCCTTATTTTGGTGGGGATAGTTCCGCAAAATCGGGAACAGTTGGTAACCCTATAGTGTACAGGTCTAAGCGCGGCGTATTGCACGTAAAGAACGGGCTAGCGAGTTCACTCTGAAGCTGCAATCTGGTCCATACCCGTGTGTTTAAAGAATCCTGCTATAGCTCAAACTTATTCGCGCTAACGGTGCTTTGCAGTACAAAGAAAAAAAAAAAGGAATTGAGCGAACGCCGCTCTATTTTTCTTGCTTCCTCTCTTTCTCTTTCTAGAGGAGCCTGGCAGAGAAACATCGTCGCGCCTCGTTAGCGTGCTGTGACCTGTCACTTACTCTTCTAAAATAAATTTGTTATGTTAGGTTAGCGTCGTGTTTGATATCTGATACTGTGTATATCTAACGTTGGCAATCATAGAAAAAGTAAAATCGGAGGCGGAAATGCTGTAGTTAGCTCAGATTTGGGCACATATTGAAAAACCCCAGGTGGTCGAAATTTCCGGAGCCCTCCACTATGGCGTCTCTCATAATCACATGGCGGTTTTGGAACGTTAAACTCCACCATATCAAATCAAAAGAAGTAAACTTAGTTCGCAAACGTTCTTTGTGTCGCCGCTGTCATCCTGTCTCGGGCCGCAAATTGAGCGCTACGCGACACGTTTTTTTTCTGTTTTGTTTTATTGTGTAACATTTTTGTTATTGTTTTCTTAACCAAATTCTGGGGTGATTGGCCAACCGAACTGTCTATAATGTCGACATCTCTGTTTTCTTCTCTCGTTTCTCATTATGTGATTTTGTGCGCGCAGCGGTAGTCCACCGATAATATATTAACGCTGCTTTTGTGTACACTTTTCGCGCGTTACGCCAACTTATGTTTCAGTCACTACACGTACCGTATCTAATTCTTTCATTTCGTTGATTGATTGATTAATATGTGGGGTTTAACGTCCCAACCACTATATGATTATGAGAGACGCCGTAGTGGAGGGCTCCGGAAATTTCGACCACCTGGGGTTCTTTAACGTGCACCCAAATCTGAGCACATGGGCCTACAACATTTCCGCCTTCATCGAAAATGCAGCCACCGCAGCCGGGATTTGAACCAGCAACCTGCGGGTCAGCAGCCGAGTACCTTAGCCACTAGGCCACCACGGCGGGGCTCTTTCATTTCGTCGCAAGAGCGAGCTGAGAAGCCGCGGCGGAACAAGTTCCGTGCATTTTCCGGGTGGCGTGTCAGCCCGAATAGCACGCTTCCGCGCCGGTGCACCGTACTAAACGGGGGAAAAAAAAGGGGGGGGGGGAAGGGGGGGGGGCTCGGCGTTCAGACACGTGCCCGATCGGCGGCGCTCCAATTTGACGCACCGCTGCAGCCGCCGCCGCCGGCGACAGTCTATTTTTGTGCCTCTCTGGGTGGCGGGCGACGGTGCAGTCTCGGCGGCGATCGATCGCGGGGCATGGCACAACAACGCGGTAGAGGTACACAGATGGGCAGAGTAGTGACGTACATAGCAGGGAGAATACGTCGCGCAGCCTGTGCCTCTACTCGCCCTTTTACTTCATCGCTGTTTTGTTTCGCTTTGTGGTCGCGTGTATGTATAATTGCGGGACGGTAAAAAGCCTTAGCCTTTTTTTCTTGTCTCTCTCTATCCCTCACCCCTCTATCTCATTCCCCTAGCTCCCCTTTCCTGTCACGGCTCTCTTGCATCTTCCATCATGTTCGCCATCTATCGTCGTCATCATCCATGCCTTCACCTCTATGCCTGCTTCCTGGCATTTTCTCTCTTAAAGATGAGTCTTTCTTGGGATACGTGAACGCAGAAATTTTGATCTATCTATCTATCTATCTATCTATCTATCTATCTATCTATCTATCTATCTATCTATCTATCTATCTATCTATCTATCTATCTATCTATCTATCTATCTATCTATCTATCTATCTATCTATCTATCTATCTATCTGTCTGTCTGTCTGTCTGTCTGTCTGTCTGTCTGTCTGTCTGTCTGTCTATCTATCTATCTATCTATCTATCTATCTATCTGTCTGTCTGTCTGTCTGTCTGTCTGTCTGTCTGTCTGTCTGTCTGTCTGTCTGTCTGTCTGTCTGTCTGTCTGTCCGTCCGTCCGTCCGTCCGTCTGTCTGTCTGTCTGTCTGTCTGTCTGTCTGTCTGTCTGTCACGTGAAACGATTGAGCCACCCGGCCAAAGTTTAAAAGCACTCGCTGAACGCCCAGCCACCTTGGACTGGTGGCTACTTTCGCACCTGTTAACATAATCGATCAAAAAGCAAATATTACGTTTATCTGAGGTGCAACGTCAACACGTAAGTCTTACGCGGTGTGTTCCTTTACTAGGAAATATATACATGCGTAATTCTAAAGGCCCTGTGTACGTTGAAATTAATTCTGTCTCTCTCTCTCTCTCTCTTTTTAGATATTGTGAAAGAAGTCTGGGGGGCCTGAGCTGCGCTACGAAAAAAAAAAGTGAGTTTACGTGTTAGTTGCTTTGCATGTGTCGTTCTCAAGAGAGTGTAAGGTAGAATAGAATAAAATAGAATGAAGTAGAGTAGAATATTTTTTTATTTCAAGAAATACAAAGGTGCTGGCGGATATCATCGCCTAAAAGCTTTTTGTCAAACAGCTTGACTGGGTCGATAAGTCGTTTCGTGAACCGCTGTCATAAGTGCGTTTTGCGAAATGAGCCAGCATGGTGGGCGGGGTCCGTCGATACGTTTTTCTCGCGTCCCCACGAAGGGCTTGAATATATGGGCAACCTGCGGTTGACCTCGGTTTTCGTTTGAACTGCTGTATGGTGCGCCGCATGCACCATTGGATTAAGTTCCACACTCGAGCAGCATTTTAGCGAAGTTACATATTACACGAAAATATGTTTCTTCCATCTGAAAACTCATTCCAAGCGTTAATTTCTAGCACTGTGTCTATTACACGACTGTTTTGCATTTATTTGTTATAACCGTTATTTAGTTATGTCCGGGATTTTATATCGGGGTTTTAGCGTAGTGGCCACGTGGTCTTTTTTTTTTGGGGGGGGGGGGGGGAACTCAACTCTAATTTTGTCGAAATACACAGATAAACGTCTTCGGTAGGCGTGACGTCGCTCTATGCCATGACAGATACAAAATTTTCCCGCAGCACCGAGAACAGAGCCGCAAAAGTATAGAACGCTTTGCGGTCGAGAAAGGGACGTTATTTCAGTTGCAGTATTAGCGAAATTATCCTTCAACAATGCCAATAAAACACCAAAAAGAAAATTGGTCGTGCTGTCTCCGACTGATCGTCTCCACACTCCACGTGCATCCATATGCATTGCGTCTTTTTATATTGCACGTAGATTGTATTATATATCATAGATAGATAGATAGATAGATAGATAGATAGATAGATAGTCATTTATCAGCCTATTTTTGGCCGTTACTCATAGTTTATTGATTGCGAATTGCCAAAACATGTGTCTCCGTATCGTCCAGCCAAGATTTACCTTACGCGCATATATATATATATATATATATATATATATATATATATATATATATATATATATATATATATATATATATATATATATATATATATATATATATATATATATATATATGCTCAAGCTGTCGTGGCGTGACTTGCGTATGCTCGCTGGGTTTGGCCGTATATGACGTTTGGGTTCCGCAGTGCGGGGCTCTATGGGCAAGCAAGAAGGGCTTGATCGATGGCTTCATATGTATGCAAATCCATCGAGCTTTCCATTGCACCCGCGCCGTTGCGTATTAGCATTCGCATTGAGTTTTTATGGCATTACTTTGCAGCACAGTGCGGTCGCGGCCTTTCTGCGTCTGCTCAATCGTTTGAAACCGGTACATGGGCTATCCGTGTCAGGGAACGGAGGAATTCACTTGTACACCATAAAAATATTGCATTTCATGGAATATCCGTGGGAAGCCATGTTTGTCCTCGATGACCTGGAAGACCAGCCACAACTCGTCGCTATAGGGCCAAGAGGGCAGTCGATGCCAGAGGGTTCCTTGACTAGGGAACCCTCCCACCTTAGGGTGACACCGGGCCTCGCTCGGAAGACTGTTTTCTAAATAAACGTTTATTTCTCTCTCTCTCTCTTTCACGGAATATCGGAAGGCGTTGTACGAGCTGCGACAGCGCTGTACGTGTGCGACATGCACTGCGCCGTGCTCCCGACCGGGTTGCAGAAATGAGGTGCCTTTTCTCATCTTCTAACCACTGCCACCACCACCACATGGTGCGGGGATTTGTGGGACCACCTCTCTGTATAGAAACGTGCTTGGAAAATACCTGCGCGTTAGATTACCACTTCGCTACCGAATTCTTCACCCGTGTGCTACAATTGCGTATTACTACATATGGAAGGCGATGCAGTTACGTATAGCCGGTAACTGCGCGGTAGTGCCTGAAAGCGCCGCATGCACCACTGAGGGCATGTTTACCACCTATATTCTGTAAGCGGCAATCGTCCGAAGGCGGCAAGTGGCATTACTGGGCTGAGATTGTGGTCTACGTCATTTCGGAGACGGTGATTCCTCATATGGCAGGAATGTAAACCTTGTTCGCTTAGTCGCACACGAATTGCGATTTGATGCTGTTGCAAGTTGGATACCTTTCGACAGGAGAAAAAAAATGAAAGAAAAACGACGCCTAGCTGCGCTGTGAGTGGGAGTACAAAGGCAGACGTCACAGCCACGACAGGGACTTTTTTGTAGGGGGGGGGGGGGGTTACGCTTATTGAGCGCCGCCTAAGGAGGGTAATGTCGGCGCCCAGGGAGCCGGCCGTGTCAAAGTATATACTGTATATCAAAACAATGGCGTGTATTGAACTTTTTTTTTATTTTGGATTGGATGAACTGATACTTTGATTGGATGATCGACAGCGGCCGTGTTAGTGCGGTGGATCAACGTGACTCTAGGAAAAAGAAAACTGTTTGTCGCTTACCCCTTCTCCCACTGCTGTTTCTGTCCGGTGTATTTTTTGTTTGTTTCTAGTGACAGAAAATGTATAAACCGGAAGTGAGTAGAGAGGTCAATGAGAGGTGATGAAGGACGGAAGTTGGAGTCACAAACCGAAATTCAACACCCAATAGTCAAGCGATGGTCTGCAAGCGGAATTGAGGTTGCGACGTTAAACGACATAGAAACTTTAGTGAGAGCGCAACAAAACAGGACATACGAGAAGGAACAGACGAGAGAGTGCGCCTATTCTCGTCTGTTCTCGTGTGTCCCGTTTAGTTGCGCTCTCACGATTGTTTCTATGTCGAAACACCAATTCGCCCGACAACTAACTCTTTTAACGTTAAACTGAGATGTCGAGTTGGAGAGGGAAGTATGACAGTTGTGCCAGAGAAGTTAGAAATAACTGAGTTGTGATCTATGAAACAAATGCTTGGCGTGATGTGTTTGCCCTGTAAATCAGGAATGACATTGAAAAAAAATAATTGGTCATTTTTTAAACACGAAAGTGATTTATGCCGGGGTTTACTCCGGTTCCGCTGACGTACTTCCGTTACGGAAGTGACGTTGAAAAATATATACTAAGAGAATGCACAAAAAAAACAGAAGGCAAGCATTTATCGCGCGGAATTGAACCCGCAACCTCTCGAATCTCTGCGCGCGGCGCTTAACACTACGTCACAAAACGTACGTTTTTTGGAAGGCTATTGGCAAGCCATTTACATACATCATACACCGTTTGGAAGTCCTCAGAGCTTCGAAACTCTAGCGTGGTTTTGTTATCAGTGGCGAGATGGCGCGACGGGTTCGCGTCGGGCGAGCGCTGAAGGTCGTCGCCTCCAGGAAGTATACCACCGGCAAGGAGCGTGGTCTGCCCTGCGCGCGCCATTATCAAATTCGTAGTGCGGGAGATTCGCACGGTGCGGGGCCGCGTTTACAAAAGGACAAAACAGCGCGTTGCTGACACACAACGCAAGAAGATTTGCGACAGTTCGCCCCTGCACTCCTTATACTTCACCCGGCGTTTCGTGCGTCTTTCTCTCTGTTTGAACAGCGCCCCGCCACGGTGGTCTAGTGGCTAAGGTACTCGGCTGCTGACCCGCAGGTCGCGGGTTCAAATCCCGGCTGTGGCGGCTGCATTTCCGATGGAGGCGGAAATGTTGTAGGCCCGTGTGCTCAGATTTGGGTGCACGTTAAAGAACCCCAGGTGGTCGAAATTTCCGGAGCCCTCCACTACGGCGTCTCTCATAATCCTATGGTGGTTTTGGGACGTTAAACCCCACATATCAATCAATCAATCTCTGTTTGAACAGCGCTCTTTAAGTGTCGCGCTGTGACAGTTGTTAGTCCGCGCTCGTCCTGTGTATGCTAATTTCGTGCGTGCGTTCTACTTGAAGGTCAACTTCGGCAATTTTTCGACCATGTTAAGGTAATGGCGTTTTTATGTTCCTGAGACACTCTTGTCAAGAGACCAATATCTGATATGCTCAGGAAATTTGAAAATAATATTTAATAAGCAAGAAGGTGCAAAACCGAAACCAGACCAGGTGCTCTGACTGCGTATGACGTATTATTTGGTAAGAACCGGATGCCGTATACAGGTCCCGCCGGCGCATCGTATGAAAACTGTGAAAGCCACACCATCGAAGTGCCGGCCAAACACCACGGAGGAAGCAAGAAAGCTCTCCCGTGCTGCGTCCGTGCCAAACACCACTGTCATCGCGTTGTGGCCAGCACAATAAACGCTGTAGTTGTCAAAGTAGCTATGCCATCGGCTGCGTCACTTCCGTTGACGAGCCAAACATGACGTCACACAGGCAGTGTTGCCAATTATTCTGGCAAGCAAGGTGAGCTTTTCAAGGCAATCTTCAAAATTCATTTGCGAAGAATCAGCGCATCTCTGAAGAGCCTGCGATTTGGCATAAATGACGGAAGTGTGCAATGGAACGTACCCAGCGAATTAATGGATTGTGATCCATTGACCCGTCGGAAAATCGCCGGAGTTGGCCTTTAAGGTGGGCGCTGCAAGTTTCGAGCTGTTTGCCGTTCCTAACGTGACTGCAATTTGTTGCTGTTGCTGAATCAATGCACAATAAATGCCCAACTACCTCTGTAAAGACATGTTTCACTTTCATGTTATACCGATTCCTATATAGGGGGATTAGCCACGTTTTTTTTATTTTATTTTTTGTAATGTGCATCGTTTCGGACTATGCGTCCATCACACTTAATGGTGTTCCCTGAATGGATTAATGTCCACTGTGTCGAAATGCATTAGTTGACCCCGTATGTGTGCTTATAGTAAACTACCCATCGATTTTCTTGCTTTGGAGCCACAGATGTCGGGAATAACGCACCCAGATGGCGGTTGGCGCTTCGCTTTCGCGACGTGCAGAGGAGGATTTTTCTGGTTGCCAGGTTGAAGCCGGCGTTGTCCCACCGGGATGGCCAAAATGTGTTTACGGCTCATTCGAAGGGAGAGGACAATGAACTGTTAATGTACACGATGGAGGTGATCGGTGATGTGTGTTTCGAAAGTGCTCCCAAATGAGGATTCTATTCTCTTTGTTCCGAACGGATAGAGAATACTGCTGTACGCGCTGTGTCGTTTCCCCGGGGAAAAGCGAGGGCGTATTGAGGTTTCTCTCTTTTATTTCTGGTTTTTTGTTTTATGTGCGTGGATCGAAGTTTTATTGGGGACGTCTGAGCGAAAGGAACACGGCTCGAGGCACGCGCAGATATAGCAAATCGGTCTGTGTGCCCCGTCGACAATAGAGCGGCGTCATCTATCTCTCTCTCTCTCTCACTCTCACGTGAACGTTTTTTTACCGAGCTCCGCCAAGAACATGCCGTTGCCATTTCCGTCACGGAAATGACGTCAGTAATAGGGCACGCTCGTTTTTTCAGCAGTCATAGGAAATGTCTTTAATTCACTTCTGGTCTTCAGTTCACTTCTTGTTGTAGCCCAAGGAAGCTGCCTGATAAGAAGTTCGGTACCGATAATAAAGCTGACTCGACGTTCAAAACGAATTCGAATTAAGCTCGGAATGGCGTTGGCAGACCGAAGTACCATCGTTGTCTCCTGAACCCACCTTACCCGTACTGGTTACACTTTGCATGTGCGTATATGCACGCACACGTGCATGAACGTACATGCGTTGTTGGCACATGTATTAACATTTGGTTGAACCCCCTCCCCCCAAATTGCTGAGTAAACCCGTGTGCTCAAGTTCGCTCTTCTATGTCTCGCGCGCAGTTATTCTGGTATTCATACCAACCTTCAAACGTTATGACGAGTGCGCGGAAGTTACGTTCTTCGGTTTCGTAGCTGTTTTTTGTTTACTTTTGTTGATTTACAACTAAGATGACAAATAGCTGCTATTACGCGCACCCAGTAAATTAACCAGTTCGTGATTAAGCGACACTCACTTGGCCTCTTCAACGAGGCTTAATTACCCACGCTTTCGCGAGTGTGAGGGAGCGAGATGGCAGCAACAGCATGGCTTTACTACCGCCAGCCGCAGCCCCTTCCCTTCCTTGCTTCCCTTCCGCATTGTCATGACGATGCACACGCATATATATATATATATATATATATATATATATATATATAGACGATATTGTTTTTTGCATGCTCGTAATGAAAAGAGATGGACTCTGCTTCACTTACGAAGGACACTATGCTTGTTGTGTTGTGTGCTCGTCGTGAGGCGCTTGTGTTGTCTCCATCTGCGCGAGCGGCATCTGTCAGGACGTCGTTCATTTGCGAGTAATTTAGTGGCAGCTTGTCGCAGGCACTTGAGTGAGGCATTCGTATACACCCGGGGATCCTTTAATGACCCTTTAATGCCTTTCGCGAGCGTGTTTGCGAAGACGCTTGAAAAGGAAAAAAAAAAAGCTCGTTATCGGCCGAGACTGACGTTTAAAAGCAGATGAGGTGGAAGTGTTTTTCTGTTTTGGTTGCCCGATTGTGTGTGGTTCAAAGGTTCAGTTCTGCGTTCTGCCATCACTAAATTTCAGTCACTTTCTGTGTTCCTCATTGCGTACTCGTTTTCTGTATTTGTTCGCTCCTTCGCTTAGTCACTCACTTCTTTTACTTATTTGTTTGGTTGGTGGCTCACTCACACACTTACACACTCACTCACTGAGCTTTTTTTTTTTTGCATTCCCATTCACAGTGCCAGTCATTGTCTCTCGCCCCAACTTACACTCGCTCACATCCACCAAACTTCTCGTACTCCCAATCGCTCATTCACCTTATATAAATGCTCGCCAAACTCGCTCACTAGTTTATGAACGCACATGACGATGTGGAAGCAGTCGCCTCACGTGACTTTCAGTGGAGGGGGGAGTCACTGATTGCCTCACCGGACACTACTTCCTTCCCTGCTCCAGTTATAGCGACTGCTTAAAGGCAGTCATGTAGAACTGCTTATTGCGTCGGTTTGCGTGCACGTTCGATGTACGTCTTCCTTGCGGCTTTCGATATTTCGATGGCACGAACCTCGAGGAACCGCACAGTTAGCCGACAATAGCCTCTCGGAAGAGCCGCAATTGAAGCTTGCTTGATTGGCGCTGTTAGATATTGAACTCGCGATCGATGGCGTTGATTGTTTAATCGACGAGCGCTAGATGGTCAACTTTACGACCGTCGCGTCTTGCGGATTATCATTGCGGGTTCATGTCAGTTCCAAGTCGCCTTTATCTTGGTTATTTCAATCTCTCCCGGCTTTGTAATAAAATTAACGGTATTGGTACGTCGCTAGCAGCCGTGATTAGCTGACCGACTCATTCCGCGTTGGAGCGAAGCTGGGCGGCAGCCCTAATAATTAAGCCAAACTATTGTAAGAGCGTTTCTATTGTTCGTTTCCGAGTAATCGGGATTACATAATTTGCGTGCACGTTAAAGAACCCTTGGTGGTCGCAATTTCCGGATCCCTCCACTACGGCGTCTCTCGTACTCACATGTTGGTTATGGGACGTTAAACCTCAACAACTATTATATATATATATATATATATATATATATATATATATATATATATATATATATATATATATATATATATATATATATATATCCGGGGCATCACGACGACGGCGTAAATCAGCTGAGAGTGTCCATATAATTGCTATCGCAATAATAAGTTTTCTTGGTGAAGCGTATTTTGAAGGCGGGCCCTCAAGGTCCCTATAAGAAAACGTCATAATCGCTGGACTATAATCCTACGCTTGCAGAATAATAATTTATTCTGCGAGCATATAAAGACATAGTACCGACAGTAGTAACGCGATTTAAATGCAGGACACTCGGCGGGCGGTTTGTTCGAATATTTTCTTGGAGTTGAGATGTAAACACGTGAACCGGGTAGTTATTGTCAAACTGCGGCACGCAAGGCATTCGTTGGGATTGCCTGTGCCGGCAGGTCACGTGATGTCGCCTTAAAGTATATGAGGTGTTTGAAAGTGGCGCGTTTGAAATTTCTCGGCGTATGTACGGGACCTCTCCTCGACCTGTCAGTGTTGTAGTCAAACGGATACACTATCTGCCACGCTGCCAGAATTATAGACTGTACTCATGCGTGAAAAAGTCGGTGTATTCGCTATATAAATACTGACCGTTTACTGATCGCAAATGAAGCTAACCTCTTTGTGGTAATAGCAGTAAAGTGCAGGTTGGTAAAATTTGCCGCTTGGTTAATAAGTAAATGGTACTTACTAACTCGAACAGGTAGTCAGTTACGTAGGGGTGACCGCCATCAACCGCGCCGAGTAATAAATACCGGTTCTTTTACCGAATTGCCACCATAAACACGCATCACACCGGCGTGCCTACAGAGGTGCGAACGGACCATAGACGAGAACACACACTGAATCACACACCAGAGGCGTTGGCAGAATTTTTTTTCGGGGGCGGGGGGCACCTCTTTGATTTCGGAGCGAGAGAGAGGGGCCACTCATTTAGAGTTCGGGGGGGGGGCACATCTTTGATTTCGGAGCGATAGAATAGAGAGGGGCCACCCATTCAGAGTTGGAATTTTTCGCCCTGTATGCCAAGCCGAAAAAACGTTCCGGGGGGGGGGGGGGGGGTGCGGCATGGTTTTGGTGGCACGCCACTGGCGTACACGAATCATAGATTGCTTTGCACGGCTTTGTAGGTACCTATAGTTAAAAAAATATATATTGAGAAAGCCTCTCCGGATAGCAACGGCAAAATTTACGAGCGGCTGGTTAGTACACAGATGTCGTGAAGGTAGTAAAGTTTGCTCTAAACTTAGTAAGTATATACGTTTACTAACTGTTCACTCATTTGGTAGATGCCCGTGTACTGTGCGAGGTTATGTACATGTTAAAGAACAGCAACTGGCCGAAATTGCTGGAGCCCTCCTCTACGTCTTCTCTCATAATCATATTTCGGGTTTGGTGCGTTAAACACCAGATATCTTATTATAACTGTTCACTAATTTTTTTCTTTAGAATGCAGCCCTTCACGTCTTCGAACATCTGCACGCTTCATCGTGACATCACGCCTCTGTAAATGCTGTATCGCATCACTTGTAAGGCGCGTAGATGCTGCACCATGGAAACAGGATCGCTTCTTCGCGCCGACGACTCATCTGGTCCCTATTCGGAAGGCGCGACTTTTTCAGCACGCACCGCATTCAGTCTTTCTCGCCGCCTCCTCGCGCTTTATGGCGCTCGTGCTCGTGGATCCGTTGAAAAAAAAAAAAAGGGAATGGCTGTTTTTTTCGGCGAATCCGTGGGCAATGCGTATATAGTTGGCCTCGCGCTTCGGCATGCAACGCGATGAGATTCCATAGCATATTCCTACGACTTAATAGCTTCTTCGCAAGTGGTGATTCTTCATCTGATTTCCACTTTATTTCGTTTTTGTTGCCCGTACATTGTCTTATTTTGGGAGGGCGAAAAATGGTCACGTATCTGCGCGCTTGGCTGCAGAATTCGTCGAAAGACTATATAGGCTTCTGACGGCCTTCTTTCGTGCGTAGCGGCGGACTCTCAGCGCAGCCTAGGGAACACTAGTGTCTCTATAGTTACGTATACATGCGTTTTCTAGTAAAGGAACACACCACGTAATGCTTACGTGTTGATGTTGCGCCTTAGGTATGCGTAATATTTGCTTTTTGATCGACGGTGTTCGAAAGTACGAGCGCAACCACCAATTCATGATGGCGGGACGTTCAGCGAGTGCTAAAACTTTGGCCGGGTGTCTGAATCGTTTCGTGTGATGACGGACGGACGGACGGACGGACGGACGGACAGACAGACAGACAGACAGACAGACAGACAGACAGACAGACAGACAGACAGACAGACAGACAAACAGACAAACGTTTCATTGAGGCTTTCGTAACAAGAATATAAAATGAAGTGCGTCCGCCCGTACCACAAACGTATAACAGGCTTAATCCAATAAAAAAAATAACTGAAATGGGTTTGCACCAATAACTGCTTTTGTAAAAAAACAAAAAAAAACACTTTATAGATGGATAGGTAAAAGCTTTCTCAGTTCAAGTGGCACAACAAAGACTATCGTATTAAAAAATAATATCATTGGCCGCCGCTGTAATTTGAGAGCATGAAAAGGGGTATTTTTAAAGCATCGCTCACGCGGAAATACGTGCCGCGCGCTAGGTTGGCACGTGATGCTGAAGATGAAATTTCAGTCTAGCTCAGTTCGAGGAAACAATACTGCGAATTGCAGTTGCTGACGGAAAAAGGGGGGGGGGGGGGGGATAGCCGAGGAAACCATCGTGTCGGGCTTATAGTGACGCCAAAGTGTGCCATTACGATAACCGTGTTTTTAAAATCATCTGCTCATTCCTGATTACTTGCTAACTAGCTGCTGTTGTAGTAGCTACTTAACAAAAAGCGGGAAGATCAGCAACAATTAGTGCATAAATGGCTGATCACGCAACGTTTCAGTCTTAAGCGCTCAGCTAAACATGTTGATTCATAGGGCTTTGTCTAGTTACGACTTCACTACGTTCGAAGATACTGTCGCATGCTATGGCGTTTTCCCACACGGTTATGTAAATAAAGAAAACATACGTAGGGCACGTCTAAACCCACAAAGCAGAGCATGACTGTTCTTGGTTTCGTTGGGTGAAAGTACTGACTGTTCAGAGAAATTAAGTTCCCAACGCATCCTGGTTTAACGAAGCCGGCACATCTTGTCTCCTACAGGGTGTGCTTCCGGCAGTGCTGCAGTGAACTTTTGGCTCTTTAATGTTTCGCTAAATATATGTGCTTGTTAAAACGCCCTTAGCATGTCTTACCCCCGTATTGCAGAACTTTCCTTCGCTGAATGCTTCGCCTTCACTCGAGAAAGCCGACGGGAGCGCCATCTCTAGGCTCAGAAAGTCGCTGCATATCAGCGATAGTATAGTCTGCTGCGACTCTTGAGAAGCGCAGCGTCATTTTCAGCCGAGTGGTGGCGCAGTGCTCAACTCTGTCAAGTGAAGGGTGGAAGTTGATTGATTTGTGGGGTTTAACGTCCCAAAACCACCATTTGATTATGAGGGACGCCGTAGTGGAGGGCTCCGGAAATTTTGACCACCTGGGGTTCTTTAACGTGCACCCAAATCTGAGTACACGGGCCTACAACATTTCCGCCTCCATCGGAAATGCAGCCGCCGCAGCCGGGAATCGAACCCGCGACCTGCGGGTCAGCAGCCGAGTACCTTAGCCACTAGACAAGGGTGGAAGTTGAGTGGAGGAGAGCGTATGTGAATACGGGGGTAAGAGTAGGAGCTTGTTGTCTGCCTGCATCTAGTGGATATCGTTTCATTGATGCTGAACGTTCGTTATACCCATAGGTTGCATTCTGGTAGCGTTGAAGAGCATATGAGGGTTACTTGGCTGTTTTACTTACAATTGTCTCACTTATTTCGTTATATCGATATTCTACTACCATTTGGGCAAGCGAGATATGTAGCACACTTTGTCCAAAATGCTCTTGCGCTCCGCAGTCTGGCTCTGCCTTTAAAGTTGGCATGTATGCAGTCTGTATGTATTAGATTTACCTCGCTGTGTTCAATCGTTTGCTTGGGAGTTTATTAGTGTTCTCTATATCTCGGTTTAGCTCTTAGTTTTCACCACGTTTAATTCCGATAGTTTTAAATTTTAAAGCTACCTCCGCATTTTCATTTCATTTCATTTCAGCTCTTTATTTCAGACAAATGTATGTGTCGGATACAAGGGCTAAAGGCAGATGTCCCCTGCCTGACGGGACCCAAGTACCCGAAAGCAGCACTCAGAGCATGGTCAAAGGAATACACTAATAACACACTAATAATGCATGTGGAACATTGTTTTTGTACAGAGTAAATGGAGCACATACTTGTACAGCAATAAAGAAAGAGTCATAGGCATTCCTAGGCCCGTTCGGTCTCTTAGGGGATGACTGTCGAACCGGCTTTGAAATTAGCGTTTTTTGGTGGTTGTCTTCGTTCTCGCCGCTTCTCTTAATTGCCAGTGCGTCGTCTTCTCCGTTGGTTCCAGAGAACGTGTACATACGGGCTCGGATAGTGGCCCCGTTGTGTCTTTGTGCGGGTAATGCTTCAAGGTGTCGTTTGAATATGCCAAGATTCACATAATTTTTTTTAGTCTTATTTCACCCACTCGAACAGATTTTTCCTCAAATTTGTTTACCTTTGTATCGCGGTTTTACTTAAGCCTTACGGGCAAACCCGAGACATCTACTGCACTTCGTGATGTCATGGTTCTCAGGAGCTCTTGGTCCGAACAGGCTTTTTTTTTTTTAATACACTGGTTTGCGTGGGAGGCAGCAGTATTCTGGGAACATACCAACACCGACTCCGTTTACCATCTTTTTGGCGGCGCTGTGTGTGCACCTTGCTTCTCGGGAAAACGGAGCGCCACCATCATCGCGCTGCGCGCCACGCACGCCTGATGAGATGGACGTTGCCGAAGTTGCAGGTGGTTGCAGCCCCGTTTCGTTTCGCTTTGTTTAGAAAGTCCCTTGATTCTCCCTCTCAGAGACGGCCATGAACGGTATACCCCGTTGCATCTCTGAAGTGGAGTTCGTTGCGGTGGATGTCTGGCTCCTTGCAGTCACGATTCGGCTCTTGGGAGCTCTCCGGCCGCTGGTTGGGGTGGTGGTGGTGGTATGCATGCCAATCCAGGGACGGGCGTTGCGAAAACGGGAGAGGATAATAGGTGCCCGTGCGTGCTTTTGTTCGATGGGGAGCGAGGCGGGAGCTGCCTTGGGGAGGGGGGCTCGTGCCGGGAGATAGATGACGGGGCGAAAAAAAGAAATGTGTGCAGGAAGAATGGGTGAGCATGCAGGGAGGTTTCTAACGGGGAATGCTATCTTGAGGCGAACGCAGCGCTGGCTGGAAAGTGGAGTGAAAGAGGGGGAGAATGAAGGACAGGTTTTTGGCGGGAACGCGAAAACATCCGCGACATTCGTCATGTCAGGCGGGCATCGCTCTTGTCTAAAAGCCAAGTGGCTACCCCCCCCCCCCCCTACCCACCCTCGCCTTCGCGCTTTTACAATTGCTTGTTGCGTCCGTATATGAGTAGCATGTTCATCTATTACAGAAAACTGGTCTCTGTTTGTCTGTTTCTTTTTGCACATACTTTCTCTAGTGGTTCGTTTTTTTTTTTTTTCTCAAACGTCGTTTTCACAGTTAGTCAGGGTGGTCTGTCTAAGGGTAAGGGGGAGTTTGCGGTGTTGGGGCGTACGGATGACGTGGGTGGACCGCAAATCGACCGCAAGGTTATGAGGTTTTGCGTGTGGGAGAATTGAAAGGTTCTACTAACACTTCAAAAAAATAAAGAGAGAATAAAGAAACGTTTTTATTGTTCGTCTAACGCCGCCCGCAATCCAAAGAGCCACTGTGCTTTGGAAGGAATTTAATGTTTCTTTTGAAAGAGCGTTGGTCAAGTCGCTTGTTTTTATTAATTTTTTATCCGCCATGATTAAGCCCCGGATTTCTTTTTCTGGAAAACTGTAAGCATTAAATGGTATATGCGTGGTGTTTTATCTATCGTTGAACAGTACCCTGTTGTTCATCTGTCGTTGTCTTTCCCTACCATCGTTTTATCGAGGTTACGTAACTATGCCAGCTCATACGCTTGAAACCCTTTTCCTCCGTGCGCTTGTGTGTGTGTGTGTGGTGTGTGTTTGTATGTGAGAGAGAGAGAGAGAGAGAGAGGCATTCCTGTAGGCTATTGATATGCATAAATAATAACCTTGCTTACTTATGTCACTGAGCTATCCGCCGTGTTCGCGCATCGCGTGGTCAATCCCAACGGCTCTTGCGTCATTTAATGTCAGTGTCAGCGCTTTACATTGCATCGTTCGTTGAGAGCGGTCTCTGTTTGTCTTCCCTGACTCAATCCTCTCTATGCTTGGCGTCAGTCGTCCTCACTTTGGTGTGACGCATATATACAGTGTTTTTCGCGCTTACGGATTCGACGGAATCGACGCCTGCTAGTGCCTCTGAGCTTCAGTGATACAGCACAGCCCTTTTGTGTTGCCCGGAACTTTCCATTCTCGTTCAGTATCAAGTTTGGCTGATCTAAAAGCCAACTTTCGCCAATGCAACGTCCGTAGCTAGTCTGATGCACTGTTGGGGGCGGGGTTCCTATTACTTCGCTTACTGGAGTAAGTTTACATATCGTTGCGTCTCTATTAATTCGGTGCGTAGTACGTGTTATGGAATCGCGTGATCTCCTTTCGTGTAAGTTCGCAAGCGCTACAACATCGTGCTTCAGGAGTATCGCTTTTTTATAGTCCCAGAGATGCAGTTATGTATTCTTTCTTGTCTAAATTCCCAGAGAGAAGGCAGACGGGTGAGAAGGAGACGGGCACATAGGCGGGCGTGATGAGATCCTGAACTTTGCTGGCACGAAGTGGCAGCAGAAAAGCACATGACCGGTCCGAGTCGATTGACGGAACGTTGGAGAGGCCTTTGCGCTGCAACGGGCGTAGTCAGGATGATGATAATGATGATGTTATAGTTATACCAATAGCTTTGCGAAAACCGTCGGGCTCCGTAGCAGTTAGCATGCGACCGTACGCGAATATGCTAGCTAGATCACATGCACCACCAACATCGTAATTATATCGAACATCATCATTACCATCTCTAGTATCTTCTTCATCATTACTTCGATTTGTTTATTACTTCATGCGCAACCCTCTCTGCTTCGGTACTACTACTACTACTACTACTACTACTACTACTACTACTACTACTACTACTACTACTACTACCACCAATACTACTACTGCTGCTGCTGCTGCGACGACGACACAGGCAGTGGCGTCGCCAGGGGGGTGGCACACCGCCCCCCCCCCCCATCTGAATTTCTTTTCGCCATGGCGTATAGTGACCGTTTCTATAGGAAGCCCCCTTTCCCCGCCTACGCCCCTGGACACAGGGTAGACTCGCTCTAAAAGCACGGCCTTGCTATAAAAGTTAGAGATGCATCTTGGTAGTATACTTTTTTTTTTACTAGATTGATTCGATTGATAAGTATCGTAGCGAATAGGTAGCGAAGAGAATTTCTAGTTTTGTACAAGACCAATGTTTTGCGTATCTGGTTGGGTTTGGTGTCCATCTTCCATTTTTATTGAAGGAAAAAAAAAGAAGAAAAGAAAACTAAAAACATTGCGATCCTCTCAGTGCCAACTCTCGGCGTGCTCCCTTCCTGTTTCTCGTATTGTGATAGGTACTTCTTCACACGCAAAAAAAAAAAGGAAAAAAGATCATAATAATTTTTCTATCGACGACACGTCTGTGTTATTAAGTGCGTTTTGTGGCGCCCAAGAGACTCACCGCTCCTTTCTCATCGCTGCCATAACAGCGGATGCTGCGAAGGCATTGCCTCGAAACCTTACGCTGCTAGCAATAAATAAATAAATAAATAAATAAATAAATAAATAAATAAATAAATAAATAAATAAATAAATAAATACGGGGCAAGCAAGGGGTGATGGAAAGTGCGCTTCAGAAAGCGAAAGCGGGTCGCCACGGCGCCGGCTGTTTTCAATCCTTATCCCTATCGTTGTCCGTAAACAAGACTGTATACGACGCTCGCCCGCTTTTGCCCCAAAAAGCTCGCCTATTCTCCCCTGACACGAGCACAGTGTACGCCTGTCTGTCAAACGGGCCAGCTAGGCGCCTGGTCTGGAAAAAAAAAAGGGGGCTGCGTGGCTGCGACCGATAGGACGCGTTTGTTGCTCGCTTTTTTTGTGTTCGCTGGGGCGACGCCCGTTGCTGAATGCTCTCAAGCTGTGCTGCTTGCTGCTGGCTCCGCGGTGTGTATGCATGCGTGAAGCCATACATAGCTGCGCGCATGCATGGAGAATACGGTGGCTGTCCGGTGAGCCAAGGTAAAACACGACGGGGAGCCGGCGCCCTCTCGCTCGTCGTGGCTTATCTACCTGTGGCGTCGGTTACAAAGAGGGGGGGGGGGGGGGGGGGGGAGTGTAAAAAAGAAAAAAAAAGTATGAGATACGGAAAGAGGAAGTTTAAGGCCTCAAGAGACGAGGTAAATCGAATCGCGTCACGTGGTGGGAAGGCACGCCAGGTATTTCGTGGAGTTACTGTAATGCTACCTTTAGGTAGCATATACGGTGATCTAAAGGTACCTAAAGGTGCCTAAAGGTAGCATGCAGTGCCTAGGGGTAGCATACACAGTAACTCTATGGGATCTCGGTGGACCACTGTCGGAAGGCTGGGGTTCGTTGAAAAGCCAGGAGGAGAAAAAGACAAATAAACAAGAAGGCGTTACAATTTTCTCCATATTCTGTCGACTGTCTTAACGTACTTCTTTGTTGCTGCCTGTGTGCAGTAGTGAGCCTAAATTTCCGTATGTGTTCGTACTTGCATTCGCCGCCACTTTTACTAAAGTTGACGAAAACGATGGCACATGCGCTGTTGAACCAATCTGCACCCTTGAAGTGGATTCAAGCAAAGTGCCCTTTTGCTTTAGGAGAAGTTGCAAAAGAGGAGGGACGTGGGAGGTCGTTTTTAGTCCCCCCCCCCCCCCCCGAATAGCCGGTCTGGTTTAAATACATAACCCGTTAGTGGCTTCTTGCAGTGATGAAAGTGCTGCTCCATAATGCTCCAAAGTGCAATATTTGTTAGTAACTGCTCTAAACCTGCTCCGAAAGGATGTTGGCAAACTAAAAAGAATGAAGTTGAACCACGGGGACCATCCCGTTAGCATAAGCGAAACTAAACGGAAGCTGTATACACTACTCAGTGGCGTAATTCCAGAAAAATTCCAAGGGGTGACACATATCAGGCCATAGTGTCCAATTCATATTGTTAATGTGGGCTGTATTTTCATTTATATAAGAATTGAATCATGCTTTCAAATGAAATTAAAAAAAACGAGCATGGGGTCCGAGCTCGAGCAATTGCATGGTTCTATTCAGAATAGTCTCTTCTTTTCATCTTTTTTCGAATCGCGTAGTTGACACAGCTGAGGGGCATTGAACACAGGTACGCATGAAGATAAAATGCCTTTTAAGAAGTTTATGACGCTATGCCCAACTGTTAACTCAATTATATCACGTGCTAAAGCTAAATCTCAAGTTGGACTCTTGCAAAACATGTCCTCCCTAGCCTGAACACAAGGTCTGAACTCCTTTGAACCCCCCCCCCCCCTCCCCCATGATTTACGCCCTTGATTCTACTGTACTGCTTGTATACTAGCATGCAGCATGCGAAGTAATAAACATAAATATTTTTTAGATGCTTAAGTGATGTTTTGGACTTCAGGAGTCGTTAGGTACATGCATCTGCTCCGAAAAACCAATAGCAACCCTAAGCTGTATAATTTTTTTCTGCTCCGAGGACACTAAAGGCTGCTCCAAAGCACCATTTTTTTTTTGTGCTCCAGAATCTGCTCCAAAAAAGCAAAATGTCGCTTCCATCACTGTCGTTGTGTTATGGGTTATCGGGTCACTTAAAGCCTGTACGGCCTGTATTGACAGCTGACAGTTGAATCTCGCTGATTAAAAACAAATTAACGCGGCTCGCACTAAGTCTCGCAAGTCTGGTTCACAGCAGAGATGGTGGGTACGCAGCTGGCGGAAATTTGGAAAGAAGGAGGGGGGGGGAGGGGGTCCTCTAGTTTTTGTCGTGCCCACCCGTGGCGCCGCCTCTGGACTGCCAGGTGGTTACGCAATTCAGCCTGCAGTCTGCCGCTGCGGTGTGCCTCAAAATCATATGTTGGTTTCAGCATGTAAAAACCTCCAGAAATATACATTCGGTTTACATCTACACAAGTACACCTAAATCTGTGCGCATTCTATGTATAGACTATTCCGCCAATAGTAGTCCCAATAGAGCTTCATCGCGCGTCCGCTAGTAGGCGCGCCTTGAATACAGCATTCTCGTACACCATTCGCAGGTACACGCATGCTGCCTAGCGTATAGTAAACAACGACTATGCCTTCGCAAGGAACTCAACAAATTAGATGATCAACCTCTGTCGGAGCAGGGAATTCTGCAGTATCGACAGGATGCGACTTCACGGAAGAGGGCCCATGAAAGCGCTACTACACTTTTTGCGATCGACCGGCCTTACTGAACGATTGTAGCTAGGACGCCCTTCCTGTGTGTGTTTTCGTTTTCTTATGAGTGCGCGTGTGGTTTTTTTCTCTCTATCTACCCCCTCTTTCTTGCCCCTACTTCCCCGCCCCCAGCGCTGGGTAGCAAACCAGATGCCAATATCTGGTTAACCTCCCGGCCTTTCCTTTCTCACTCTCTCTCTTTCTCTCTCTAAGCTCCCGAGCGATTTGAGCGTTCGCATGTTCGCGAACGGTTTGTCAGTCGCCGGCCTTCCTTTTTCGGTCGTGCCAATCTGCATTCGCGCGGCTTTCGATTTTTTCGTTGCCCGGAACGACCTTATACACCGAGAGGGAACTGGCCTCATCTCGCAACGGGCCGCAGCTTCGATCGATCTCGCTTGCGTGATGATCCGTCGTACATTTCGTGGCTTTCTTCTCTTTCTCTCTTTCCATCTTTTATTCCCCATCGCGTTTGCGTGCCCCATTTTGGACGCCATGCGAAAACAAAACGACGCACTTAGGCCCTCAAGTATACAGGGTTGCTGGTATGGGCATCACGTTTACCGTGGTGCTGGTACAAAGCATACCATTCAGCAACAGCCTGGGTACCACCTCGTGCACGGTGTTTAGGTTGCGTCGTTGTGTATCGAGGTTGTTGTTCCATTAGCGCTGTTTGTTCCTTGCTGCTTTTAGCCGCGAAGCTCTTTTAGGTTGAGGCTTGCCCTTGATGGTTTGGTGTAGTCGTGATGGTGGTGACGACCACGGACAACGACTGGCTTGTGCAGTGTATGACGTCTCGACATGCTCTACAGTGCATTTCGTGTGATTGGAAACAGCCAGCAGCACCCCCGGGGAATGTGCCCAGACCTCGTCTGTGCCAACTTCAGGCTACATCAGATAGCACGAAGCAGTAATAGCGAAGGGAAAAACGAAATTCACAACTCAACGCAACATGCCGTGTTATGAGCAATACATCTTGTATACATGGCTGCACTCCGCTTTGTCACTAATTTGCATACGTGAGTAGTCAATGTCGATGATGATTTACGCCAACCTCGAATGGTCCCACTGCTTCGCCCGCTTATCTTTGTTCACTTCGTTGATATGCCGTGATTTCTTTGAAGGCTTAAATCATAGACGCCTCATCAAACTCGGAAAAAGTGACCGCAGTCGTCAACACCGAGTGATATCGGAGGCAGTGCTGCAAAATCACGTGAAGTTCAGAAAACTGCTGTATGCTTCCGATCTCGGAGGAAGTACAATACCAAGCTTTCAAGGGCGGAAAGCTTTCGAGGGAGGAGGTGTATATATCACCGTAATGTAGACTACGAATAATAATAATAATAATAATAATAATAATAATAATAATAATAATAATAAGAAGAAGAAGAAGAAGAAGAAGAAGAAGAAGAAGAAGAAGAAGAAGAAGAAGAAGAAGAAGAAGAAGAAGAAGAAGAAAAATCAGCCAGGTCCGCTTGGTGGACACTGACGAAACAGCAGAGCTGATTAGCGTGCTGTATGGGGTTGACTGAAGTAATAATGAAGTGTGTGAATGGAGTGGAGAGCAGTTTGGGGAGTCGTGAATAGTACGAGTGGTGGCACATATCTGTATATAGTTGGGTATGCCCACTTGCTGTCTGTAATTGAACCCCAGTATGCAGTCTGAGATCTACTACGGACACCGCACATGAAAAAGCTCGACCAAGAACAGCTTACAGTTGTTCGAAGAAAGAGATAGAGAAAAAAAGTCTATTTAAAAAAAATCAGTCAATCACGTCAGACGTTGCCCGTCGCCCCTATAAAAAGGCTTTTACCTTGAAACCTGTCTAGGCGAATGCTTAAAGGCTTTCTCGCTTAACACTATCGCGCAGCCATCTTTTATTAATTGGTGCAGCCTAATCCTTCCGGTCGGATTTACTTTGCTTGTCGGTCTGTCTAGGTTAGAACAGGTTTAACAGGTATTAAGTTGACTAGGACAAACAGTCTGCGCCTTCGCCACGACAGAGCAGCCCGCCATGTAGGAAAACATCAAAAACAACGACAACTAAATGGCATCATAATTAGAAAAGGTGCTAAACTGCGAGTGGCGGGTCTGTCGCCCTGAAGTCTCCGCGAAAGTTTACATTGGCTCCAGGCCACCTTAACAGCTTGGATGTAGGAGCCAGTGTGTGTGACCTTGACGTGTTTCTAACGTGTGGTCTGAGATCGACGGGGCTTCTCCGTTGCCATGATGAAGATACAACAGCTTTGTTTTTCCTCACCTCACCTGCCGCTTGCGCAACGATATTGGCGCGCTCACACAGTTGCACAAGGAGCGATTAAAACAACATGCTTGCGTCGCATGCAGAGCCCCTTTATGTCGCTCGTCGCCTGCACAGGTTTACATTGTAGTTTAGTCTTCTGTCGCGCGCCTCACCCCCCCCCCCCCCCCCCCCCCCCCCCTTTTTTTTTGCCCGATAGGTACCTCGACGCTCTGGAGTCCTAGCTAACGTAGGGATTTTGCAGTACCATGTTCTGCTTTACAGCGAAAACTGTTACGAGATCACAACACGCGTGTCACTTGCGGCGCCGTAGTTGTCCGCTGCCGCCGGTGTCAGTAACCAGTATCACACGAAATAAGACAAAAACGAAGTAAATGAAAAACGCCAAGGTCGCACTGGGATTCGAACCCGGGTCTGCCGCGTGCCTGCCCTATATTCCACCGATGAGCCGCGCCGGTTCTTGAAACTCGTTTCCAAACTGGCCCTGGCTTGCTCTCGACAAAGTAATCGCGTTAATATGAGTAATAAAGCGTAGAAACGTCAAAGGAGCTGCCAGACGTCACAAAATTTGAATTGCGTTACGTGTGGGCCGTCTTATGCTTCAACCTATTGCAAAGGCTTCTTCTTGGTCACCTGTTTAACTTTAGCGCATACGTTCATTTCAGGCATAATTCTTCATTGTCGTCAGCCA
This sequence comes from Rhipicephalus microplus, assembly GCF_013339725.1. Taxonomy (NCBI): domain Eukaryota; kingdom Metazoa; phylum Arthropoda; class Arachnida; order Ixodida; family Ixodidae; genus Rhipicephalus; species Rhipicephalus microplus. Next base: position 106,988,234 of record NC_051175.1, on the reverse strand, counting down.
CTCCGTAAAAAAAAATGTTCATTACTCCCAGCAAGTGTGTCTCTCCGAAGAAGGACGCTTCTCCGAAGAAGGACGAAGGATAGAATAGTGAATGCCGACCATCTACACAAAAAAGTATGATTATTCATGGCCTAGAGGGTACCCAGCAAGTGTTGTTGTAGCAGTTACCCAAAGAGTTTAGAAACGGCTTTGAAATGCCGCTCTTTCAGCTTTCGCTGTGACTTCGCTGCGCGTTTCGCGCAGGCCTGACGTTTTTTTTTTTTTTCTTTTCTGTGCTCAATTCTGTTATCGACAATCTATACTCTGAATGTCGGGGCTCTTACAACGGTCGTATATTTCTCACCAGAGTGTGTTACCCCCATTACTATAAAAGGTCCCGAAGAGCATTTGCGAAATTCAAAGCGGGCATCTCGTGACACCTCCTTTCTTTGGTCAGCTGTTTTTAAGCCGCAGGCTCCGGAATTCGACCACCTAGGGAGAAGGTGAAAGCTGCATTCCGTGGGATGCGGCATTTTTATCCCTCGGCCGGTCCTGAGGAAACCCAGTGCTCCCGTTTCTAAAGAGGCGTCGCAGCGGGTGGTGTCTCAGTGTCATTCGCTCTTTTCGCACGAGAGTGCGACAGTTTAGGACGGATATATATATTGGTACACTCCTTTTTTTTCCGGTGCTTTAGGGGTGCTCATCGATTTTCGTCACCGCGGGGGCGGCACAGCCTATAGTCATCGATGTCCGTTGCAAACCGGGTGCGCGTTTGTTGTCGTTCGAAATGCCGCGCAGATTGTCGTATGCGCTTTGCATGCGACGGAAAGAAGGAAGGAAGGCCAAGCGGTCCTGTCCAGCCACGCGTAGGGTAAACGCGGATCGTAGCCTTTATCAGCGGGGACCTCCAGTCGAACTTCCTCTGGCACTCTCTTCCTGAAGCAAGCTGTGCTCGTTGGACTCCCCGTCGTGCACGCCTCCTCCTGGCCACAAGGGGCCGGAAGCCGACCCGCTTTGCCTTTGGGTCGGCGGCCGTTCCACGAGTGAAACCGAGGTCCTACTGTAAAAAAAGGTTCGTTTTAATACGTGTTGTTTTGTTTTCTTAATTGTTATTGTGTCAGAGTGTGCACAGCAGAGGACTGGAACGTCTGCTGGGAGCGGACACCTGTCGATGTCTTGTCTTGTCGATGGCTTGGGTAACCCATCAGGTAATTCCCTTCACTTAGCCGCGTAAGCTGTGATGTGGGTCGTCTTGTATTTCCGTGCTGTATACTGCGGTGGACGCCGATGGGTTTAGTTCGTAACGTCGGGTGCTATCGTCCGGGCATGTTAATCGAATCGCATCAACTTTTTAAGCGAGTGTCTCAGTCAACAAGCAGAGACGTTACGTAAACGAACGCGTCACGAATTTGTTGAAACGCTGCGCCCGCTTGTCCCTACGCTTGATACGAACTGCATACTATTTAGTTGCTTGAGCGGATCTAGCTTCGGCTCGAGTTGCTGGGCACTGCTGCGCGGGAACGTGCATCGAGGCGTCAGGAAAACGCCCTCTGGCGTCCGGGGCGCGCCTGTTTTGGAGATGCGTTCCTCGGGCCAGCTGGAAAATAGAGAGGAAAAAAAAAGTGATGGTCATCGCCGTGGGGGGTTTTCTTTCCTTTTGCGCCGAATGCGAATAGGCTGCATAGCTTTCACGGTACTACTGGGAGGACAGCAGTCTTGAAGGGTAGAAGAAATAGAAAGGGGGGCAGAAACGGGAAGGGATGTTGGCCGGAGGGCGTACTGGTGCGTTGCTTTGGAGAAAAAGGGAGCCCGGGACTGGCTCTAAGGTTGAACGATGGTCGGTTCTTTCTTTCTTTCTTTCTTTCTTTCTTTCTTTCTTTCTTTCTTTCTTTCTTTCTTTCTTTCTTTCTTTCTTTCTTCTTTCTTTCTTTCTTTCTTTCTTTCTTTCTTTCTTTCTTCCTTTCTTTCTTTCTTTCTTTCTTTCTTTCCAAACTTCCGAACACGGCCTCTTGTTCGCTTGCCCACTGTGTTTCCTGACGCTCTTCGTCGCCTTTGCTTTCAGAGAGCAGGCCGTGGCCCCACTTTCGTTAGGGACCGTACTTTCTTGTCGGGGCCCTCGCACGTGTGTCGCGTTTTTCTTTTTGTTGTTGTTGTTTCGGTTTGAGTAGGGAAACGGGAGATGGACACCAGGGGCGCGGGCGTGCTTGTGGCCCGCAGCGAGTGGTTTTTGTGGGTCGGTGGGGTGATCGTTCGGTGCTGCGAAGGACAAAGGCCGAAGTGTGACGGGGAGGCCGGACGGTGAAATCGGTTCAGGCTCGTTTTCGTGGCGATTGTCATCTCTCAAAAAAAGGTACGGGAGAGCGAAACAACGGAGCAGCTGCTGTGTCCTTCCCCGGTGCCTGGCGCCGTGTTTCGTAGGTTTCTTCTCGCGTTTTCTTTTATCTCTTGCTTTTTTCCATTCCCCCCGCCCCCATTTGACATACGTACCTGTGAATCTACGAGTGTTTTTGTCACTTGCCGTAGCTCGCGCGCGAAATGATTCTAAAAGCTCACACTCGCATTTTATTTTTTCCGGGCTCGCCGCGAGGTGTAGCTCATTTAATGATAACTGCGGAAACGTGCCGATTGGTTGGTGTCCTTCTTACTGAGTGCCTAAGTTTCTCGAAAGCACTTATAAGCACTTGCAAGTCAGCTGGCCGAGGACCGTTCCGAGCTCATGGACAAAGGTTTTCGCTTCCACTTTTCTAAGTGCACATTCTACCTCAACGTGTTGCGGCGCGGTTTCTTATCCCTGAACGCCTCTAGCTTATTTTCTTTTTTTTTTAGTTTCTGTAAAGGCTGTGATACTTGTTACTTTTCGTCCGTACACGGTTACGCTAGTTAAAAGCTAAAAGTTTTTTATCATGCATCATCGTTGAAACACCTCCTCATTGTCAGCTTCATGCTCTGCACGTAGCGAAGAAAAAAAAAACTAAACAAATATTTTCGCGCACCAGCGTTTCTCGGATTCGAACCCACGTCCATTGGGTAACGGTATGTTATGGCTGCAGCAAGCACAGGACCGAGTTAACTGGCGGAACGTCACACGATAAATTGCTTGTATATACGGACTCCACGCAGGCAGTTCGAGAGCTGCGAAAAGTGACCAGCTCCATCGATATAGCCTCCGATATACACCGACTGATCCACTCATGTGCCTGTCCTGTCCGCGTTCTGTGGACCCGCCGGTCTGCACCGGCTCAAGTGGAAGCAGATGCCGCTTGCCATCCAGCGACTGTTCAACACCCGCTGCCTCTACTTCGTTTGTCCCCGAAGGACAGCTTGCTTGTGCACAAAGAAACCCTCCGGCGCTCCACGCGTGCTCTCATTCCTCCGCGTGGATCTGACCTTCCCGGCGGCTTAACTCGCCGAGAGGAGGTTGCGCTCAGGAGGATTCGTGTGGGCGCCGCCTTGACTCCTGCAATCCGGGCTACATGGACATCTGGTGCACAGCCTCCCCCAACGACGTGCCCATTCTGCGTTGCCCCAGCCACAGAGGCAACGCTTGATCACCTATTGGGAACCTGCCCGGGCCTTCACCAGGCTCGCACTCGCCACCTACGCGGCCTTCACCACCACCCCGGCCGACCACCTGACTTGACGCGCTGGACGCACGGTCCACTGCATCGACAACTCCTGGCCTTCATACAGGAAACAAAACTTTTCCTTTTTATTTAACTGATGCCGTAGGGCATACTAGCGCCAATAAAAAAAAAAAAAAAAAAACTGGCGGAACATGGGGGAGGCCTTTGTCCTGTAGTGGACGTAGTCAGGCTGATGATGATGGTGGTGGTGATGATGATGATGATGTTATGACGTGGCTTTGCTTCAAACTCTCATATCTGTGGCTTGAGCGCATGCCCAGAGTCCACGACAAGCGCTACCGCAGAGAAGGACTACGACGTTTTACGTGTTACACCTTCGCGAGACAGCTGCGTTCTTGCGAAGATGCTGCGCAGACCGAAGGCTCTTTGATGGCAAGAAAAGTTGATGGTGCTTGTTGTTGGAAAATTTGGTGGCTTGTATGGGTGGTTCTTCTTCTGGGAGAGGTGCCTAAGGCGTCTGTCAATCCTATAACGCTGGTCTGTGCTTTGCTGTCTGTTGCGCACCGATCGTTCTTGCTGCGAAAAAGTGCTGTTCCTAAACTTAATGACAAAAAAAAAAGCTCTTTTCTTATCGGCAACATGGCGGATGACCAAGCTTGGCGTATGCCTCCCTGATCCTTTGTTTCTATCGCATTGCGTAATGCTTCCTCCAAACTGTTTCCGTCCTCCGTGCTGGAAAGTCGATGTTCACCCACGTTGTTGTTTGCCCTCCGAAAAAGGTGAGGTTCGCACATCAGAAATGGGTGTTCGCCATCGAGCCTGCGATCGAGGGCGCGTCGATATATATACTTTTTTCAATGATGGCGCTTGTAAATGGTCTCGTTTGTGTACACCGGAATTTATCTGCTCACGCCTTTGATCGCTAGGCTTCTCGCGAGCTTTGTCGTCGTCGTCGTCGTCACCGCCGAAGTCCCCCAACTCATCAAAGCTTCCTTTAAAAGAGAAAAAAAAAAAAACAATGAATTACAAACGTGCTTTTGGAGTTGCTGCATTCAAGAAAGTAAGAAAAAGAAGTTCAGCCAGTCTTCTCTTTGCGGTGGTTTGTTAGCGAGGGTGAGCACTAACGTCTCACGAATGCGGTGAATGGAAACCATATATACGCGCGCTCAGTTGCCGTTGTTATTTGCATTGCGGCGCGCGAAAACGACGAAAAGCTAATGTATAGTGAAAACGCATGCGGCTGCCATTCCAGGGCTTCGGGGCACTACTAAGTATTCTGCGGCGGCGTAAGGAAAGCGTAAGTTTAGTTTGCAGCGTGACCGTCGAGAAACCGACAGGATAGGCTCATAGCGCGCCTGTTATCACCTTTTTTTTTTTGTTTTCCTTCTCAGCGTGTCGAAACCACTATATCGTTATTAGGCGCCACGCTGAGGTGGGGAGCGGGGGGGGGGGGGGGTATGTAAATTTTGACCACTTTGGATCTTTTTGACGCGCACATAGATCCTGCAGCACGTGGGTGTTCTTGCGTTAATATCGTCAGCTGTCTCGTTTCCCACTTCGAGACGTAAGTCTCTCCCAATGACCTACAAATTAACGCCGGGCGAGCAGCGGCGTCCACTTGAGTCCTGAAATGGGAAAAACCACCCTTCACATTAGCCCCTCCTTTTGTTTCTTCTTTTTCGTCAATTAGTGTTGTATATCATCATTATCAACAACAAAAACAGCAGCAGCAGCAGCAGCAGCAACAACAACAACAACAACAACAACAACAACAACAACCCACACTCTCCTACGCGAGCTGATTTAACGCTTCGTAATGACACCGATGTGGCTGGGATTCGACCCTGCATCCTTGAGCTTCGCAGCGCAAACATTATGCATATGAGAGACTACAGTGGGTGCAAGCAACTTTGGTTTTTGTTTTTCTTTTTCAAACGCATAAACCGCCTACGTATTTGAACAGCGGGGTGCCGTTTGTGCGAATGTGCCATTATGAACCACCCTTTCTTGAATTCGACACCAATGCTCGTCTCTCTCTCTGTTTGTGGTACAGGGGCCGCGCCTCTTTGCTTTTTTCTTTCTGACGCCGCGCTGAGCCGTTGTGAACACCCAATATATTTGGCAGCACGACACTTTTCTTTTTTTTTTTCGAGGCGCTTATAGGGTCTGCGCGCCGACAACGAACGCACGCTCAGCCGCCTGTGGCGCCTCGTTCGCTAACCTATACAGTCACCGCGTCGCCCTCTCCCACTTACTTTATCCCATCCTTATGCCTAGTTCGCACTGAAACATCCGCTTTCTACAGCGACCGAAATTCCCCTGCCGCCGAAACGCAGCGTCGTTCGCACTGGACGCGCCCCGCGCCGCCGAATATGCCATCCACTACGGGGCGAACGCGGGATGGGTGCGCTGTCACCCGGTTGTTGTCGCGGCTCGCAAACGCCACTACGCTATCCGGTGGTGTATACTTCGACGATTCTCGTACGCAAGAAGCAAGAAAAGACAGTACTGCTTACTTTGCTGGCAAGTGGCTGTCTTGTAATTCACGGAGAGCAGAAAAACCACCGACGCCAGCGGCGTTGGTGGGTTCGTTTTGCTCTGCAAGACCGCAACAAGCTCGGTCACGCCAACAGCAAGCTCGGTCACCTCTTTCACGAAATACGGAGGCGCAGTAGGCACAGAGTAGGTTTAACTCCCGTTGGTTTCAACATTCAGTTACGTGCACCTCGGCATAACAAGTGAGTAGGGCTTGGCCGCCATTTTTCAAAATTCCTTGACTAGCGCTCCTATTGGTCCGCGGTGACCGATTCGGCGGCAGACGCCGCAAAAATCGGTCCGAGAGCGATCGGCGTGGAGAGGGCCCTTTCGGCGGATCTCGCCGCCGCCGAACCGGATTCGGAGCACTTTCGGCGGCCGGAATGCTCAGTGTGAACGCGGCCTTAAAGGCGTTGGACTGCGTGGCCACCAGCATGCATGACCGACGTGGTTAGGCTGTATGTGCGCTGCTTATTCGCGTCTCAGTGACTGAATTCGCATATTTGGTCGTTAGAGTATAGCTGCTTTACTTTAGGAGAGAACATCGAGGTTTGCTGGCGTTCGCTCTTACGAATAATTCTTGCTCGCTTTTATTAAGGCGAAATCCTTAGATGTCCTGCTAAATGCGAAAAATTACCGTCGCGGTCCACGCGATCGGTGCAGAAATGTCACGTGACGACAAAAATTTGATCACCTCATTGTGACGTGATGATGACCTCGTCACGTGATGATGGTTTTATGACGTAGGCCGATCTCGAGAGAGAAAGCGAGAAGAGAAAAAACGGGGAGGTTAACCAGATAAGCGTGTGGTTTGCTACCTTGCACATGGGATAAAGGAATAGGGAATAAATGCAGAATGAGAGCACTGCACGTGCAAAGAAGTGCAGTCAGTCAGTCATTGAGGCCAGATATTCTCTAACCAACATGGCTTCAGCGTTCAGACGTGCGACTGGGAAATTGTGGCCGTGGAGAGGGTTGTGGGCGATCCGTGGGGACTCCATTGAAGCGCCGAAAAACACTGGATTGAGAATTTCGAGCAGTTTCAGGGAAGTTTGGGCTGTCAGAGTATTTATTTAGCTAATTATTTTAGCATAAATATGGTGTCCAGGAGAGATTGTAGCGTCCCAGGGATGGCCTGGTCTTTTTTTCAGACTAGGAGTGTAGAACCAGCGCTGTCGTTTACTCGGTCAATCTGAGCTCGGTCTGCTGCAACCGTTCGATTCGCTGTGTATTGCGTTGCGGCTTTGACTGTGGTTGTGGTCATGGCTGTGGCTGCAGCTTTGGTAATGCCGGCTAAGCATCAGTGTCCATGTGCTCTGGTGTGGTCCAGTCCTCAGAAATTGTCGTGGACGTGTATACTGTCTAGGAAGCAAACGAGGCCGTGTCACCAGTGAAACTATACGTGTCACAGAGTCCCTTGAACCAATACGGCGTCGAGAGTGCTGCATTCCGACCACAGCAACAGCTTCCCGACGAGGCGACTGGTCTCGCACCATCTGCTTAAGGATGTCCTTTTCCTTCTGTATCTCGGGGCAGTCATTTGAAGAACCGTAGTGGGACCACCCGCGGCAATTTCTGTATTTTAGTATGCCGTGGCGGCGCTGGAGTCTGCAGCGTGTGGCTCGGCGCAGCGCGCGAGTAAATTATCGTGCTCTGACACACGGCGCTCGCGTGTCCAAACCTCAAAGATTTTCGATATTGAAGCGGCTGAATGGTCTTACAGGATGGCGAAAACGGCCTATACCTTGACGTGCGAGGGCAGAGATTCGCCCTTGAATGATTTAGTTTGGTACAGCGGGATGTGCCCATGCGAAACGCATGCATGATATCGATGTCATCAACCACTTGCTTCACAAGACTGGTCAAGTCTCTGTTTCGAAAGGAGATGTCGACATCGTATATGATACCAGTAGTGGAACCACTGCTCATTGTGATTTGCTACGAGCAGACTTTTATGCACGGAGGAAGGAAAAACACAGGCGGGAGCATGACGTCACTCACCCAGCCTTGGCAAGCCAACCCGCTTCGAAGCCATCAAAGTCGGCCCAACACGTGAACTTTTGCCGTGAGATCACGCAATAAACGAGAATTGCCGATACCCAGGAGAACGGCGCCCGGTAGCTTTTAATCGAAATGCGCTGGTTCGGCGCAGACTATAGCCGGCTCTCGCAGATGTTTCAAAGACGGAACAGCACCGGGAGTACTAAAAGGTATACCGCAAGCTCTGACGTTTTGATCATGCCCACAAGGTGGGCTTCACTTGCGTGATGCACTGCTCCCTCCATGCTTTTATGCCATCGAATTGCGAAGTCACTGCAAACCCACGTGATATGCCGTAAGATGTTGATTTCTCTGATCACGGATGCCGTCCAAGGCAACGTTGGGAGTGGAAATCTTTCGGGTGGTACGAGTACAATCGACCGACAGTAACAAGGCGCTTTACGCTTGCCAGTCTTCTTTGACAAATGCAGAAGTCCCCGCCGCGGTGGTCTAGTGGCTAAGGTACTCGGCTGCTGACCTGCAGGGCGCGGGTTCAAATCCCGGCTGCGGCGGCTGCATTTCCGATGAAGGCGGAAATGTTGTAGGCCCGTGTGCTCAGATTTGGGTGCACGTTAAAGAACCCCAGGTGGTCTAAATTTCCGGAGCCCTCCACTACGGTGTCTCTCATAATCATATAGTGGTTTTGGGATGTTAAAGCCCACATATCAATCAATCAATCAATCAATCAATCAATCAATCAACAAATGCAGAAGTGAGCGCGTTACTTGAAAACAATGTACACGTGCGTATCGTCAACGTTCCGCGCTGTGCTCCATGTTTCAGTCTTCTGATATCCAGGCGGATAAGGACTCGGGTTCACTAAATCCGTTCCCTGGTTTTAGTCTCTCGCTAACTGCGTATCCTTCGAATGCTTCCCCATTCGTTAGTCAAAGCCAGTGGAGCGTGCTGCGTGGATGCACACGTGCTGGAGGATCCAGCTTTCTTCTAGACAATGGAGATGTATAGGGCGCACGGCGCCGCTTTCTTTTTTCTTTCTTTCTTTTTATTTCACGATTTTTTGAGGCGATCGATCGACACGGCTGTCGCCCCTCCTTTTTTTGATATGCCGTCTGGCACGCGTTTCGCAAGACGCATCAGCGCGCGTGTTTTTCTCCTCTTCACAGTCCGAGCGTCACGTTTGAACGCGCGTGAACCCCTCCATGGCTTTGTAAAAGCATCGCTCCTCGTTTCGCGCCCCTTCCAAAAAGTCACGGGTAGTTGGAAGCCATAGAACGGTGTCTTGCAGACGAACAACAAAGACACGCGGGCGCGAACGGGTCTCGCCTAATTCTGCGCGTGTTTGCTCTCTTATGTATGATGCCCCGTGTGTGTGTGTGTGTGTGTGTGTGTATGACATGCATGCATATATGTATGTATGACATGTATGTATGTATGTATGTATGTATGTATGTATGTATGTATGTATGTATGTATGTATGTATGTATGTATGTATGTATGTATGTATGTATGTATGACATGTATGTATGCATGTATGTAATGTATGTATGTATGTATGACATGCATGCATGCATGTATGTATGACATGCATGCATGCATGTATGTATGTATGTACGTATGCATGTATGTATGTATGTTTGTATGTATGACATGTATGTATGTATGTATGTATGTATGTATGTGCATATGTATGTATGTATGTATGTATGTGCATATGTATGTATGTATGTATGTATGTATGTATGTATGTATGTATGTATGTATGTATGTATCTATATGACATGCATGCATGCATGTATGTATGTATGACATGTATGTATGTATGTATGTATGTATGTATGTATGTATGTATGTATGTATGTATGTATGTATGTATGTATACATTCATGTATGTAGCGCGCGTTCGTGCGTGCGTGCGTGTGTGTGTGTGTGTGTGTGTGTGTGTGTGTGTGTGTGTGTGTGTGTGTGTGTGTGTGTGTGTGTTTGCCAGTGAGCGAGCTTTGTGTAGGATGGAGTGCCCACATAAACCATAAGTAGACCCACAAAGCAGTCGGCAAGAAGACAATGCGATATATTTCACTCGCAACGATCAACGTTAAGGAAAGTGGGTATCTGAGTTTGACGAGACACATTTTGTCATCAGACGTGATTGTCGCACTGCGCGGGTGATGACGCAAATGGGCCGTCGTGTTTTCATAATCTTGCTACAGCAGGGACGAAATCTATTAAGTGGCATATCGTTTTGCTATACCGTATAATAGTTCAAATTTGCCGAAATCATTCGCGTTTCCAAATCTGTCGTCGACATATTTCACTTTTATCTCTGAATAATGGTCAGTGTGTCGCTGACTTTTGCTAACCGTAACCAATGTATTGGTGTAGCAATTTATCGGCGTGTTCATTTATTTTGCTATTTTTACGTATCTCATGTGATCCAGATCATAAGTGACCCTTCCTTATATTTTTTTCTCTTTTTTCAGCGCAGGAAGAGAGTAGGCCGCGATATATTTGCCGCATGACTGATGTCCGGTCCATACCGCATTTACTTGTATACAAGCAACGCTGGTTCGTCGTGTTCGTTGCTTAGCGAAATGGTGTCCGTTGTGAGCAGGGTTGGCTATAGCGCTCCTGAAGTGTAGAACTGGTGCTGGCTGCATAATGGCTAATATACGTTGCGGGTGCCATGTGTAGATAAATAACAGAATCTCCAACACTGTTTGAGTAAGTGATCGTGCTCACACGATCACTTATTATATTACACTTTCGTACGTATCCTAAGTATAAAGAGCGCGTGCTTATATATCAGCGCCGTTTTTTTTTTTTTTGCTGTTACACAGATTTTGTACGATTATTTTACACAGCGATGCCTTGGGCACCATTGCTCTGTTTTTTTTACTCCAACTCGTAGCACACTCTCTCTCTCTCTCTCTCTCTCTCGAAAACCGCGATTGAACGTTACGTCCATTTTAAGGACGCACGTAAAAGTTGCTTATAGAAATGTTGCTTTGCGTACTATAGACAGCGATTTCATCGTATAGCGTGATTTCAGTTTCTCCGAAGAACAAAGGGGGGCCTTCCTTATAGCTAACGCGGCTGGGATTGTAGTCGGGGAGAGAGATATGGGAGGCCTAGACTAGGAGTAGTGGCGGATTAGATTTGAACTTCAGGAAAGGGCATAAGATTGAATGGCGGAGGGTCGAAGTGGAAGAGCTATGTGCAGGGCCGGGACCACCACGACTGAGCTCGAGAGGTCGGTGCAAATGGCGCTCCCAGTCGTTGCGTAATAGGCGTACCTGCGACCGTAACGTCGGCGTTTCCCGCTTTCTTCTTGCGGGGTCGAAATGACTTCTCCCGGGCTGCTCCGCGTACACCCCTCCCCGAACATTTGTAACGGGTCCTCGCAACTGTACGTTGCGGAGGAGTACCGCCGAGATTCGAGATGATTCGTTTTTGCCCCCTCGTGCGTAGACGAAAGCGGATTGAACATAAACGACAGCGGGAGAAGGAAAGGAGAAGGGCGTAGGTTGTGTGTACGGAATTCTGGATGGTGGCGTTAAAGGGAGGGGGGGGGGTGGCACTTGCAAGAGAAAGGAATTGGTCCTGTCTGCATGCTATCTTGCTCTACACGGAGGCCGTACGAAGGGATGTTAATCCTGGTACGACCGAGGCAGGAAACGTTCAGAAATGTTGGATCGGAAAGAAAACCGTGCAGTGGTGGCGCCGACTCACGGCCATTGTCAAGCGCGCAGCAATCGAGTGGGCTTGTTGTCGTCGCTGGATTTTGAACGCTATGCTGCACCAAACCGGCGGCGCGTGTTTTGCGTGCTGCTGCAGTGAGCGTTCGCGTGAAGAGAAGAGGTTAGCGAATATCGGAAGGAGCTAAGTGCAAGGCGGTTTATGAGATGCGCGTCACGAGAAAATTAGCGTGTCGCATACCTAATTCGCCGTTCCAAAGTCGATGCCGCTTGTCATGTAATGAAGTTCACGGTCGCTTTGGTACACGCCGTTGACGTAATGAAGTGGAGGCTACACGGCGAAGCTTTAATTCGACAAGTTGGTGGGCTCTGCTCCGGTCCTTCCGATTAGTATAACCTGCGTCCCCGCGTATGTTCAACTTTACTTCTTATGTTTTTTTTTCTTTTCAATGACTGTACCGTGTTGTACGACATGCACGTATAAGAATGGTGCCACGGGCGTAAAACAATCAGGGGCTTTATACAGGTGGGGCTATCCTGGTCCCTCCAGGAAGCAGTGGCTGAGCCATGGGTGGGTCATAAGGCTCGTCCCCCCCCCCCCCCCCCCGCTCCCGCTATTCAACATATTTTTTTTCGTCATATTGTATCATCATCATCAGCCTGACTACGTCCACTGCAGGACAAATGCCTCTCCCATGTTCCGCCAGTTAACCCGGTCCTGTGCTTGCTGCTGCCAATTTATACCCGCAAACTTCTTAATCTCATTTGCCTACCTAACCTTCTGTCTTCCCCTAACCCGCTTGCCTCTTCTGAGAATCCAGTTAGTTACCCTTAACGACCAGTGGTTATCCTGTCTACGCGCTACGTGCCCGGCCCATGTACATTTCCTCTTCTTGACCTCCCACATGCCATAATGTATACAGAGTGCAAAATAGCCATTTACAGCCTGGCTCGTCTTCATATCAATAGTGCATCCCCCCCCCCCCTCCCTTGTAAAAAATTGTTTCTGCCTACGCGCCACCTGGAAGCGTTGGCCTGACAAACCTGGCCGGCAGTGGGTTTACCCGAGTGACTATTTCAATGCTGTAACCCTCACCTTGTAACAACACTCAAGCCTATCTCTCGCAGGAAACGTAAAATAATACCAGTTCCTTGCGAATCACCCGTGCACCTTCTGGAAACACTCTTTTCAGACCATTCGTATAGGGAAACCTTTCATGTTCTTTCGTGCTTTTACTAGCGATATTATCAGTGTAAGAAAAACGGGTAATGACGCGAGCTTCAGAAATTTCAAATCTGTTATCTCACCGCGCAGCCCGAGCCGCGGTCGTTTCGACAGCGCTGCGTCTTTTTTAACGAAATGCGCGGTTTGGCAGAAAACTTAAGCAGATAGGTGGAGGAGGGGGGGGGGGGAGAAGAAAAAGGCTGTCTACCCATGTTTACATGAGAGCTGCACACTTTTCCCGTCTTGAATTTTATTCTATTTCATTTTTTCTTTCACTCGCCACGACTCGCTTTGTTCTTTCGTTGGCGAGGCACGCGTGGTCGTTCGTTTCGGTGGCACCCCCCGATTTCCACGCAGCGAAGAAGAGGAGAGAGAGAGCTTTCTGGCTCGGCTCTCGAAGGGTGGCTTAATGGACGCCGGATGATTTCGCGCGATGAAGAGGCGCGCTGAGGGGAGAGCGAATTGAAAGCGACGAGGAAGGAGCGGAATGCGCTATACGTTGGGCCCCACGTAAGGAGGGGAACAACGAAATTGCGCGGTTACCAGGACACCTACGAGCCCGCTCGCGTCAATCTCTCTCTCTGTCCCTCTACCCCGCTATCCACTGCTTTTCCGGGTTTCGCCCCCCCCCCCCCCCTTCCCTCCGCCTTTTTTTTGGTCATTTTGCTAAGTAATGGACGCTTCTTATTCTGCTGTCAGGTTCCCGTTTTCTCTCTCTTGCTTGCTTTTCTGCTTGCTTTTACCACTCTTCCTTTCTTTCTTTCCTTCTTTCTTTCTTTCTTTCTTTCTTTCTTTCTTCCTTTCTTTCTTATCTTTCTTATCTTTCTTTATTTCTTTCTTTCTTTCTTTCTTATCTCGCTACACTTGTTTTCTTCAGTTCTTGCGGTTCCATCTCTTACTTGGTTCTTTTTACTTTTTTTGAAAGGTAGTGGACGCTTCTCTTTCTGCCATGAGACTCCGTTTTCTCCGTCTTTCCTGCTGTCATGTCCTCTCCCTTTTTTGTTTTCTTTTGTTCATCCCTTCATCTCTTTCTTTCCCACACACCCGTACACGCTTTTAAATTTCCCAAATTGCCCGTCGTTGTGCACGCCGCCCGCCAATCGGATTTACGCGGCAGTCATCTCCTCCCCTTTTCCTCGTCGTTTTCGTACCTTCGTAACTGTCCTCTAGCTGGCTTTGTGTCGCTGCCACCCCCCCCCCCCTTCTGCTTTGGTTACTTTTCCCGATGGTCTTCTTCTGTGGCAGGAGTGCGGCCGGAGGTCGGGGTCGCTCACCACTCGCGGGTTCGCCAGGGGTCACGTCTCTCTCTTCGAGAGGGGGGACGCGACTGTTCAGCGGGTCACTCGTCCCGCGAAAGAGAATGACCCGTTACATATATATATACCTATCCGTACGTGACCGCGCACGATCTATTACGCGCCTATAGCGCGCTATTTATTCACTGCCTTTTCTTCTAGTATAGACAATACCATCCGGGTAAGAGTTACAACATCGAGTGCTTTATTGTTATTGCGCTTGCTATATAGAAGACAAACAGTTTATTTCCATTGTGGCGTCCCAGCGTGTCATTACTTTTATCTTCCGTCCGCGATTCCAACTCTCGCTGATTCAGTTTTAGGGCACAGTGGCTCTTTTTCGGGGGTAATTCTTTGGCCTTGCGCGTGTTTGTAAACTTTGTGGGATGAAAATTTACCGCGCGCGATGGAAAAAGCTGATGTGCGCCGGGGATGGGGTGAGCACTTTCCTTCCTCGTGAATCACCCTGTCGACGCAGCTCTATAATGTTGGATTCCAATGGCGGAGTCGGAGCAAGTTTTTCTGCTCCTTTCAGAGCAAGTGTGTTCCAATGACAGAGTGAGAGCGAGAGTCAAAAGTTCCAATGAGAGAGCCGGAGGGGATTCAGAGCGGGAGTCCCTCCGTGGAGCAGGAAAAACTGCTCCGCCGAAATCGCTGGAGTGGACCGGAACTCAGCGTGACGCATTTCCTTTAACACGTTTGCCTGCTTGGGGGCGCGGCTGGCGTGGCGCGAGATGTGTTGATAATGGCGGACGGCATGGACGGCTCGGCTACCTCGGCAAAGCGTGCGCCAATGCTTCTGCTACTCGATAGCGACAGCAGACATCGTGGACAATAGCTGTTGCACGCTTGGCCTGATATCCATTCCACACAGGTGAATAGCGCTGAACAAGCCGACGAACGATGCGGCGATGCTGGTAAACCACGTGGGAAACAGACAGCGGAAAAGACCACGCGCAAGGTATCCCGGGTAACGCGGCAGCTTCCGCCTTGCTCCAGCAGGACGGGTTGTGTTCCGATGGCGGATTCGGAGGATTCGCTCTACGCCAGAGTCGAGTGCTCGCTCGCGAAGTCGGTCGGCTGCACCGACTCCGCCATTGGAATTCAACATAAGTTAAGCGTCCAGATCTTCGCCAAACGCTGCCCGGTGGCGTCTTGGATGAACGCTTCTCTGGAATCGTCAGCTCGCGTCATTTGGAAGCAGTTGACGCAAGGGGCATTGTGTGCCGTGGTGAATTAAAGCACCCTTGAAAGAACGTGTATGTTGGAACCCGAAGAAGAAGCTGCGGTTGAACCGGTGTGTGTTTTATACAACGTTTCTGAGGTTGGAGCTGTAGGGGTGGTCGCGCTAGACCATTAACAGCCGCCATTTGCGAGTTTCGTGCCTATGGGGCAACTGGTGACATAACTACACTGTAAGCAGAAACTACCCGAGTTTGGAGTTTTCTCGGCTCGTGACCTCCGAAAACTATCTCGCGTTTAATATAACTACCTCGTGTTGGAGTGAATGGTGGTACATGACATAGTTCTACCACCACCTGAGGTATGTAGTCAAAGGATGTCAAAATTTTACCTCGTGTCAAAGGATGTCAAAAGTTTTACCTCGTGGGGAGCTTTCTGTCACGTGATTCTTAACCTGCGTTTCACAGTTTGCTACCACGCGACTGCTAGCTGCAGCTGCTTCGCCGGCTTTTGCCCCATAACCGTCGAGTGACGCTCCCAGTAAATCGTGAAGGTATGCGAGGAGCGCAGATGTTTTTTTTTTTTTTTAAGTTTGTAATGGCATCGTCGCGCCTCATTATTGGCCTCGAGTCCACGCACTTTCACTGGAACTGGGAGCAGCATAAGTACGTCGAACGAGGAAAGCATTCTGTGAACGAAAAAAAAAAATGACCCGCTCAAAAAAAAAAAAAAACCTGTTGGAACGTTGTCCTGCATATTTTCGCAAATCGTTGGCTCTTGCAGTGTGGCGGCCCTGGAGACAGACGGTGTAAGAAGCTCGGGATCTATGTATTTGGTTGAGTTTATTGATTTCACGGGTTTCTTACATCACCGAGTGACCGTGTGCTTCCGAGCGCGAGCCTCCGCACCTGTACTTCGCAGACACCTCGCTTCCGTGCCGAATCGCGAAGAGCTGCCAGTGGTAAGAAAATCAAGCTGGGTGTCATCGTCCGTAGTTGCTTCCTGGAGAGTGACCACTGCAGTTACAACTTCGAAGCGGTAAACAAGAGGCTTCACTATCGTCGGCAACGAGTCGGTCAGTGGCCAGTGTGAGTGCGTCGCCGGGGCAGGTAAAAGAATCTTGGCTTAGATATTGTTCCACAGAATACTATGTCTGATGGAGTAAAGTGCAGCCCGAATTGTCCACCCCATGCGCCAACTGTTGTCAAACATGTAGAGCGAAGTCGAGAGCCGATGCGAGGCAGACGGAACCAACAAGCGGCTGCCGGTGAGCACGAAGAAAACCCGGGTGGTGTACCGTCTCTTTCATTGCAGGTTCGTGCATGCATCACCCCGTCCCAGCAAGACTCCGCATATAGCGGACGTGTATTCATTTGTGTCCGAAATGACGACGAAATTCGCACAGGGGATGTATTCTGTGATCGCCCGCTGTCTTTCAGCGCGTAGCCGTGCTCCTCGAAAAGGCCTAGTATACGCCGTCGGTAAGAAGCTTGTATACAGGCATGCACCGCTCTTCTACGCCCGTTGTCATGAATAGGTGCTGCTGCTGCGTTTGTGCACCGGCACTCAATGAAAATCAATGAGCTGCCGTGGTTTGTGTGTACATAAGTATATTTGATGGACTTGTGCATCAGCAGTGCTAACACGGGTGCGTCCAAGAGGCCGGTGTGCCAGCTTATTCAAGAAGGTGAGATCGGGTCGGTTTATAATAAAAGGTCGGTCTGACTCCTAGTGACCTGCAGCGCACCTAAAGTTTACGCTTGCACTTTTAACCGTTATTGTTAATCGATATAAACAGCTCTCCTACCGGCACTTCACGGCAGGTCAAAAAGGCATGCCTATATATACCGGATTGTCTTAGTACAGTCGAGTAACGGGTGCAGTCTGTTCAAGTGGTGTTTTATTTTGCATTTGTTGTGTGTGCATGTACGTTAATCCATCTGTCATCAAGTCTTCCGTCATTTGATATTTAATAAATTTGTCGCCTCCTTAGGTGAATGCACCCTTAACTTTTATTTTTTTTTTACTACCTGAAATAACTCCCAGAAATCACATCAAAGGCCTTGTGAAGGCAGTAAAATTTTACTCTCTCTATACTCACTCAAAACGTCAGTGGGGTAAGTAATTACTACCCTTCCTATGTTCAAAAACTCAGCACGAGAGTAAGTTTTTACTTCGACTGGTAAGTGGTAAAAAAAAAAAACCAGAAAAGGCAGTGCGCTAGAAGACAAGTGGTTTACCCAGTTTACGAGGTTATTTCAGGTTATTTTCGTTTAGTTTGTACTCGCGGAAACTCTGGAAGGCTTTTGCAGTTCATTCTTCTCTCCTTGAGGGTTTCTCGTTTAATTTCTCGTGCTGGAGCAAATGAGTCGGCGCCGCCCACACGAGGGGCCTGTTCTTCTTTACGTACATCGAATATATTGTTTAAACCAAAGTGGCAAGCAGTGGGCGAGTAATACTTAAATCGGAAAACGCGACAGCACGTCATGATAGTCGATTGATAATTGATTGATTGATATGTGGGGTTTAACGTCCCAAAACCACCATATGATTATGAGAGACGCCGTAGTGGAGGGCTCCGCAAATTTCGACCACGGGGGGTTCTTTAACGTGCACCCAAATCTGAGCACACGGGCCTACAACATTTCCGCCTCCATCGGAAATGCAGCCGCCGCAGCCGGGATTCGAACCCGCGACCTGCGGGTCAGCAGCCGAGTACCTTAGCCACTAGACCACCACGGCGAGGCGTCATGATAGTCGGGCAACTGCAGACTGCAAGGACGGATGGATGCATTGATATGGCTGTACCCTTTCGATCGGGCGGTGGCTAACGCCACCAAGCCGTAACCAAGAGAATGGTTCAGCAGCGCCGCCTGTGCATGTCCGCGATTATCACCGGCAAAGCGCCGATCGCGGAGGCCACGGTGTACGCACCGGAGGACACCGACGGCGAAGCGTCGCCGTTGTGAAAGCGTCCGAATGCGCTCGGTTGCACGGGGGAAATGCGCAAATGTCACCTTCTGCATGAAGGAGGCCGTGCCATCGCTACTGTTAAGAGCACAAGAGGTCCGGAGATGAAATGCAATAAAAGTAGCTTGCATAATTATTACTGCCCTCTTCCCCTGTTTATGTGCCGCGTGTCCTGCTCTGCTTTTGTTCAGAGATAGGCGACAGTGCTCGTTTCACAGTACGTTTAAGTAGAGGGATGATTAAAAAAAGAAAAACGGTCGTTTTATTGCAGGCGCAATAAAAATGTTTCAGTAAATAAAACGCAGGCATCGCGTTCTCCAAGTGTGTTTGCATTGTGCGAGGTATCTTAAAATGTGTCGTTGATGTCGCAGTTAGGTCTGTGTCTCTCTCTTACCTTGTTGCACCATGCGTGTCCGATAAGACAGTCGGCGTACTCTATAAATAAGCGGCGAAGAAACAGCGCTATAGCTTATGCGAGGCATTCCTGGCCGCCTGCCATCCATGCAGTATAGCGTGGACTTTTGGCGCGCATTGTGTGCGTAATGCGCAGCAGAGAATGATCGCATGACGTACCTGCGTCCCATTAGATTGACGTAACATCGATAAACGTCGACGAAAATAACGGGAGCTTGAAGTTTGGAGAGCAAGGAATCAGGGTAGACAAATGAGTACTAATTTGTTGCACTTGTTCGCTATGTCCGCGAGCCTCGCCCTGTGCATCCGTGGCCGTGCATCAACTTGCAGCTCTTGCATCAACTGCAGCTGTGCATCAACTTGCAGCTCTTGTTTAGCATTATACCCGTCATTTCTAATGGAATTCTCCCCCCCCCCCCCATAAAAAAGGCTTGCCGATAAAACTCTATCGCATGTATATTTTGGGCATTCGTTACGTACTTACTTCTTCCTCACATGTGTATCATCATCATCATCATCATTCTCGTCATCATCAATGATCATTCTTTTTCTCTGTCCTCATCGTCACCGTGGTTCATTATCATCATCATCATCGTGCGTACGCGCGCTCTGCCCGTTGTCTTTCGAGGCCATGCGTCTAATAAACATTTTCTAAACGTAGACGTAATAGCTCCTGCAGTACAGCGATGTTGTATATTGATTTCGTACGTGTCGTCGTAATACCGAGATTTCAGTTCTGTGCGTCTTTCTGCCGTATCAGTGCATCTGTATGACGAAACCTTTTGCTGTTCTCTCATTTTCAGGAGCGCTGATGCAGATCGAAAAAAGTGGGGCAAGGGTCTAGGCGTCACGACAGTCCCCACGGAAACAGTGAGTAGCTCTTCTGCCATGTTAGTGTGTGCGTTCGCCGTTGGCCTGGACGAACAAGCGTGTGCAGTGGTCGCGTGGCAGTGTGCCAGGTATAGGAGAAAAGCGCCCGGAGACGGTTTCCGTATAGTGTACTTCGCCTCAGTACAGTTCCGTGCAACGTGGGCTCGCGAGTTCTGCAACGGCACATTCTTGCGTGAGACGACATTGAACGAAGAGTTATTGCGGGTGTCTCTGTAGACAGGTTTGGCAATGGGGACCTGCAACGTTTTGTCGTCTGCCTTCTGTAGCGCTGGGATATGTGTAGTGCTCAATACTGAGTTCAGCGCAAGAAATATTTATCAAGAACTGGGCGCACAGTAATTGCAGTAATTAGTCTTCGAACTTCAAACCCCCCCGCAGATGGCGAGAAAGAACATTTTTTCCCGTTTCATTTTGCCACTGACGCCATTGGTTGGCTCCAATCGCCCGGAAGTCTCAACTCATGCATAGCATAGTTAGTGTATATGGCTATATCTTGTTACCTGTAGTTCAAGAAATGCTGCGATTTTACCTAAAGGTATAGCATGTGCAGTAACTTTGTTGGTGACCGTTGCGCATCGTACCCTGCGAAGTTTTGCAATTGTTTTCAAATTTTCGCTACTTAGGTTGCAGTATTGAAGGTGCTTTCATAATTTGTATCACACATTAGCGTGGCCTGTAGGCCACTGGAATCACCCGCCCGTTGTCGCCGCTACCACGTGATGAAACGTCACTTCCGGTCTCAAAAAAAAAAAAATAGCCGTCGCTAGTCGCAGTCGTCCGAAGTCAAAGTGGTTTTTCCGTTGGAATAGCATTATAACAGCTTCGTTTCCGGTGTCGGCACTCGGGGAATGACATCGGTACATCCTACAGTTTCAAAGGAAGCGAAGACTGTACACGCTTAGTTTGCTTCGCAGAGCCCCTTCAATCGAGAATCGGGACGCTCGTAGCTTTGGCATCTGCTGCACCGAACTGCTGAAACGGAGTGTATAAACCGGCCACGGAAGAGCGTTGAAGCGAACGCTTGTGTAATAAATTGTTTCGAAAGGAAGGCCGAATGGAAAGTTAACGGGAGATTAGGAGTGGTGAAAGTGCACCTTGTACATTGGCATGCAGCGCTGATAAGCCTTCGTCTGCTTAACTAACGCTCGAGAAAAAAATAGCTCCGTTTATTTTTTTTGGGGGGGGGGGGGGGGGGGCGTAGCAACGGAATGGGAGACTGTGGCGATTTGTTTCCGTCTCTGCTTTTGCAAGGCCCTTATAGCCATTGTCTGCGACGTTGGTGGCTGTAAACTGGATAACTACTAATAATTAAATTAAAAGAACCCAGTGACATGCGTAACAATTGCTTCCTCCCCCCCCCTTGCCGTTTTAAGTGGCATCATAATCGTTATCGTCGGGATCATATAATCACCATCGTCATGACGACGGCGACGCTTGGACGCTGTAATTACCGTTGTAATGCTGCCACTTATACGGGCATATCAGTTTTATGACCATCCTTAAAAAGAAAGAAAGAAAAAGTTTAACTAAATCAGTGTTGCGATATACGCATATACATGAAAATGGTTGGGTTGGTGCTAACGGTGTTTGATGTCGTTATTAATTCACATTGCGACATACAAAAAAAAAGCATAGGCTTAACAGCCCAACCTAGCGGCGCCCAGATGTTTTTTTGGAAAGTAGTCTATAAAAAGCACTGCAACAGAAGCCACTCTTCCATTCATTCAGTAAAGGACATATATGCGTATAAAATCAGTGACAAAAGAGTTCTCCAACAATTTTATGCCACTTTATTGTTATTATAGATACAATCTACGGAAACTAACTATTAGCCAAGCAAGCTATGGGGTACATGATGTGCAGTGTTTGAACATTAGTGTGGTAACGTTAATAATGTATTTAAAGTGGACAAGAAGGCAACTCCCCGCCAATGAAAACCGAACCTGCTGCCTTCAATTGTAAAGCTTGCGTACAGCGGCGTCCATTCTCCCGTCAACTTTTCAGCTATTTCCGTGAATTTAAAGTTGTAAACCCCAGCACTCTTCGTAACCATGCATGGCCTCGTTGTCTGTCCGGTTTCATTGGCTTGTGCCTAAAGTCCCGAGATTTTTTTTCCTGTTAAAAGAGAAAAAAAAAAACAAATCTAGGGACTTTAGTTGTGCCTAACAGAAACGGCGAGTCCTTGGTTCACTTCCTCGCTGCTGAGACTTGGAGTTTCATCACTTTTGGCTTGATTCAGTACGGACATGTATAGGCAGTTTTCGAACTTCCTTGACCGGCATTAGACTCACGGACTGCGATGTAATACCGAAGAGTCTATAGTTTTCCTCGGCGCAGGTGGTTTCGGCTCGGCGCCCGCGCAATTTGCCTGCGAGCGCGTAAACACAACGCGTCCGTCATTGTTGTATTTCAGTCGCGAGAGAAAAAAAAAAAACCTAGTAGGAAGAAGAAAGTGGAATGGTGAAGCCAAGGTATAAAACCTTACGTAAAGAGGAGGAAGCGAGTCGAGGGGGGGGGGGGGGGCGGCCTACGTTGCGCGTTTCTCGGGACTGAGGCTGTGTCCTTTCTTGCTTTTCTTTTTTGACTCTCTCTCTAACGACTTAAGCGGTTCGCCGAACAGATGCTCTCTTGTGTGTTGCAGCGTGAGCTCTGGCTGGCTCTGGCGGCCACTTCGCTCTATTGCCTCCAACACTTCGGGCCTAGAAGCCAGCTTCCTGCTGATGTCCTCTAATAGTATATTATATGGTACTATTATATGACTGTACTTTACTATATTCTAGACGAGTTACATACATACTATAGTGACACTGCGAAAAGCCCCGAAATGTTTGCAAAACTCCGGGCTAAGTGGCAACTTTGCTTGAAAAAACAACAACAAATAAAACAGAACACGCAAGAACGTTCTGCTCGTGCGAGCGAAAATACGTATGAACGTGAGATAGATGTTTCATTTCGGTGCGAACATTTTGTGTGATCCGGGCGGTATACATGCCGGCCAAACGCACGTGGCGGCCCAGGCGCAACGCCGGCTGTTTCCTTTACAAATACGCACAGAGAGCGCAAGAAATTCATTTTTGCAACTTTGCTGCAATATAATGCGCTACTCCTTAGTGGTAATTTTATTGAGTGGCCTTTACGAATGCTTATTCGTTTCGAATCGGAATGGCCAGCGGCCCGACATGTGACAACTGTGGCTGCGCAGAGACTTTCTCCCATCTTCTCTGCGAGTGTCCCCGCTTCAGCGTGCCAAGAAAAGAACTGTCGAAAGCTATAGATAGAATAGACAATCGCCAATTGTCGAAAGAAAGGGTATTAGGACTCTGGCCGAGACCGTCCTCTGCACGCAAGGCATTGAGAGCGTTGTTGCGCTTTTTTGAGGGCAAGTGGTCTTAGAGACAGACTGTAAACAGCGTCGTGGATCGTCTGATGACCTTCTCTCCCTTTTTTTTACAACGTCTCTTTTCTCTCATTCTTTATCCCCCTTTCCCCAGTACAGGGTAGCCAGCCGGTCTGAGAACTGGCTAAACTCCCTGTCCTTCCTCATTTATTCCTCCTTCCTTATTGACACAACTAGTTTTGGATCTACTAATTTACGCTTACATACACAAAATTTCTTTCATTTTAGCGACGCTTGCGTGATGCTTTATTCCCGTCACGAATAATAATAATAATAATAATAATAATAATAATAATAATAATAATAATAATAATAATAATGGTTCGGTTCGTGCAACTACGATTCGATTACGAGGGACACTATTATAATAATATTGCCCATCGTTGCGACTTGTCAGCGTTGACTGGCGTGGATACTGTAGTGGGCATCGTGCCCGGAACAATCATCAGGACAAATTGAAGAGAGAAAATACATTATCTACGGTATATATATATATATATATATATATATATATATATATATATATATATATATATATATATATATATATATATATATATATATATATATGTATGTATGTCTCCGGTCACCGCAAACAGACGCCGGCTCTCTTCGGTGAACTCGACCAAATTGGCAGGTTGCGGTCCACTCCCACTTTATTCTTTTCACGTGGTGGCCGGGATTCCGCCGATCCCGGAGCTCTGGTAATAGCACGAAGAAAGGCACACCTGTGCCTCGCAATGCCATTGTTTAGTACACGACCTGCAGTACTCCTGATCTACCCAGATGTCCCCTCTCCAGCGCTCTTCTATAAAGTTGTTTCGTTCTGCCGCTATAGGGACTTGACCTGAGCGGTTATTCACGCGTTCGCTGACGTCAGCCTCAGCGTGTGGTCATAATTCGGCCAACATAGCGCTCGCATTGTTCAACGATTATGCATAAATGTGAAATATACTTTACGTGACGTGGGAATTATTTGTAATTGAATGAATTCGACACCACGTAGTCTGTCCTATACACTAAAGGCAAGTCTACGGCTGTTAACGTTAGTCAACCACTGTGCATAAACACTTAACCGCACTGAATAGCTTAATTACTCGACTAGCCGTCTAAGCTTGAGGAAACAGTCACATACGTGCCGACAATTCATCACAGAATACGAGCGTTCTTACTCCAGCACCGTCCAAACAACCGCGAATAGCAGACGAACAGGTTATATGTAGCATCACCAACGGCAAGCGGTTGAACGATAGCGGCCACAAGCGCTTCTATAGGAACCTTGCTATATCTGGGCAGTTCAGGAGTTTACAGTAGGTCAAGGTAGACCCTTTTCAAGCAATCCCAGAGCGCCCACGGGGCGCGCGGAGCACTGTGGGTAAAGTGTGTAGACCGAGCGAGCCGGCTGTTAATTCGGTTCCCGGCTATAGAGTGCCACCATAGAGTTTCTCAAAATTAACTAGAGGGCACTCTGGCGCTGCGATCGTTCAGCGAGCATGGTAATGATGGGTAGTACACACATTTGCCTAGTCTTCGTAATTGCGGGCGGGGAATCGTACTTGCGGCTTCGTTTATTGCTGTGTTTCGATTTTGTTTTGAAAGAAAGATTCAACCATTTTAAAATTCGTGACCCAATTTGGAAAGAAAAAACTAGGGTGGTGAAGCGCAATCGCTGAACCTTTGCTGATTTTTTTGTTTCGTGAGAAAACAGCTCCAAGCCACACGAACACACACGGAGCCAAAAGCAGGCCAGAAGTACGAAGTTCAGACAAATGTGTGTACTACCCCCATCATTCCCATGCTCGCTGAAGCGCCGTGTGTTGCAGCTCCCGTAGACACTAGCGCCAGAGTTTTCTCTAGTAAGTATTGTGGGAAACTCTATGCCCGGCTATAGAGTGCCACGATGCGCGCTATAGTTCCCGGCTGCACATTTGGTGCCGCGGGAGTGGTGAGATCTAAAGAACACATCGCCGCTTCTTGGGTTTTCTTAACGTCGTAAATATTGCGCACATGCGAACTCATGGGCATGTTGTCTACACGCATGAAATGCGAAATGATTAGCGCGGTGCAGGTTACTGTCGAGCGGATGCAGAGGTTTGACAGCGTACGAATCGGCACGGGCCGATACCGCCAAATCCTACTAGGATAATCAGCTGGAAAGCCGAATTCGTGTTAATCCTACGATTACTTGTAATGCAGTGTGATATGAACGGGACGTATATAACCAAATTGCGAGAAGTACCTTTCTACTTGAGCATCTAGTTGTGCGAACACTTCTGCGCTTGGCCGACACCACTTGGCCGCTTTGGCATTTATAAAAGGTGATCTCGTATCGATGTGAGTACCACTGTGCGTATTCACAACGTGGTCACATGTGAGGCAACGTGCGATAACACATGATTTGATTGATATGTGGGGTTTAACGTCCCAAAACCACTATATGATTATGAGAGACGCCGTAGTGTAGGGCTCCGGAAATTTAGACCACCTGGGGTTCTTTAGTGCACCCAAATCTGAGCACACGGGCCTACAACATTTCCGCCTCCATCGGAAATGCAGCCGCCGCAGCCGGGATTCGAACCCGCGCCCTGCGGGTCAGCAGCCGAGTACCTCAGCCACTAGACCACCGCGGCGGGGCGTGCGATAACACATCCAGCGTTTGTAATTTATAACATCTGCTGTTATATATAGTACCAGCTAATGGTTAGAAAAGCTCGTCTTTCGTTGTTTGCAATACGAGTGGTATTCACAGTGCCTATATTCAATGTACGTTATATGCCGTCTGTACTCTTTCGCACTGAAAAAAAAAAAGAAAGGAAAGAATGAAACTGTTGACGCTACGGAACCACTGAGCTGTTCAAAACAGACACGAGGTAACACTATAGTAAAATACCGAACAAGCCCCCCCCCCCCCCCCCTGCACGCAGAGACACGGTAAAAGGTAGTTAGACTCGATTTTTTTTTGGTGGGGGGGGGGGCGCCTACTTGGTTCCTTAATTGAAATTCCAAAAAGTGGCGTAAGAGCCGCTGTAAAAACAAAATGCCCACTCATTCTTCTAATAAAACGCTATTTATTTACCGTTTTTATCCTCCCTACTTACCGTCCCACGCAAAGTGGCACAATCGCGCCGATGATCTTGTGGTCAGTTTATTTTCTTCGCGATGTCAGTGAGGTCGAACTGACGCAAGTACGACCAATAGGAGGAGTGACCGGCTTGACCAGTATAGGACCTGCGGCACGACAACGGAATTTCACGAACAACGTTGGGTACACATTCGGTGTACTCATTTCAGTGAGTGGCGTCTGTCATAATCATATCGTGGTTAACCGCAGATAACATAACCGCAGATAATAACTACTCGGTCGAGTGGTTCGTTTTACATAAGCGATGCTCGTGTCGGAGTAAAAAATAAAATAAAATAAAGGTGGCTGCAGGAGAGGAGGGCGCTTGCTCGGCATTATTGATAAGCCCTGATATGGTAGAGAGGTTATCGTAGATAAACGCGGAATAAGTTGATGACTGGATTACGCAGTGATACGTTATACCTTGACGCATTCACTCGATCGGGCAAGCGCTGGCACGGCGCAGACGAAGTGCTAAAAGCGCGAGGCCCGCGCGGCGTACAGTGCTCAAATCGGTTGTCTATAGCGACGGAGCGTCGCGCGCTGAACGGCACGAGCGATATCTGCAGTCGCAAATACGCCACGTCTGAGCATGCGCGGCACCAATGATGTGCCCGCCCTGCAGTTATCACCCTTCTTTATCTCCGCGGCCGCGATGGCTGCTTTGGCCGTCGAAGCGCTGTCAAAATTACAAAATCGAAAAAAACAACAACAACAAAAAAGAAATATTCTTGTGTCGTGATATCATATCACGGCGACAACGGTTTGACTTCGTCTTTCTTTCTTGTTTCTTTTTTCGCGAAATCGCTCAGAGCGCTTTCAACGGCCAAGGCGGTTGTTGCATCCCTCGGCGATAAACAGGGATCGATAAACAGGGATTAGTATTGTGCGAGGCAGGCACATCACTGGCGCCGCGCATGTTCAGATGTGGCGTATTTGCGACTGGAAATGTCGCCCGTGCTGTTTGGCGCACAACGCTCCGTCGTTATAGACAGCCGAGTTAAGCACTGTACAAACTTTTCCTATGAGCGCTTCCGCGCTCGTTGGTGGCGCTGGTGTGCTTGAAAAAGTAGGGAGCCCCTCATAACCACACACGTCATAACCACACACGGGAGGCGTGTGTGTTATGAATACTCCTCATGAAAAAGCTGCCTTGACGACGGTTGGTGATTGGCACCCGTTGACCTCGCTTTGGTGAGTCGGCTGCTGTACGGGAAAAGGGCCAGACAGGTGAGATCGGCGCGGCGCCGGAGAATCGACACCGCAGGTAAGGCGTACTGCATGGGCACGGAGCGCCATTATTTCTCGCCTCCATCCCGCCTAAAAAATGTTGCTCTCAGTCGCCGAGAAGCGCGGTAAAATGGCGACTGGCGTCGAGACCGGAAGAGTGAAGACTAAAGGATGCCAGTATACTTCATTTTCCGTAAGTCGGCGTCATTGTGGCATTTATGCTGAGGCACAATGCCCTACGGTGTTCTGTAACGTCCACCCAAAAAAAGAACACTGGCGTCTATCGAAATGCTGTCACCATGTTGCGGCCACTCTAACCGCGGCCCGTATTGGAATCCACGACCTTGAACCACTAGACCACCTTGGGCGGATTCCTGCCGCGCGTGAAGCGCACTTCGTTCTTCACAGCCGTTAGGCTTGTTGGTATGGTAACCAAGAGCCAACATGCTGAACAAACACACCCAAGACTACCAGACGCGCACAACTAAACTCCCGTTTCCTATATCCAGGGCTATTTGTTTGTCATTCGCGCCGTTTATCGTATTACGCGGAAAGCTCCGGCTTTTGTGTCCAGCGCGCGCGCGGTGGGCGGTCACGCAATTGTCAGCGGGCATAGCGTACGCGCGTAGCTTGAGCAGTATGGCCAGGCCAAAGACGACGGCTGAAAGACGCTACACTACACTGTAGCGTTTGTCAATGCGCGACTGTTCCCTTCGTCTCCGAGCCCGTGTCTACTTCCGCTGGTACAAAGTATGCAGTCCTCTTCCTTTTCTGGCCTAGTTCCCCCTTTCTCCCTCGGATGCGCTCGCTAATCCGCAGCGTGGTCCGTTCCGGCTAATCCTCTGTCCGCGTGCGCGGCCGGGGAAGCGTCTTAAATCGCCCATGATGATCTCTTTGGAAAACAGTTTGTGCGCGTGCTTCGCGACCGCCCACGGCTTCGCCGTCTTTGTAAGCCTTGCTTTCCTCGAGGTCATCCCCGGATCGCGTCTGCGTCCGGCCGTCTGCTCTTCTTCCGATAGCTTCCCCACCCCCCCAAAGGCGCTGAGCCGTGCCCCCGCGACGGCAGGCCCGAAATTGCGTCCTTTATTTTCTCTTCCTCTTTCCCTAAATCTGTCTCTCTCTCTAACCGCGTGCGCGTGGCGATCGTGCTCATTGATGCAGTGAGCTTGGACCTATTCTCTAGTTTCGAATGACGTCTTCCGTATGTCGCGTACTCGCGGATCTAACTCTCTATTCTTGTCGATGTTATTGTTTGTCCCCCGGAACGTATCGTTTTCGCCGATACGCTTCACTCCCCCCTCCCCCCGTTTCCGAATGTCCGGCAACTTCGCGCCGGTCTTTCGTGTCTCGCGTGTGGGCGGTCTGTAGGTGAACACGGGGTCCCTCCCTCTCGGCGTACGAGACCCAACTCTGTGCAGGTGTTCTCAGTTCCGCGTATGTCGTGTGGCGCACTTTAGCGGTTCTATTGTTAGATCCTCTTTTGACGCAGACGCGCGCGTTTCAACTGTTCTCTCTCGTGTTTGCTCAAGCTCCATGCAGGTGATCGGGTTACGAGGAGTAAGTACCTACGTCTTCCCCTTCGCGACTGTGCCACGCTGTGAACGCCTTTTCTTTTTTATGTGTGCACTTGTCTACAGTTCTTTTTTGTCAACTTACATTTATGAATGGTAGCTGTCGGTCGGGCATTCAGCAATGAGCCCTCTGCGTTAATGGTTTTGTTTGCTCTCTCTCTGTGCTGTATTCTCTTCCATCTTGCCCCTCTCATGACCTGCCGTTTAGGGGCAGGTCGCAGTACTATCGGGAGCACTTGATTTTTCTTCCCTACTTTCTTATTATTTTTCTGGATTGTTTAAATAATCACATACTAAAAGCACTGAAAGATATCGTGTAGCGTCGGCGTGCTGCCATGGACGCAGCTTCTGAACGTGCTAGCACGCCTCAACGCGGGATTAGCGAAACAACCTGCATGTGATGTTTTGATAACATTACTTTGGCATCTCAACACGTTGCCCTCTCCCTCGCTGCTTCAGCACTTCAGTGCCACGTAATCGTGAAATAAACATGCCTCTATTATGTTTGTAAGCGTAATAACCGCGAGCATAAATTAGAAGTGCTCCTTCTGAATTATCGCCAATGCGATTTCGAATCCACCTAACGTTTGAATCTACTTTCTCGGTTAATTCAAATCGCGCGTCCAGTTTTTAATTTCATTTCGCTCCGCGTCATCACTCGTGGATTCGGCGCGTTGCAACTTGTTCTAGGTTACGGTAACTGGCATGACGTGAGACATGCGGAAGTGCTAGTTAACGATTGCTGATTAACGATTACAGAATCTGCGTGTGCATCCATAAAGGAGGGAAAGGGGGAGAAAGAAACTGAGTGAGAGCACAGTACGGCGCCCGCGACCAAGCGTTGGGCCGCGGGCTGCGTTTGCGGGTGTCGTGTCACTACGTAGCCCGCCGTCCCGGTCCCGTGATCTCCGCATTAACCTGCCGATGATGAACTGAAATGCGTCGGGATTGTTACATATATGCTCGGCCTTAGTCCGGCGCGGCACGTCTGTGATGTAGCCCACAGGTACGTCCGCGCTTGCAGGGCTGCCCGAGCTGCGCCGAGTCGTGAGTGCGGCTCGGCGTTCGTGTTTCACGTTTCTCCTTCTTTTTTTCGCGCTAAGCGGCTTTTCCGAGAGACGCGGCTCGCACACTTGCGCGGCGCTTGAGGCACGCACGCGCGATTCGTTGTTGTAGTACGCCCGAAGGCGCACAGCTGGTTTGGCGCGTGATTTGTTACCTCGTTGGCTGCGTAGCGGGAGGGTGCCACGCTGCGCACCGTTTACGTTAGCGGCGGCACGTTGCGCCGCCCCCTTGCCCGCCTCCGCAGACCATTTTACAGGCGTGCGTGCTCTCTCTCTATCGGTAGTTTTTTTTTTTTTTTTCGGTGCTGCGCACGCAACCGCTTCTGATCACTTGCACTGCGTACGTAGTGTCGCGCGTGCGCCACGGTGCGGTGCTGGCAAAAAAAAAAAAAAAATTGGAATGCTAGGTTATAGTTACTGTTGGGTCATCCGTTAGCGATAGTTGCGCACTTGTGCGTGTGACTTTTATTTGTTCATTTACAGAGATACCTGCGACATTTTGTCGCATTTACAGAGATACCTGCGACGAAAAAAGAAAAAAAGGTCGAACAAGTTTCTCGTTTGTAATCAAAAATGGTCAGAGTGACAGATTGATGACAGAGTTAGTACGTAGTTGGTGAGGGAACAATCTATTGGGCGCTTTGATGAATTGCGCCACGTAACAGAGTGCAGCGTACGATAAAGATTACCGTTTACTCACGAAACAGCGCGCAGCATGCGAATGGCAGAACAGCGGAATGTGTCCCATACGTGTCACTAGTCATACCAGAAGGGCTAAAATATCAGTTACACTTACTATCGCTTCTGGGTGTTGATTCCATTCTGAAAGGTTTTCGAATTCCTTAAAAAAACAAAAACAAGCAGACGTTAGTGATTCTATTGTTTCGTGTGCACGTCGGCAACTCGCTAAGCAATATTTTGGTGCTAACAGATGTCCTTGCTCGTCATGGTGTCCCCTGTTGTCGCCCCGCCGCGGTGGTCTAGTGACTCCCGCGACCTGCGGGTCAGCAGGTCGCGGGATCGAATCCCGGCTGTGGCGGCTGCATTTCCGATGGAGGCGGGAATGTTGTAGGCCCGTGTGCTCAGATTTGGGTGCACGTTAAAAAAACCCCAGGTGGTTGAAATTTCCGGAGCCCTCCACTAAGGTGTCTCTCATAATCATGTGGTGGTTTGGGGACGTTAAACCCCACGTATCTATCAAATCGCATGTGTGACAATGCAATTTGCCAGCTTTATAGCGGCGCAGCATGTGCATGCGAGCCTATTCAATGTTGCGTTCTGCGAGTATTCGACCGCATATATACGGCGTTTTAAAACTGCAGATGGCCTGATAGTTTGGTTCTCTATACAACATTAATGAATGCTTACGCATGCCGTACCTGCTTCCTCATCGGCGCGAAAGTGTGGCACAAACATACGCGGGCGAAAACGGCAAAATGCTCGTCTAGTTTTATGAGGTGTCTAATTATACGCTTCTGATATGAAGGCATAGTGTGACGGTTCAAGAGAGTCCTTCGCTCTGCGGAAGTTTTTGCGGGTCCCCACGTACTAACGAAACCGCAGGGTTTGATGCATTGCGGACTTTTATTCACCGCTCGTGTACATACACATATGACCCAAAAACACCGAACACGGAAGTCGCGTATCTCGTTTCGTCTAATGGATGTTGCTTTTCGGCGCGCGATTTAATTAGTGCAGTTTGATTAACGTAAGATGAACCTTTCTTGGGGAGCGTGGGCTTGAAGTCTTGTCACTCGCGTTCCGGTCGCTATTAATGTGGTGTTTTTCGCGAAGTTCCGCATGTTGCTTAGTCATATTCATGCGAGCCTCTTAAGTCTTTTGTTGCTTCTTTTGTAGCCCCGAAGTAACCCCCCCCCCCCCCCCGTTATAATTTTATTGATCGACAGCTTTATTTATATTCGGTCGTCCACAAGAGTACGTGTGATCCCTTATGTCCACTTGGATCCTTAATTACCGGGAGATGTGGTCGGGAAATATATACTTGCAGCCTGTGCCTGTCATTAGAGAGTAGCTTTTTAGCCCGCATGGCCGAACTAGCTGCGCCTGCAGTGGAAACAAGCGTTCACGGGAAAATTTTTTAGTGTTTCTGCTTGTTGTAGCATAATGCATACATAGCCTTATGAGTGATTTAGAAAGCGCTCCATGATTATGTGCACATATTAACAGCGTACTCAAAAAACACCGTACATCACTGAACGTAATTACGTAAGGATTGTAAAGCAGTCTTGTAGAAGAAAAAAAATAGGGTGGGGGAGGGGGTGGCTACGATAGAAAGGAAGAGAAAGCTACCATTCCGGAAGCATTGGACTGAAATGACTATCCATGAAAGTGCCTGCTGAAAAACACGCTTCTGAAACATATTTTACTGTATACCTGGAAGTTTCATACAAGGAATACCTCCGTGAACACCTTCGCGGAAGAAAGAGAGAGAGAGAGATAAAGCTCGTGAGAGAGAGAGAGATAAAGCGGGTTATCGGTGCGGACAAAGACTGTTTTGTGCATCAATGTTTGCCCCATGTTGAGTGGCTGGGCAAACGCCACCCACCGCTCTATATAGTTCGGATTAAATGCGCTCCTGAGGAATCGAGAAGATTTCGCGCTTTAATATACTTAAATGTAGGGCGAGTTCGGTATTAAAATAATCAGACACAGTTGATGTTGAAGTAATCACACGCACACACACGCACACACACACACACACTCTCTCACTCACTCACTCTCTCTTGTTTTGTCCCCATTTGGTTGCGCCATTTACGATGAAGACGGTGCTTGCGCAACGCCAGTGAATCGTTCCCGTCCCGCCTCCCTGTGTTTTCCTGTTGGGCTATAGAAAAGTAGCTTGAACAGGTGGCCTTGCTACGACATTTCCGCCTCCATTTCCGATGGAGGCGGAAATGTCGTAGGCCCGTGTGCTCAGATTTGGGTGCACGTTAAAGAACCCCAGGTGGTCAAAATTTCCGGAGCCCTTCACTACGGCGTCTCTCATAATCATATGGTGGTTTTGGGACGTTAAACCCCACAAATCAATCAATCAATCAATATCCGCAGCTCCCGCACTGTCAGCGCCAGAATACGAGCGCCTTTGCTTTCGTTTTTCTTCGTCTGTCGGAGATTCGAAAAAAAGCGCGACCAGAAGTGAAGTGCGGATGCCTACTATGGCTTCGAGCCTATACGTTGCTTTCCCTAGGTATCTCCCGGAATCTATTGGGACACGGCCGCGGTCATTGCATAACCGATAACCTGCCACAAGTCTCCAGCTCTACACAACTCCCTATTTACTTTCCGGCCCTCACACGCAATACCCCTTAGCGATGCCATGCATACCTGTAAACTCAAAACCCACCGACGATGGAAGTTGAAGCTGTGACGTGTTTATTATACGAATGTACGGTTCGACCTTGCGACTACACGTAATGCGAGCCGTTTGTTTACCGACGTCTTGGTTGTGAGCACGTGGTTGCCCTTATGAGCGCCTGCTTAGGTTGCGCGTGGGAACTCGCCCGCCGCGATCTGGTGTAGTATAGTCGTTAGAAGAGAAAGAAGACACCGAATCTCTGAAGCCCGGTATAGGCAGCACGGCGCAGTGTCTGATCCGAAGCGCGCAGGTGCGCATTCGCGACTCGGGAGGAGTATCACGTATACCCCCTTCGCTGTTCTGTTCTTAGAATACCTCCTCTCAAGTACTGTGTGCGCATGCGTGTTCTGCGGCGCTCGGTATCCGATGTCGCTTTAGCGTCACGAGGAAAGCTTGCAATGCGAGATACCCATGCGATGCGAACATGCCTTTCCCTCCATACACGTCGGATATATCATCAGACGTTTGCGTTCGATATCAGTAAGGGGCCTGAGAATATTGCATCGCAGTCTCGACATTCCCGAAACTCATTGTTTGAACTATAGGGTCATGTACTGCTCCGAAAGTTCTCACTGCGCCCGCGTCCGGTTTTATTCCACTTGCACTGCTGCACATAAGGACGACATGATGACCCACCCATTTCCATTCCTTTCTATATACGGACACACCCACGCACGCTTGGTCCTACTTGTATGTCAGCGTATCTACCCGTTACGTGCTCGCCTGCTTATCAGAAGGTCGCGGGATGGAATCCCGGACGCGGGACCTGCATTTCGATGAAGGCTAAATGCAGGGCGCCTGCGTATTAATATATGTGGAATAGGTTTCTTTCTGAAGTAGCAGGGGTTACTTCACATGAAGCATGTTCAGGATTACTTCAGGGTCTAGAGTAGTGTGCTCGCGAGGATGTGTAGGGACGAGACGGTGCTGTGAAGCTGCTTTGTATTGTCTATACTCCCACCTACCGCTTCGTATAGTTGACAATGCATTGCGTTATTACTGTGTTGTAGAAGTGTATCTGTATTATGTGTTGAAATTTTGTATTCTTTCTCCCCCCCCCCCTCTGTAATGCCCTCGGGCGCTTGGGTACTATGATAAATAAATAAAATAAATATGTGATGCACGTTAAAGAGCACCAGATAGTCGAACCTTCCCGGAGTGGCATTCCTCATAGATATCGTGGTTCTTTCTTACAGGACGCAAAACCCCCAACACTTTTATTTATTATCAGCATAATCCGGATGAAACAAGCATTACCGTATATATGGTAATACGCGAAAGCGTTCCCGAATTGTCCCTGTTTCATGCTATAGCTGCTGTGATGACGTGTCGGTCTTCTGCATTTATCACAGCCCGCAATACCTCGCGCGTATAAGCGTTTTATTACGTTGACATAGCGGTGGTCGTGCTTTATGGATATATCGTGGCCACGTCTACGTATTGCCGTCGGTGGGCGTGTCTCGACCGCCACCGCGCCGTCATTCATCAAACTGGTCGTGAATACGTTCGGGGGGGGGGGGGGGGGGTGATCGAAGCGGTAATTGGGTCGGGGTGGCTACTGGCAGGAGATGTTGCGGAGATTAAGTGCGAGCGCGCTGAACGATGTGTTCTACCCGTGATTAACGGCCGCTTTCCGCGCTGCACGCGAGAAGGTTATCCCGGGGCAGGATCGTCTTTAATCTTGCTTAACGCCTTTGTTGGATTTCTTTTTTCAAAGGGGAAGGAGGAGGAAGGGGATTGGTTATTTCTGTAGCGCGTTAACGATAGACAGTGTAATTATATCTTTTCTGCAGTCGGGTTTCTAATATTGACGTCAAGTCGGGAACCATTAACAACCCCCCCCCCCCCCCCCATTCAATAAAGAATACTCACAGGGTCTTTTATAGATTCGTGTTAGATCACTTGGCGAAAGCGTCGGTTAAAGCAGTCTTGTTTTTCTTCCCAGTCGCATTGATCATGTCCATAAGGTTGGGATAATGTACTGCCATACCATGAACCTGTCACGAATCATTTATTTCCAGGACGTCTCAAGAATGGAAACACCTTGCCGGCGCAATAGTTTCTGTCTAGAACCACTCAGTTTCGCTTGGCCATTTCCGACATGATCACTACCGGGCTTAACTGACCAATTATATCTTGTATTACCTAGCCAAGCTTGCTGCTTTATTGTCGTTTTACTTTTGTATGTACTGTTAACCTCTCCCCTCTGTAACACTTCGGTCCTGAGGGTAAAATAAAATGAAATGATGCATTGTTCCTGCCCCTCGAGCTTCCGAAATCTTTCCGCGACCAACGCAAGTTCGCATTGCCTCCATGATCGGTGCCATTGCAAGCTTTCTGCACCTCACCTGGTTTTGCGTAGCCTCCGTGTTCGGGCCCACCTTTGACTAAGCGACGGGATCGAAGTGTCGTGTGTGAGCGAAGTGTCGTGTGATGACGTCATCGTGTGAAGTCGTAGTGATAACGTCATGATACGGGACCTGCGATGATCTGTGAAGTCACGGTGTCATGTGATGATGTTATCGCGTACTGTTTCTTTTTTTCTTGTGTTGACGCCGCGGACGCCCGCGGTCTGTTTTCGCGTTTGGGAAGGCGTCCGAGACTTTAACAAGCTGATCGGAGCCGAACTGAAGTCACGTTTCGAGCCACGTTTCAAGCCAGGTTTAATTTTAAAGCAATATAGCGGGGCCTGCTATTAGGGAGAAACCATGTTTCCTCGGGGTGTGCCCGGCTGGGAAATGTAGGTTCCGGCGAACGTGCTAAGCTCGGGCATGGTGCTTTCACTGCACAACCGTTTATAGACGTTCGGGCGGCGCAGAGCGCGCGCTGCGCGTCGCTTGGCCGGCGTGTATAGCGAGTTAGCGAGTCGGGTTCTTTTGTTTGTGCTAGCGGGCCTCGTAGGCGCTCAAAGCTCTTACGGCGCAGCGTTGGGTCCCTGTGAGAGCGCGCGCGTCTGGTTCGTGTCTCTCCGGCGCGTTCTCGGGGTGCGGTTCCAGCCGGCGTTCCCTTCCGTTCCGAGAACTTTGCGGCGGCAGACGCCTTTCTTCTTCTTCTTCGTCCTGTGCATCCACATTCTCTGCCCACCCTCTCTGTGCAGCATTTCGTGTTCGACCTTGTTTTCTTAAACGGCGTTCTCCCTTGTTTTACTCTAGATGTAGAAGCGACCGTATTT